>VYXD01013260.1:848730-928720 GCA_013397195.1 Hylia prasina | reverse complement strand
AAAAAAAAAAAGAAAAGAAAACACAAGGTTATGGGAAGAAGCTGAGATTCTATCTATTTTATTGAATGATCCTGGAATACAGTAACAAGGGGACAGTTGTGTGCTTAATCATCTCACTCTTACAAGTGGAAATGATGCTTGACAACAGAATGTACTGATATGAATGTAAGAGTAGGGGAAAGGAAAAAAAACCTAAGGAACAAAATAAGCATAATATGTAAACAATATTCTTCTAGGAGTATTTGTAGTGACAGATGCTTTGGTAGATAGGGCAAAAAATATATTCCTTTCTCCTAAAGGGAAATAGGTGGAAGTCCATCAAATAAACTTTGTCCTGGCATATTTTATTTTTGCATGGAGGAAAAGGAAAAGATCGTTTTTGATGTCAGAATTTTTTTTTTCTGCTGTTTTTTCCCCTCTGCCATACCAGAAAAAAAGATCAGGGAAGATAAGCCAGGCAAAAGAAAAAAAAAAGGAGGTGGGGAGGGGGAAAAAAAAGGTTACTCTGAGTATCAGAGAGGGGGCTAATTGTCAAGGTTATATCTCCACAGATGATTGATGTGAGGCTGGGTTTTTCTGTCAGCCTGTCACAAAGCAGGAATGTTTAATGTTCTCATTATTGGTTACGCTGTTGTGTATATTTCTCTGTCAGCACTGTGGACCCATCTGAACTGCCAAGGCACTTCAAAGCCCTGCAGGTCATTTATCATCCTCCTGACGCTGCGAATGTTCAGCCTCAGCTGAGTGCCAGGGATTTGTTATGACTTGAGAGCCAGCTGACAGACAGGTCTGCTGCAAAAAGGATTCCTTTTTGTCACACTGCGAAAACATCAATGTTCCTATAATGGCCTACAACTGTCAAAGGGGACTGCCACCTGACAGTTGTGTGGTCTCACTAATTTGCAGCCCGGTGACTTGTTTCCTTGAGTTTAGATTCAGTTACGGTGTCACATGCAAACAGGTCACCATCTGTCGTCCTGTGCCAGGGGGCACATGGTAGGGGGTGGAGAGGGAGAGAGAGAGAAAGAGAGAGAAGGAGGAAACGATGAAATGGCAAACTGGGGGTGGGGGAGAGGCAAGGGGAAAATAAAAACGGCCGTGCAAATCAGAGCCGCATCTTTATTTTAAATTCCTGTTTTCTGAGTGTTTCTAGCCCACCACAATGTGAATCTCTGAAAGTTGTGTTGAAAATTGAAGCAGAGAAAGAAAGGACCTTGCAAAGAGCCAGAGCTGGGAGGGGCGGGGGCTGGGGGAGAGGGAAAGAGAAGGCGGGGGGAGAGAGAGAGAGAGAGAGAGAGAGAAATATCAGGGCTTTGTTTCCTTTCCCAGGCCATGACATGATTAATCGTTTTCTTCTGATCTAATTTTGGAACATGAAAAACAGCACATTTGTCTTGAAGAAAAATGATGTGCCGTACTGCGCAGATGGAAATTTCGAGCAATGAAAAAGATTAAAGTGAAATTCCACTCCTTAGACCTAATCATGAGTTGTAGATTATTCTGTCGTTCTAACCAGATGGTAGGCTTGATTCCACAACCCCCTTCTTATATTAATGAATACTAGACTGTTATATTTGACTTAGGTAAGTGAAATGTCTATCAAGCCTAATGGACTGCCAGCCAGCATAACACATGTTGTACCACTGAGGGTCCTTGCTGCATTTTTCATGTTTTATACTAATGTAGAACATTTTGTTTCCTACTGTTTTCCATCATTGTCACTGTTTGCTAAATATTTTCACATGTAGGGAGAAAAAAACGTAAAAAACTTGTGTCCAGAGCTAATTTCCTCACGTTGGTCACAGCTATAATTCTACAAGTAAAACAGTCACCCGAAGCAATGCATACAAGAACTCAATAGTAACTTGATTAAGTTCCCAGTCAACAAGACTGCACTAGGCTGTATGTTAACAAACCTAATTATAGGCAGCATGGTGATAAATTGTGCAGGGTGCATGTAGCACATCTCTGAGGTCATGTCTAGAAAAGAAGTTTTGCCCCAGGGGACAGGGATGGGGTGTCATTTCTAAATAAAGTAAATGCAGGTTCACTGATGTTTCCCATTGGGTTGCCTTCCGTTTTCTGACAAATGTTTTTCTAGCAAGGGTGTCCCAAGAGATCCTTGCGAGAACGGAAGAGTGGAGGAGGAGAGGAATGAGAGGCTGGGGGATTCTCTTTAACCTTTCCAAGTGTGCAGTCTGGTGACCACAACATAGCTTCTACCATGCTTGGACTTGTCAGAGCCATGGGTACTGCTGATCATGTGTTGGGATGGGTGCCACCACTTGTGCTTACAAACCATGTTACCCTTTTCAGAATTTAGCTGAACAAAATGGTACTTGTCATATATGCTGGATGTGAGAGTGGGATGGAATCTCTTCCTTGTATGTGAAGTTAAAGGTAAAAATATCTGGTTTCTCCTGTCAAAAAAACCCCAACAGTTAGGTCTTTGTGTCTGAGTGCCCCCCTGGTTCTGTTGGGGAGCATGCTCCCAGGTAGAGGAAGCATGCAGTGCTAATTTTAGATATTGAAAGAATCAACAGGATGCATGGATCAAGTTACTCTCTGCCTAGGAGAAAACAAGTCCAGAAACTTGGGTAAGCAGTCAAAAGTTGTTCAAATCAGGTCTTACTGAAGTATGATAGATACAGGAAAGTACATTTAGGCTGAACAAAGAAGAGCAAAGCACCCAAGTTCCTGAGAAAGTAGAAAATCTACATGTGAAGTCTTTTTGATAATGGAATGAATTTAAAGCTTACATCATTGTTTTAGGGATTTTATTCTCACTATTTTCAAACAGTTTCTTCAAAGTCCTGAACTCTGACAGACATACCTTTCTCAGTGAAGTTACCATTGATTTTAATTCCTGAATAAGGACTCTTAGACTATGCCATAGAATAAACTCCAAATGGCCCTCCAGTGTGAGTACCCTGCACTTGGGACCCTCATTGTTGATGATTTTCCCTTTTTCTCACATACATAACATTTTTTGAAAGAATGAAGTGAGAAAGGCCTAAGGAGAATGCTTATTGTATCTTGCCCACACTAAAAGCAAACAAACTGGAAGTCGGAAAATGGTATGTCTTAAAACACTTTTCTTTGTAATTAATTTTAATTAGCTTTTTTTAATTTGTACAGATTGGCTCTATCTGAGAACATAAGCTAAAATACCAATATGCTTTCACCACATTTCTTTTACGGTTGGATTTAGATTCTGTCTTAGCCCTCCCTAAAGCTTGCTCTCAGGGGATAAAAATTTTCATTCATGAGAATTCCTATGCAAAATATTGCATGGCAGATTTTTTTCAATTAATTTAGAACAGAACTCCCACTTAGTCCTTTATACTGTTCTCTGTAAATGCAGGGTAAGTTACCCCTTTAAAATGATCTGTACAGATTACCAGCCTGTGTAGTTCCTAACCTCCGGGGAAAACTGGCTTTTTGCAGTGCTGCTTCTCTTCTGTGCAGGGCATGTGGAGCTGACTTGGCAGTGAAGGGAAAGTAATTTGTTCCTGACAAGGGCCAGTTGCAGACTATTTCTTCACTGGAAGAAAGTGACAATCAAGCAGGAAATTGTGACTGCAGCTCCTTATTTGAACTGATCCTTCTTAGGAGCTAGTAGACATATCTTAACTTAGCCTTTAGCTTGTTTTCCTCAGTTTCACTGCTTTGCTTTCTGTGAAATGTCAAGGACCTCGAATTCCTGCAGTGTTTACAGTTTGGCCTGCGGAATTTGCGGCCTGCTTAGAGTGTCACAGATTTACAATTATATTGTGAAGGTAACACAGGAGAGGCAGGCATTCCTCTTCCCAGTAGCATTTCCCAGAAATGGGTTCAGTTTCGGGAGAGGACTTTGGCCTACTGAGGAAGAGAGTAGCATATATGTAAGTGAGAGTAAACTGTCTGTTGCCATTGAATCCTTACTAAGCCAACTTATTTCTAAGTGCAGGGACAGATGGATAGATGGAAGGGTATGTTATAGCTATAGGGAAGCCTCACCTGGAAGAGTGTATTACAGCCTTTCTGGTCTGCAGTGGGTTATTACCCTGCTGTAGCTTTGATCGATGGCAAGTGATGGCAGCAGGAAATAAAGGTCCACTCTTTGTGCTCAGGAACGTTCCCTAGGAGGGCGGGACCCTGACTGGATGGAACAACTCTATGGGTTTGGAAGCAGGTTGGTAATTCAGCAGGATCAGCAAGATGTTTGTCAGTGTCTGTGCATCCAAACTTTGCATAAGTGCTCAGAGCTGGGGTGCTTGTACCCTTGGCTCAATCAATTTGCCCACAGAGGGCTGACCGCTCTGAAACAACCTGATATCAGCTTTCTGCAAACATGAATCCATGGGTCTTAGCCTTTTGTGTGGGATATCTTTTCCTTGTGTGGCGGATGCCTTTCTAATTTTCGAGGCCAGCCAAAGATGGATTTGTACACTACCTGCACACACCCTACCCTTCATTGCCTGTTGCCTGTTTTACTTCAGAGAAAATTACTCATCTTTCTGACATGAGGTTCAGATCATCAGATGCCATAGCCATTCCCCCCCGAGCCAAGTGTCTCCCTCTGGTGGGCCTGGGGGTGAGGGAGGAAGGAACAAATTCTTTCTCATCTGAACTGCAAAGCCATCACTTAGAATAGTTGTCATGTGAGAGGTGACAGGTCTCTTTTTTTTTTCCTGTACTATATATTTCCATTTTATGCATATTCCCAACTTCCTGTTCTCCATGCATTCTTCTTGCTTTTGTACCCTGTAACTTTCGTCAGTTTCTTTTCTTTCAGATGTGCTCAAGACACAGCATGAGTTGATACAATCTAATACAAACTTCCCTGTTTGCTCTGTCATAAAATGTAGTGCCTTGTGTGTTCATTCCCCTCCTGTCATCAAGTGCCAGCTTCAGCAGGACTTAGTACTCCAGGTTCTTCCTGCTGTCATTTTCACTTCTCCCCAAGGACTAAACATTTAAAACCCGAGAAATGCTAACTGAGATCCTAAGTAACACTTGAACCACGCTGATCTTGGGTAAACAATTCCCAGAGTGTTACCATTCCTGATGTCGAAAGAGCAGATCGGTGAAAGAAAAGAATGTGCATACAAATTCTCATTAACCGGGCAGCCAGCTAATTTCTAAATATTGAAAGATTCCCTTAGAAGACATATAATTTTGTTTATGTTTAAAATGACACACAGGCTGAGGAGACTCATTTAAGACTTTTACTCATTTAGGATTTTTAGTAGGAGTTAATGGTTTAAGGCTCAATATAGAAAGCGGAATACTGGGTTTTGGAATTTTTTTTCTATTTCTTATGTAGATATTTATATATTTAAAATTTGCTTAATTAAACTGATTTTTGCAGTCTACACAGCAGGCAAGTAAGAGGAAAGATTGCCCATCACCCTTCGAGCAGAACGTTTTTTTGCCCCAGCACATGCTTATGTGGGAGGTTATATCAGGTGCTGAAGAAAAACCTGATCTTTTCTTGGCCAAATGCCAGCCTTTCAGCATAAGAGCAGGTATGTATTTTTATTAAAAGGTACAGCAGCAATATTTCTTGCTTAAACAAGGCTTTAGACTCCCATCTCTTCCCAAAATATAGGTTGAGTTGTATGAGGCCCTGACTGACTTTAGAGCTTGGTGAGGCTCACCCAAGGCCCTGTCCCACAACCCTTGCCTTCTCTCCTTGGAGAATCCCTGCTCTTTCTGCTCCATGATGAGTGGCCCCATTTAGTATTCACATGTGCACTGCAGCACGAGAGCTCCCAGGCAGCCCGCCTTTAGTCAAGGTCTGGCCTTTCCATAGCCCTGTTTCATGTTCCTTGCTCAACTAAAGCAGTGTCTGCTTGAACATTTCACTGCTGCACATGGGACCATGAGCAGTGGGTTTTCAAGGGGCTGGAGAAGAAGTCTGTTCCTGATTCTACTTGGTTTTGAATGCAGTTCCTGCTTCAATGTGGAATCTTTTTGTTTTCAGAAGTCACAGAACACTTTTACTTGCTGTGTGACTTTGTGCAGATTCAAAATGGCTTCCTGTCCCCATTTGTTAGTGGAAGGGGTAGAGTTTCCTTGGTGCGGTGCCAAATCCATATAGAATTTCAAATGTTCTTCTGGATGGGATGCTGTGTTCTGTAATGCTCAAGGAAAGCATAATATCTTCGAGGTTATATATAAATACACTGGTGTATGAAGAAAAACCCCACAGGATTTTTAAATGAAACAGTTGAACATCTAGCCTGTATCTTAGTTTGTGTTGTTGCTTTCTAGAAGAATACACTCACAGTAAATTCATACCGAATTTTTCAGTAAATCTGATAGAAAGTACTTGAATGGCTTCAGCATTATTGCTGACTAGCTTACATAAGCTGGCAGTAGTAGATGACTGTGGTGAAATACTTATGTTTCCTTAGTCCTGCTTCTTCCTCTTTCTGGAATGCTGGTTCTGAGAGCACCTATAAGCCAATGGATTTACCACATTGCTAAAATTAATCTCCACATTGGTGTAAATTTAATTGCAGAATTCTGTTTTCATGCAGAAGAGTTGACACTGGAAATAAGTAAATCTTCTCAACCTCTATCCTGTGACATGAATGTTTATAAACGCTAACCTGGGTTGGTGTCAGGGCAAGGAAATATAGGTCAAAACTGTGATTTATATGATCAGCAAGAGAATTTAAATACTAAGTTCTTATTAATCTAAATGTGAATTAACGAAATCCCCATATCCTTTCAAAAATATGCCAGGGTTCTACTACTCATTTTGTCCCATTTGTATGTAGTGACAGATTTTGTAAAACTACTTTTGTAAATGAACAAAACCCCAAATGTATATCACTAAAAACTTAAAAGGCAAACTGATTCGATTTCCTGTGGTGGAATTACATTATCAAACAAAACACAGGTTTTGAAATGCAACACCCAAAAAGAAATACAGTTGGCTGAAAATTCCCATAATGAGAAATCCATGAGGCTAAATATTTGGTGTTCCTGATTTGCTCACTTCCTCAGGTTAATGTTTCTTCNTTTTTTTCAGCTGAATTGGTGGTTGTACTTTCAAAGGTGATGATTTGCAAATGATGATTTCCAGCCTACTGTATTCTATGTATGGCAGAATGTCCATCAAGTTGCCTCTAGGTGACATTAGTAGTGCAATCATTCAAAATGCAGCCTGACAGCATTTCAATCAATTTGCTTTTCAACACTAGACATCAAATATACATTGCAAACCCAGCACCTGCTCTACTTGTAGTGTGACATCAAATAGGTTAGCCTCGGGTCCTAAGACAGAGGCTGTCTCTTGAACTGCTACATTAAGGAGTGACTTTGGCAATGATACTCTTGGAGATTAACACTCCACCAAAACTGGCTCTTGACCTACAATACAGTATAATCCCTTTACTCCTTGTGTTTCTCTCTCAACACAGCCCACAAGAGCTGTGTGTCTGCTAGATGAGTCAGCCACAGAGCCCAGCTCTTAACCTCATGCTGTAGAGCTTCACATTTACAGCAAAGGCGTGAGCAGAATGGCAGCCATGCATTTACAACATGCCGCTTGTCCTGGGTCTGAGCTCCTTGAGGGGTTAGCTTTCTCCTTTTTGCAACAACTGCACTGCACTACCCCTTGGTACTGCAAGAGGAGGCAAATTTTGCAACTCTTTTGCAACTCCTCATGAGGTTGTATAAAAACCTGGTCTTTTTTAAAAGAGATGGATATTATCCTAAGAGCAAGCATTTAGGATAATATCCAGCTCTTGAGATGAAGAGGCCTGGCTACTGCCATCCCAGGACTTGGTCTTTTGCTTGTAATCAAAAACTAGTCCATTAGTGGCGTCCTTGAAAGTTTTCAGTATTCTTCTGTACTTCAGGCTGAGGTAAAGTGTATTTCTTGACCCACAACAACTTATACTGTGTGTATTGAATCTTCTGAGTCAGATCCATAATTCTCTTTAAATGAGAGGACAACTAGCTATCATCAAACCCCATGGAGGTGCCTAACAAAGCAGGCAGGTGGTGAGTGTGCCCAGGGTTTCAAGTTCAGAGAAATAAAAAAGGCATGCCAGCACTCATAAGCCTTAGAAGATCAGTGTGAATCCCCTTCATTATGTTCTGTTTGCTAATCAGGCTTTGGTGTTGATGGCATGAATCAGATATAACAGTACTGTAGAGGCATTGTCAGCTGGTCATAATAGTGGCATGGGTAAGGGTATGCAGGCCAGTGTGTGACTCAGGCACAATTTGGGCCTTCTGAGGTGACCCTAGGAGACAGGAGTGGCAGGTTTAGAAAGAGAGAATCCTGATGCAGCCTATTTACCACTTGCCTCACCACCATCCCTACTAGGGCTGTAGTAGATGTGATCTATTGTGCCTAGAGCGACAACATCCGGTCCAGTCCTGGCTGAATTCCAGGTAGGTAGGTAGGGTGGTGCTGATCACACAATCACCTCAATCCTGGAGCCAGAGATTGCAGGTTTGTGTTTCCTGTGCAGGACAGCATCTCCCTCTGTGTGCACAGTGAAAAGGTGACCAGCTGGCCTCACCATTAGCTCTGAGCTCACAGCAGGCAGGAGATTTGTGTCCCCTTGCCCTGCAGGAGCCACCTGCAATCCCATTCCTGGAGCTCCACAGAGGATACTGTCCTGCTCATTGTTGCCACTCTTGCTGAGATACACTCCACGTCAGGAATGTGAGTGCAGCAGGAGATATATATTTCCCAAGTGGCACAAAAGAGGTTAATGTAGTCCCTAATAACCTTCACAGTTAGAGCAAACAGCTGAGTTGAAAAAGCTGTCATAAATATTTGCATCCTTAGTCAAGTTAATGGAGGAAGAGGAATGCTGTCTTATAAGATGAAGCAGTGTATGGACAGACTTCAGAAAGGTAGGAGATTGTATAGAGACAGATTATTCAGAGCTACTAACTCAGTGTGCAGGGATGATTTTCTTGTTGAGGTGTGACTGAATCTCTTCCCAGTGGAAATGTTTGGCTCTGGAGATAGACAGACTGGGTGCTGGTACACCCCAGGTTAGGGCACTGTCCTCCCTGCAGGTCTGCTCATTCTGCTGTTTGGGACATTCAGCTGGCTGGTGCAGTTCCATCCCACAGGCTCACAGATGGTAAAAGGACTCAAGCCAGACTGAATGCCTGCTGGGGACACAGATGTGCTCTGAAGATTGCTTTGGTATTTATGTGAAACAACTGCTTTTTATTAAGTGTTGAAACTAATAATAAATAATTACAAGTTATATTAGTGTGTTAAATTGTTGACATAACACAAACACAAATATTTCTTAGGAAAATGAATAAACATATAAAGCTACATTACTTTATAAATGAATTCATTAGTATTTATTACAATTACAATCAATTATTAAGCATTATGATGACTTGCTTGGAGACTGGATATATTTTTTGCTATTATCAATAATTTTAATTCCCAACTTTAAGTACTGGTTATTTCCCACACACATCCCAGGGCACTAATATTTATACAGCAACTAAAATGCACAGTGTTTTTGGTTTGTAGTACACCACAAATTGCTGAAAATAATTTCCTAGTTGTTAAGTGGAAATAGAAGCTCTGGGTGTGCCTCTATCAGTTATGACCTAGCGTGGAAGAGCTGGTTCATATTGTGCAATAAGAAATTTATTTCTCCAAAGTTTTATGCATCATATCCAAAATGCCAAGAGGCCAGATTTGCCCATGTAACTGATTTTTAGGTCCTTCATGCCATCAAACAAGAGATTGTATGCTCAAAAGCTTGATGCCCTTATACACAATTTGTCTAAAAACACATAGCATCTAGAACAGGTTGCCCAGAGAAGTTGTGGATGCCCCATCCCTGGAAGTGTTCAAGGCCATGTTGGATGGAGCTCTGAGCAGCCTGGTCTAGTGGAAGCTGTCCCTGTCCACAGTAGAGGATTTAGACCTGCGAGACCTTAAAGGTCACTTTCAACCTAAACCATTGTATGATTATTGCCACTTAAGAGTGTCTGTAGATTGTGATGGTCTCTCTGTTGGACCTAGAATTATTTCTGATGCTGGCTTGGTTGGTCCTACTACACTCTTATAGATGTCCAATAATTGGACTTATTACAAAGCATTCAGACAATCTATTTTCAGGTATCTTAATTTGTTAAACAGATGCATAACCTGAATGTATTTTTTTGATTTGTCGTCACAGATCTTCATATCCTCAAATCTGTTCTCTAGTTCTTTTCCCTCAAGCCTCCTCTAGCACTTCTACACTCTGATCTCTCAGTTGTTGCTTCCAATTCCTTTGTTACCTGGCTGATGTGTTGTGCTTGGGACACACAAACTCTAACACGGATATAAGCATTTTTGCTTCTCAATTGCCACACTTAACTTTGTGTGCAGTATCTCAGTAGAAATGGGGATGCCTGGGAAGCTGTCCCCCTGGCCCCACCCTACTGTACCCTCTCCTAAGGTACTGCAGCATCCCCTGAACTCCAGTTGTCCCTACAGCCTTCCACAGGTCCTCTGCTGATAGGAGTAGTGGCAGCTGGGTGTTGTTGCCATCCCTTCATTGCTCAGGCAGTCAGCCCATGCCCTAGCCACAGTGAGTGAAGGCGTTAATGAGGACACCTGAATTGATTTGGTGCTGATACTCAGCTGTTGAACCAATCATCAGACTATAAAAGCAGTGAGGTGGATTAACAAAGTATTTTGCGTATTACTTGGGAGCAAAGGCGTTGTCTGTGCATGGTAAGGTTGCTTTATAGTACCTTGTAAAATGCTTTATGCTAGAGCAAAGCATAGTTATTCTAGCTTTACTAGAAGTAGTTAAATTTTTACACATTCTTAATAATTTCAGTGCTACTAAATGAATAGATTGTAGGTGTTATAAGTACGTTTGCCTATCTGGAGGGAGCGAGGGGAGGAATGTTATAACTGAGCTCTTTTTAGGTTGCTCATTTTTTTTCTTGTATTTTCAATACAGAGAAATGAAAGAATTCCTCATGGAAGGTGCTCTGTGGACAACTCCTTTTTATCTTCACAAGTCCTGGAGAAAGAGAAGTGGATTCCCTTGCCTTACTTCACCCCTAGGCTGGTCCCCTCCACGTGTCTCTCACATAAGGAGCTGCTTGATTATCTCTTTCTTTTCTGTGGAGAACATCCAAGGTGAGTGTTTGCTTCATAGGGGCGTTTCCCCCTATAGTATTTTCATTCAAGGTGGTTGGTCATTGAGTAGGTATGACCAGGTCAGCAGATATAGATCTACAAATGTTGATCTCGTATGATAGCTTATGTTACCAATAAGTGTGCAATTTTACTAATGGTACCTGAACATCCTTTTAAGTTGAAGTGTTTTCTAACCAGCAATATAACAAGTTGCCTGGAATTTGCTATATAAGGTTATATATGAGAAATATGCCTTGATTCAGCAGAAATATAATTTCATAAAATCATGCCTTTAGTCCTGATGAATTTACAGTAGTATTTTCCCTCTAGCAGGACTTGACTGAGATCATTTGCCTTCCATTATAACAATTAAATTTCTTTTACACATTTTAACCAGTAATTTGTTGCAAAGCACTTTGATATGCTCTCCTCAGATGGAGGACATTACAGAAGTTTTTTATTGCTGTCAAAATGGAGTGAATGCTTGAAAACCTAAATAATAATTTGAATTTAGAAATAGCTTGGCTTTAGCTGTCTTTACACTGTTGTTGCTCAGTGCAGGACTGTTTAAAAGACTTGGTCACAATCTGGAACCCTGCAGTGCTAGAAGCTGTATTGACATGGGACAAAAAGGTAGCACTGCTATGAACTGCTTTCAGTTTTCCCACAAACACTTATGCAATTAAGTTGGAGGCTCCATTTGTTTGCTTTAGTGCTTGCTCTGGCTTTTTATTTTTTTCTTTCATGAATGATAATGAAAGCTTGTATTGAATGCACATGTTTTAACTGCCTAGAATACACTTAGGCAACACGTGAAGGCTTTTTCCACTGAAGTTAAGGAAAACCCTTCTCTTTACTTCTCTTTTCTGCAGTAATTTCTTTGACTATCTTACTTTATGTTCTTACCATATGTAAAGCTGAATGAGGGTGAGTGCCACTGACAAGTGACTAGGAGTATATTTCAAAAGAGACATGGTCATCCTCAACCTCTTCTAAGCAGCCCTTACCTGACCTTCAAAATCAGAACTACATAATGTGGCATTTTCAGATACTGAAAAAAGCTGTGGCTGTTTCACTGCTAGTACTTGTGTTGTGTGGATAATTGTTCTGTAACATTGGAGGCAAAATTAGAAAACCAAAGTCATCGGTGATAGGAAAGCAACGGAAGCCACAAACCTGCCACTGAGGAAATTTATAGCAGGGAACTGACACAGAAGAGTGAAGCATATTCATGATGCTGGGGTCAATCTCATTCACTTTGTCTTGGCCCAAGCTATGTTTCCACCTGTTGCTTTCCATGCCTGTGAATTCCTCAAAACTGCCCAAAGTATGAAACAAATCTGTTTTGGTCTGCAAGCAGTATTTCAATCTTTTAGGCTTGGGGATACTTGTTCTGCTTATTAATTTTGTGCTTTAGGTGAATTCATACAGATGGTGAGATAGGGCAAGAAGATTTATGTTGAGATTTATTGAGGGAGCCTATTTTTCCCCTCCTGGCTGACATCAATAGGGTTGTGTGGTCTATTCACTTTGTCACAAAGTGCACCCTGAGAAAGTACGGAGAGGGCCCTGATTGCAGTCCTGCCTTCCAACAGGTCACAACTCCATTGTTCTGGAACAATTGAGGTTTTATAAACAAAGTCTGACTAGAAAGATTGTGAGTTATGACACTACAAAGAGCCTTGCTGAAAGCAAAACAAGGCAAAAAAGAAACAGGGTAAGGCATGGAAAAATGCTTATAAACAATAAGTTAAATCCCAGGTCTTGAGTAATATATTGATTCCAGAGGAACTGTGCTACCTTACAGAATGCTGAGGTTGGTCTGCAGTGTTTACACCACACAGTGTATATGCTGCATAATTACAGTGAAAATAAATGCATGGACACGCAAGTGCTTAAAAATCTGGTTACTACTGGCTTCAAAGGGGTTGCTTGCATGCTTCAAGTTAGGTGTAAACTTAGGCTTCCTGTCGGGCACCTGAAAGAGGCTGTGGCTGATGCCCTCTCCCTGCACTGTCTATCACAGTTGTCTCATGGTGCCTTAAATTACTATTTCCAGTGGCCACCTGTTGCCTTTCATCATAAATTTAGCACTACCCCTGCAAACTCCCCTTGGCAAGGCCTGCTGCCTACTCATGTGGAAGTATTTTTGCCATACTGGAACTTACGCTTTTGAAGCATGACTGTCTTTCCACTTCATAACATGCAGTACCTGGTGTAACAGGTGCCCTGTGGGTGTGGAGCAATGCAAGTGAGTAATGGGTGGAACAAGTGAAGGATGCTCTGAGAAATCCAGAGCATGAAAGGAAGCCTCTTGAATTCAAGCAGCTCATGTGTTGGAGATGTTCAGACTTGTATATATGTGAAATTAAAATTAATTCAACTATGATAATTTAGTTAATTTATCTTTGTAGAGAAGTTTACATGGTCTTTTTTATCTAGGTATTATGCAGCAGAGGGGAAATTATTAGCATTTCAATCCATCCCACTCAAACCAAGATACTTTCCCTCTTTGATACTAGCCTAGAAACATTATTTTTTTCCTGTTCCCTCTTGGAACTGTAGGTATCTGAAAAAATAAGCTCATATTGCTTTGTTGTATGAGCTGCTAAAGTTTCTAATTTTGGTTGCTAGTGCCCAGAGGATGAGTAATCAGGCTATTAAACTAATCAGCCTTATGTTGTAGTGCATCAATTTGATGAGGTTAGTGTTAAAAATCTGGCATAAGTATTTGCAACCTTCCTGTGTTACTGGAATGTAATGCTTTTCCATGTGAAGATCAATTTAGCAAGCAGAATTAATCCAAGACTGAGAGGAGAGAAGGAGGGGTGTCATGGCAGAAGGAATGGAAACTCCCTGTGTACTAGACTTCTACCTCCATAGCTATGGCAAGTGATTATTACCAAATAAAGGGTTCAGCACATATTCCAGTAAAGCAGCTGGCCAGAATGTAAGGCAATAACAATTTAGGAACTGCCACTTTTCTGCTGTCTTTTTAAATGCATCTATAAAGAACATCCAAGGAGGCCATGTGCAACTTCTTAGAAGCATTATAATGAACTTGCTTTCATTTGTTAGTAAGGGGATAATGAAAAATTAAAAGTATCCTCCTGCTATTTTGTTTTGCTTTTTAACTAAATTTTAAATGCTGTTAAATAAGATTTGTTAGTTTATGATGTCTGCTTACTCAAAGTGTGAAGCAAGTATTTAGATAAAAAGCGGGTAACTAGAACAGGGCTGAAAATTATACAGGAAAACACTGCAGTTCAAGTTTCTTGTAGGTGAAGCCCTGAGTCTCTTGGAATTACATTAGTTCCAATGAGTGTGTTTTTACCACAAAACTAGATGCCAGAGTTTCTGCACCAGGCTTGTTTGAGGTGGAGAATGGAGGCTGTCCAGGTTTATCAAGCTGAATTTTGCATTCTGCAGCCCTAATCAGTCTGAAGCTAATTAGCAGCTTCTACACAAGAAGGCCACAAGTCATTAATCATAGGAGATGAGAGCAGTCAGCCCCCCATCCTTGACATTTCAAGAGAAGTTTTCTCTTGCACTCCTTTTTTTTTTGTGATGGGGCTTCAAAAGTCGCAAGATTGCTTTTCATGGTCAACAGTGTGTGAAGTAGAAGCCGTGTCTTGATGTGACAGACAAGGGACCACTGTTCAAAGACCTATTGGACTCTTTTTTAATTTCTTTTCTTCCCCCCTCTCCCTCTCTAAATGCTGTCCTCTAATAGAATAGAGTCAACTGATGACTTTATTTGCTTTGAGTTGAAGCATAGTTCAGCTGGGAATAAAAAAAAAGTTTTAACAAGTATGATTTTTGTTAGAGCAAAATTCAAGTTTTTTACAAAGCTGCTTAGCTCTTTTTAAAAGTTACAATCCTTTCTTATGCGCAGCTAATGAGGAATGAAAGTCCTTTCACATGCCTAATACAGTTTAGTACAGTGTGTCTTGAAATCCAATGCTAACAGCTGCAGGCTAAGCACTAGGAAACCCTTGCATGAAAAAAATATTACATGTCTCGAGGCTGTTGATCAAACTTCTTACAAACAACTTGGAGAAGTACATTTAAATAATAGGTTTGTTGTCTTTAATGATGCTCAGAATTAAACTGTGTTATATTTTATTCTCTGGGCAGAAGATGTACAATTCTATCTGTATTACTCCCACAATAAGGGGTAGGTGATGCCTGTATGCCCAATGCCTGTCCAGGGGTCTTAGTTGTCCATAGCATGTCCTTGCACCTGTTGATAGCATCACTGTTTCAGGCTCAGATATTTGCTACAATATTATGGCCATTTCAGAGCTTCTGGCTGGGACAGCTGGGAAGAGGAAGTGTTTTTATGAGTAACAAAGACGTTCATATAGCCTTCTTTTGTTAGTCATTGAATTTTCACTATGAGCAAAACTGTTTTGTTGAAGGATAGGTTTTAGAAATATTTCTTGCAGATCTGAATGTCTCCATCATGGCCTCTTTTTTATCCTATTGAACTATATGGACTTTGTTGATTTACTTAGAGCAATTGGGGTAACAGAGCAGGTCATGGGCTTTTGTCTGTACAACTCTCCAGCAGTTTCTTGTTCTACCAGGCACTATACCAAACTCAACATCAGTCCCTGTGCCTGGAGTTGTCTACTGCAGACTAGAAGTGGCTTTTTAGAAGGTGTTAGCCTAAGGAGCAGAGCTGTATGGTGACAAAACACTGCACAGCACTGCCGGCAGCCTGAGCACACCAAGATCTAGTGCTCCTCTATGAGTAGTGCTTTGATTTGCTTATGTCTCCATTTGGAGGTTACAATGATGTTGAAAGGCTGTTTGGTTTGGAATTTTGTCGTTATTATATTAGTTTCTTTTCTTGTTACCAGTCCTTGAGATAAAAACTGAAAATGAGGAAAGTTATATTAGAAGGCTCAAACAAATTAAACCAGTGCTCTGACTAGAATCTCAGCAAGCAGGTGTCTGTAGCTGTAATATGGCTGTATGTTATTGCATATACTTCTCTGAATCACTAGTAGATTTGGTCCTTGCACTGCTGTTCTATTTCAGTAAGAATGAAGGTGCTTCTTGTGCATGATCTCTGCATCTGGGGAGGTCATGAGATGATCACTTTGGGTGACAACAGGGAGATTAACCCAGTTATGAGTCTATGGTGAAAAATTTAGCGCTAGACAAGACTTCAGCGTGAGAAGGCCTGTGTTTTGATGCCCAAGTGGTGTACCTTTATGTGTTGTTTTCTTCTGGGACCAGGGTTGTAAAGCCCTGTTAAGTACCACCTTTTTATTGTATTTTTATTTTCTACCCCCTCCTTTAAATGTGCATATTCCCATGCTCACTGCTTGCTTTCCAGTTCTCTGTTTCTGAAATGTGAACCCAGTGACATTCCAGTTTGCACCAGGCTTTCTGTGCTGGCCTAAGTGGGCCTGGCATTTAGGCCCCCCTAACAGAAAAAGGCACCACGCAGAAACTTGAGCAAAAAATGGTACAAGCACTGAAAGAGCCGTTAAATTCCTCCTGGCATACCAGGGAAACTGTACATACTTTGAAAAATTCCCCTAATGTATCTTTAAACCATAGACCATAGCACTGGTTATAGTCTAGAGTATCAACTCTAACATTTCAATAAGAGGGAATTTTCTTTCTTTCTGTCTCTAATACTGGAAGGGGGGGATGGGAATATGACATGCATCTACATAAAAATAAATTTGTTGTGAAATCACATTAAGGATTTGGCTAAGCCCACACAAGCAGAGAGTTAAGACTGATATTCTGTCATTACCTCAGCTCATTACATCTTGGGGTTTTGTTACTAATGTAGTCTGTAAGATCACCCACTGCCTGGAGAATCCCGTACTACCTGGAAACAAAGGGAAGTGTTATGTTGTAGCTTTACCTCTGAAATTTCCTTGCTTTGCCAGCTTTCCTCAGTGTTACCATAAAACAGTTCTTGGTGACTTATATGTATTAATGGCATTAATTAAACTATCAGCACAGCTGAATGGGAGAAAATGCGTCTTCTGAACTTGTTTCTTGAATAGGAGTAAATGCCTCATTAATCTTAAGCATCAACCCAAGAACACTGTGTTTGTTAGATAGAATAATAAATGACTTTACAGGAAATACACAATAGCAGATGCTGGAATGCATCCATTCATTAGTCACTGTGCATAAATATCCCCTTATTTCCATGAAGAGACATTTAATGGAGGGCCAGTCTGACAAACATGTGCAAGCTTTCACTCACTCACCGAGAAAACGGAAGGAGAAAATGTCATACAAATTTGCCTGCTGAACACAAAATATCACATACCTTATGTGAGCCTTTTCTGCTCCTTGCCCATCTTTCATCAGATTGCAATGTGCATTAACCAAGGCAAAACTGTTGAACAGGTTTTGGAAGCCCATGAGGCATTACAGTTATTTCTACTTGTTGGTTGCAAAGTCTGGGTCACTGCTGTGTCACTTGGAGGCAATCACCAACTTTACTCAAAGCTCAGTTGAGTGTCTGGTGAAGTCAAAGGAAGCTATTTGCTTCAGAACCTTGCAAGAAAATATTGTTTGTTTTGTTTTTAATCATTGCTCCCAAGACACTAAGAAACAAGCAAACAAGCCTATTTCAGTGAATAAGAGTGAATGTAGGAAAAAAAGTTATTCCCCTCCCACCACCCCTGCTGTCTGTTAGCTTTTGTAAGCTTCTATGTATTTCCTAGTCCTGTAAAGTAACCGAGCCAATGAAGAACCTCTGCGAACAGGTACATCTACAATCATTCAAAAGAAAGGGAAGCCTGTATATTAATTATTTTGCTTTCTTCTCCACGTAATTGGTCAGAACTACTGTTTTTCTCAGATTGTTGATTCAATGCACAAGCATATTAGATGGGTTACAGGAATGCCTAAATAATTTGCTTGGTATGTTCCTCAATGCATGCCATAATGAAATTTAACTAAAGGGTCATGTTATAGCATAATTGTTCTTAGAACACATTAACAGTGTTTGGGAGTCATTATGTGTTTGAAATCTGTCAGGTTTCTAAGCTTAAACTGACCAGAACTAGGAAACCTGGATTTATGAACAAATTCTTAAATTGGTGATTGCAGTGTGTACCAAAGGTACCAATGTCCTATACCAGCAGCCATCCCCATTGAGAAATCTTCCATCTAGGCATGCAGGTACCTTATGCCAGTGGATTCTTCACGTGTCACAGTGTTTCTCACTAGAATACTAATCAGGGTGCTTGGCTTTGGACCTGCACAGACTCAGCCTCATAACATAAGGGAAGACAAAGTTTAGTTTCTTATCCTGGAAGTTTCTGAAAAAGTATGGATTTGAAAAGCTTCGATGCATGGTTTGGTGAATCTTCTCATCTGAATTGAGAGCTTGGCAATGCTTTATGGTATTGTTAAATCAAATGCTTTGGACCAAAATTTCAAGCTGAGTATTGTGGTAACTTGGGTGGCTATTTTTCTACTGGCCTAAATTTGCAGTCTTTGCTCATAAGTTTACATGAACAAACATCAGTTTGCTTACAAAACTAGAGCCGTAGATCAGCAATGAGTTATTAACAAAGTCAAGGGAGGGAGAGTTTTGTTTCAAATATATAATGATAATAGCAGCCTAAATTTTCAGAAGTGACCAGTGAGTTTTGAAATAGAAAGTACCAGCGAGCTTGTTGTTTCTACGCATCTGTCATCTGACAACTAGCCCCACTTCATCTTGTCACAAAAATTACTGCTAGGCTAATAGCTCACTAATAATGACAGAAAATATTAGTACTTTATGAAGTGTAATGGAAATATAAATTTCTAAGCAATTTTTCACCATTAAAGATCCCAGAAGAGCTAAAGCATTTTCCCTTTTGTGATTGTAAGTTTTCCTTCTGAGGTACCTTACATTTTTCCTGCATTATACTCCTGATATGGTTTCGTGTGGGTAGGTACACCAGTACCAGGATTTACATGTTCACATACTTCAAAAATCTGTTCCTTTGGTGTACTGCAATTATATTTCTATACTAGGAGCAGCTACATTCCTGTGACCAGCAGAAACCTTTCAATATATACAACATTAAACTGGCTTATACCGAATATAACCACCTTAACATTGATTAAACAGGTATGCAGGTAATAAGCCTGGCGTTGCCCTTTTCTCCCAAGAGGTCATCCTGCACAATGGTAGTGGGTTGTTTTCACCACTGATCCTAACATGTCAACTCTACCTGGAGCCAGAGAACTCCTGTTGGGAGAGAAAGGCAGAGTCCTTCTTTACAACTGGAAAGCTGGGTGGGAATCCTCTGGACTCCATCTGGAACAGCTTTGACCAAACAAAGGCCCCAAATCTGTTTGCAGTGCAGTCGGTGGGAATACTGCCACAGCATTCCTTGGGAGCAACATTAGGCTTCGATTACGGTCACAGCAAGAGAGTAGTATCTGTACAGCTGCCAAAAAATATTAACAAATAATGCGAAAAAAGCTTGTGTCTGCTTTCATTTCTTGTTGCTTTTCTTTAAGGCAACTAGCAGAAAACATTTTCATCTGCCAGGAATCAGAACTAAAATCAAGGTTTAAGCTCCATGTGCTTTCCAAGACAGGTCAGAAAATTCATGGCTTTCAGAGTGCTCTGAGCCACTGTCCCCTCTTGCAAACACAGGATTGTGCAAGGGCCTCGACAGCTGCTGGTGGTGTCCCCCAGCCCTCTGGGTGAAGCCCAGCTTTGCTGATTGCAGCCTGCCTCGCCCTTTCCCCCTCTTCACCACTGGGTCTGCCTTGGGACTGCTTGAGCTTTTCTTTTACAGCCAGGTATGCTGTTGGAGTGAACTCAGCAAAATAAGTACGAGGTGTGGAGAGCAGGGGCCGGCCTGTGGCCCAGAGACTCTAAAGGGCCAAAGAGCACTGGTACCTTTTGGAGAGCCTTTTCCTGCCAGAGACATCCTCCTTGTGAATTTGATGCATCTGCTCTGTATCCTGTGTGTTAGCTCTGCCTTAACCTTCTTTTTATTCATATTTCACAGCATGTGTCCTCAGAACAATGTTCTGCTGTTGTAATCTTTGATGAACTAGCTTTGCAAATCAGAATAACCTTAACTTGGAACGAGAAGATAAGGCAGAATTGCTGGTGCTCAATTCTTTCTTGCCTGAAACAAATATTTAGGCAGACTCTAGAACATTTTGTTATTGAGAGGACTAGAAATTAAACAAAATATTGTACAGTGGGAAGGATAAACTGCAGAAGAGTTACCTTAAAACACAATGCAGACAGATTAATTCCATTAGAGTAAAGGAAAAATGGCATCGGTTATGTTGTATAGCTTTCTACAGTTATGTTTTATTTACAGACATTGAAGTCATGTTCCTGAGGTCAACATGTTTTTGTATCATTAATTTCAATGGAAGTGTAGTAATATTTTAAAATGCTTTTTCTAGAAGCTTCCATAAATATTGCTTTCCTGTGAGGCCTTTTAGAAAGACTATAACAGATTTTCCTTCTCCGTAAGAATGAATTCAAGGCCTTCAGAGATGTCTCTTTGTTTGTCAATTTTCTAGCTGTATAATCCAGTCTTTAATGCTGACCACAGGGTGAACACTGAAGTCTTGAGTCTGGAGTGTTTTGTATTTTGTCCCATGATATTTCTTCCATGAGCTCCATTTTCACTTTCCCAAAGTGAAAAGTGTGAAAGTATGGTGCTGCTAGTCTAAAGGCAGGTCAGTATAATCAGTAAGGTATGAGAAATAGGAGGCCAAAAGCCAAAATGAATGCTTCCTGTTCTTATGATTCAAAATGTTTTGTGTACATAATGGTGAAAACATAAGCATATAAATAGCTGCTGACAACAAAGAACTCATTGTAACTAGATTAAATGTCTTAGGTTGCTAATTCTATAAAGACTAGTCAGAAATGTATAAAAATTAGTGAGTAATTCTAGACTGATCAGTATCTTTGCATCATATCAGCCCAGGGAAGCAAATGTAAAACCAAATCGTTCTGACTTGCAGGGTTTTAAATCCACTCATGGTTTGCAGTTGCCAAGTGTGGCACAAACTTCAGAGCAATTTAGAACAAAGCTGCAACATCCTTACATCTTAGATGATTCATTCCAGCTACTCTAGAGTCATCGAGAGATTGTGTTGGATGTAGAAATCAGTGAATTTCATTTTGTGTCCTTTGGAAATACCTATCCAACCCCACAAAGTGGAGAAGGGTACATATTTACTCACTCCCTTCTCCTCTGTGCTTACAGAGGCAAGTATTTGCTCTCTTAACTGATCTGTCAGTCATCTTTAAGGCAAACATCAGGGTACTCTGAAACACAGAAATGAAAAAACATGCTTAGGGTAATGAAGGGAGAGAGGAGAGCTTCAACTGAGCTGTTTGGCCTGGGCTGGTTTGCTAAGGTGCTGTAGGATATAAGGACCATCTGTGGTGTCTGAAGACCTCAAAGAGAACGTGTACAATCCCTACATACTACTTCAGATCAAGTAGGTGAGAGAGACTGGTAGGGGTGTATCTAAATGCACTTGAAAGAGGACTCCTACCTTCTACTTGTGGCTCTTCAGTGACTCATTACATGGCTCAAAAAAATGGTATGACACTGTGCTTTTGATCTTTATGTATAAGCAAATATGCATTACCTTTGCATATTTGTTTTGCATGGGCAATTGGCTTGCAGGATTAGCTGTGGTGTGCTCTTGCAAAGAAACACACAAAGAATTGCAGCTGTGCATGGCAAGGTATCAGTGGCAGGCACTACATAATTTGCATGGAGAGTGCTGACACTGTGATCTCAGTGTGCTGTGCTTTACATCTTGATCCCACCTCTGCTTTTAAGTGCATATCTATCAGTCTACTTGTGCTGGCTGTCAAGCAGTGGGTGAGCCATGCTCTTGCTGTGTCTGTCCACCTCCTAGAGCTAAACCCTCCCACTTCTGCCCCAGGAGTACAAGGACTGACACAATTCACACCTCTGATACGAAAGTATGAAAGACGAGGCTTCCACATCTCCCCACTCCGCCCCTCATGCAGCACAGAAGCACAAATTAAGCCTGTGACTGAGTCACATTTTCACTTGAATTTAGCAAAGCACTCGCTTGGGCTGGCTCTTAAGCATGTGGGTAATCTGCTGCTATTGAGCAACTTAAACACACCGTCTTTAGGGGGCACTAAGCATGTGTTTGGATACTGAAATGAGATCTTGGGGGTTTTTTAAATAAATTCATGCCTAGCTGTAAGTGCAAACAAATGTTAGTGTACATGGTTAATGATGCTCTAGCTGGAATTGCTCATCCTTGCATCTGTACATCAGAGTGTAATTTTAATTAGAGTTTAATTATCTTTTCATTTATTTTCTTCAGCAAGTAAATTTATACCTTGCTGTAAGTTTTCTTGGGAGTATAAATTAAAACAACATTAATAACATTATATCTTTCCTAATTTGTGTATCTACACTTATTTATCTGTGGTTTTTTATTAGTCATAATGAAGCATGTTTGGAGAAATTGTGCAACTAATCTATGTACAGAAGAAAATAATGCTAAACAATATCATTATAATAATGAGAGCCTGTTTCTGATTTACTAAATAGAAATAATAATATGAGTTTGTGATTAGGGTTTTTAATATGTTTTTAAAATTATTTTCAGGGACAGTTGCCTGCATAGTAAGCATTGAAGTAAAAAAGAATTCTGAATCTGACCCTGGAAATGAAATTGTTCAAAAATTATATTGAGAATTTTTTGTTCCAAATTCACATGTTAACGCAACCTAATGTCAACCTAATTTTAATTATTTAATAATTCATTATGGAAATTAATCTCTTCTGGAAGGTATTTGTGCAAGGAATTTTGATATGAGCATTTTTACAAACTATGGGAAGTTGATTGTCTAAGTTTTTCTATTGGAGTGAGTTATTTCTTAGACATAATGCCATATCCTAAATAACTTCATAATTTGTATTTCTGCAGAAACATCTCGAGTCTGAATAAATGCCCTAAAATCATTCATCACTATATGATGATGAGACAAGTGGCAAACCAGTATGAGCCTCACTGTGTACAGCAGAAGCCCCAAACACAGGGAAACAAGGGACAATGAATTTAGGCAAAGTGATCAATAATTTGATCAAATTTCTGTATGCTTTACTTAAAATGTCTTAAGAGGTCATTTTATCTGTACTGGACATGGATAAACTTTTTCTGCATCTCTTTTTTTTCATTTTTCACCGCTCTGTGAATTATTTCAAAGCTTTATTTAGTCAGCATCTAGATCACAATGGGCAGTTCTTTTGTGTTACTTTGCTCTGCACGCTTGAGTTAGCTGGCCCTCACTCTCTGAAGCATCTAAAAGCTCGCAAGACATTTTCTCCTTTTGTTCTTCAATTTTCATACATTTTTAGATGGTTGCTAGTGTTCTTGTACAGAGAGTCTTCTGAGATGTACATCACTGAGAATGATAAACTATCTACTCCACCCTCCTTTAGTTTCCATATTATAAAAATATTCTCTAAGGTTTTATTTTTTCCCCTCTTTCTCCTTTAAGTCTTTCTTGCATCTCCCAAGTGTCAAGCCTTGCTGCAGAGTTAGTAAGTAATTTTCTACTTTACTTCCCACATGGCAAAGTGCCTTTTACTGAGACATGATAGGTAGTCATAGATTGTCTCTGCAGAAGTCACAGGGTTCTTGTGGGTGTCTAATGGTGGACTGGGTACTGCGGGATTAGGGTTGCTATGAGGTGCCAGGGACTAAAGCTAATTGTTATGATTGCATTTCTGAAGACTGTTCTTAGACCAGATGATGTCACTGGGATGAGTAATGTGGCTTGGAACAGTGAAAACCTTGTTAGGAAGGTTAGAAACCAACCCAGCAAGGTGCAAAGTTGGTATTTACCAGGATTGTGTTTCTGTTCTGCATGACCACAAAGTTATGGTAGCATGAGTGATGAACTCTGCCTTGTAATTTTAGAACTCTGTTAGAGTCCTTCTTTCACTAAATTCCATGTTATATTGCTCCAGGCAGTCACAATGTTGACTATGAAATAAGTGTGTCGCAACGATAACCTTATACTCAACAAGAGCCTGTGTCTCCTATAAGTGGCAAAGTATTCTTTCTATTTCCCAACTTGATGGAGCCATTAAGCTTTAAGTCTCTTCAGAACAGTGTAACACAGAGCAGAAACTGGCTAAACCAGGTTTACAGAACTTTTCCAAATGTTTTAAACATTTTCCCTTTCTAAGCCACACAAGTCTTGCCTGAGGCACCATTCCTAAAATAAAATTAGGCTTCTGAAAGATTTATTGGCTGCTTTTGGAATTCAGTGTTCAGTTGTCTTTTGCTTGCTCACATAATGAGGCAGTTGTGAAACTCTGACTCAGGGGTGAACTAAGCCCTCTTCAAAATGGGGACAAATGAGAATGTGTGGTCACACATGTAACTTCATCATAAACTGAGTCTCTGTATGGAGTGCAGAGTGGGCTAGGGAAGGGTTTTGTATAGCATCCCCAGCTGTCTGCTCTGTCCACTTCTGTCTTTGCTGGGGGTCTGCTATAGTGTACAGGTACTCATGAAACAACTGATGCTATATATGGAGTCACAAAAGCAAGTGGAAGCAGGTCTGTGTGGTCCCTAATGATGGCTGCCCTGTCCCCTGACACAGCTTGTTCTTCCCTGTAGTGACATTCTGATCTTTCTTATTTAATTGCCCCTGTGTTGGCTGTGGTTCATAGTAGGGGGTGATTAGAGAACCAAGTTTCCCTGCTGTGTTAAACAGTCTTGTCTTAAGTGAAGTGTACCCAGTGCATTGCATTTGGTGTTGTATGTGTCACATAGGAAAGGACTACAGCAGCATTTGAAGCTGTTTCAGTTGATTGGAGCTAAAAGACCAGAACTTCCTGCTGCTACTGCCACTCCCAACTCCATGCAATTTCAATGGGCTGTTTTGGTGAAATCAGCCCCCCTCTGGGCTGTTTACTCATCAAAACTGGTTTTGCGATATAGAGGCCATCAAATGCATTTCAAAACCTGGAATAAGCTTCAAACTACATCCAGGAAAGGGTGTGTATTTGTGCACGCAGCCTAAGATGCTTTTTCAGTGAAGTCTTTCAATAAGCACTCTGAAAAGTGTTGTTTTTTTCCCGAGCAGTGCTTGCCATAAGATTGATTAGATTCAGGTGGCTTAAAGGAAGTAAAACTGTTTCTACGCTGCACCTAATTCTTTTCCTTTGTCTTCCTGTGCAAACACAAATAACTAATGCAGGCAAACAGTAAATTGCAGTGAGCAGTGGAAGTGCTAAATGGTAGCAACACTTAAAACATTGCTGAAATTCAAAAGAGCAGCTGTTAGACATTTAAACCTATCATTCTCTTCTGAACATACATCAAATTTACTTCATAGCACTGTCATAAAAATGTATGAGAATGTAAATGCTTGAGTGACCCATTAATCTTTTGAGTAGTAAACATAAAATCTTCTTAACCTCAGTGATGATATAACCATACTTTATTTTGAATGAAGGCTTTATCATAGAAGTGAAGATGTTCTGTGTCTTTCTGTGATGTATAAATAAGAGCAAATTAATATTAAAGTCTGATGTCTATGAAAAGTGTGCCATTATATTGATTGCAATATGAAGATATATGTAGTGAACAAAGCCACACTCAATTTCTGATGAGCACAGAAAATCTAATACTAAAGACATGAAGAGTGTGAACTTGTTACTCATTGATGGCAGTCACCAGTCTGATGCTGTTATCATTATTATTTACTAACTAACTCAATAATGAGTGTTTGTTCTTACAGAATTGTCCATAAACCCCTCCTTTTTATGTGTGTCAAATGATAAACCTTCCTTCTGAGCTGTCTTTGTGGTGAAAAGACACCCTTAAATATTGAAAGTGTTGGTTGTTCGTTTCCATGCATTATGCCAGTCAGTTCATCTCAACCAAGTAAACCTGCCACTTACATCATGGTGAATTCTGCTTGAATATGGAGTAGGAAAAAAAAACCCAACTGTCTCACTTTGGGAACATTACTATTTGATTTATTCCAGTCCTTCTGTAGGCCTTCCACTGCCTCTTGAAGCCATGTTTGAAAAAACATTCTGACTAGTCTTTAAAGGGAAAAGGTACTGCTCATGAACAGCAAACTGCTTTTGTTGAAGAACTAGATTTAGCCTTGATAGAAGTAGGAGAAATTTCATTAAACTTCTGAAGTTGTCCAGTTCAAAGCATCGTGCCCACAGGGTAAAAAACTGGGAGAGTTGGAAAACTTCTATTAAATAATCAGTTTCATCTTCCCATCCAGCTAGGATTGTTTCCAGCAGTACACTGAGATTTCTTAAGCAATGGGACTTCGTGTGTGGGGAACTTAATTTATTCATAAGTCATTTGAAACGTGTCCAAGTAAGCATGGGAAAACTTATGTCCATCAATTCCTAATGCTATTTGGAGATAGAGGTGATTCCAACAGACAACAAAAGGAAGAGGGAAGGATAAAAATGATAAACCAGTAGTTTAACAGAGTCAGACGAGCCGTATTGGTTTAACTAGAGATGCAAACTAGCTACCAAGCTGCATACTCCATGACAGGCATAATAAATTATCAAAAACCAAATAATATTTTCTAATAAAAAGAAATTGCTACTTTTGAAGGACACCATATCATGTTAAGTTTCAATTTGAGACAAAGTTTCTCTTGGTGAACTACAAATGACAAGGCATGGGGGCCTTGATGATAAGTCAAAAGATTATCTGAATTTGAAAAGCTTACCTTAAACTGAAAGGTAAATTGTGAAACTTAAATCATGGGACAGAAGCAATACACCAGAAAGTCGTCAGCCCAGAACTTCCTGTATTTTGGGACCCCCTTCCAAAAATGTCTTTAAAGTTAAATAGAAATATCATTGGTACAATTAATGTATGTAGTAGTCTGTCTTACTATCTTTCTTTGATATTTGTATTTAAAATACCTTATTATTGTTGCATAGGTTTGGAGGAAAGGGCTGGATGAAGGAAAATCATTTAGGAGAGATGGTGTTGTGGAGACTGGGTTGGGTAGCGGACCACATACTCTTCACCAGCTCAACCAGAGGCATCAGAGGCCAGGCTTACAGTACATGCACTTGTACTGTAGCACAAAGTCCTACAAAATCAGGTCCCAGCAAATTGGAATTACCTGGGCTGGGTAAAAGGCTATTCAGTGAAGTGGTGAAAAGGTAAGTGAGAAAACAAGTTTTTCTGCTTGGTTCCTCAAATCTTCCCACACCCTAGACTTGCACTTCTATTTCACAGACTGAGAGAAAAGGGGAAAAAACTTCTTCCCATGCAATGCACTCTTCCTTTGCCACAGCTTGGAATGTTGTTGCTCCCAGCAACAAATTCAAAACAAATAATACTGTTCTTTATCTGAGGGCAGCAGAATCAGTTTTGCCTACAGAACTCCAACAAAGCAAAACTTCATTCGTCACTATTACACCCATTACTTTCATAAAATCAGAGTTAGGATAGTTCTGAGTTGACTCATGCTTTTTCAAATGACTCCTCTTACTCTGTTTTGGCACCATGTGGTTAATTTGGGTGAGAAATTAGGAAAACATGGTTACATGTTGTGCTGAGTATACACAGAAACTCCTGGAGTCTCGAACAAATGGCATTGTTGTAAGACAAGTTCTATAGAAGAATAGCTACTCATTTTGACTTTGTCTTCCCAAAACTGTTCAAGTGTATTTAATGGTATCGCAGTATTCATGGTGGATGTAACTACATTCCTGGGGAAATTCCCACAGATCTTTCACTTTTTGAATAAGCTTGTATGACTCATAGCATCTGCAGGATATGGCTAGAGATGTTAGAACACCTGCCAGTGAGGTTAGGGACAACTTGAACATACTTGATGAGGCACTGTGACGTCTAAGCCAGAACCATAAATAAAATGTGTCTGAGATTAAGACTGCAGTACATGAAGGAAATGCAAAAGATGGGCCCTTAAGAAAGGCCAGGTTCTAGAGGTAGCAATGCTGATACAGGCATTGAAGAGGAGTAGTTCTGCCTTCTGTTTTACTTCCCATAAAAAAAAAGCTTTTCACTAGTTGATGGTGCTATTGCAGTCCTTGAAAGCTCAAGTAAAAATATCTCTCTTACTGGAAAGACACTCATGGGGTTCAACAGCATATTCATTAACCAAAAGCAAAGAACTGCAGATAGCAAAATAGATTTGACCCAACAAGCTCTTGCTAAGATCATATTAATAAATGACAAAGCTGTCTGAATTTTGATATCAATCTTTCACACATACTGTAATTGAGACTGAGGTTTGATAGCCAGTGTATTCATGAGCCTCCACTTGGGCATGTCAGAGCTTGCATGATCTGTGTAGACTTTTGTGGTATGTGTTTATTGAAGGCATATGTATCCTTCTGTTGCTTACTGAAAGGAGAATTCTAATTTAGAGTGAACAACTCTACTTAAAATTTTGCAACTCTTAAATTAAATGCTTTCAGTATTCTGTGTCATACTGGGAAGAATTCCCTCTTAGTGGCAGTGCAAGTAAGTGTGAGGATATACCTAATGCTTCTTGCTGCAGCCAGGCTCATGTCACTGCACATTACTTCTTCAAGCAGTGTCTGAGCTCTGCTCTGAAAGATGGCTCTGTGGCTCTTTCCTCAGCCCACTTCACAGTGGAAAGGCTCTCTTCAAGAGCTGAAAGTTACCTCCTCTTTGTACTGTGAAATCAGACAGTTCTCCCATGCTAATGTGTACGTGAATGCAGGATCAGTTTATCACACACACACCCCTGTCAAGAAGTCACTGCAATTGTGCACAGAGTTAACTCCTCTTGGATGCTTTCCCCAAAGTGCCACAGGCTGAGGACTCACTCCTGGTATCTTGTCCCTTGCTGAAGCCACGGAGTCAGCGTTGCTGAGAGGTGTCTGGGGCAGTGCACAGAGCTGGAGTGGTCACTCCAGGCATCCTGCCTTGTAGCTCTGTGGGTGAATAAGGCAAGTGAACAGGAAAGAGCTTTTGATTTCTTTTAATTAAAATGGAGTTTGTATGAGGTCAGAAAAGACTGAATGTCATTAACATAAAGATACTATCTAAGCTCCTTGGACATTCAGATTTCCATAAAAATGCAGATGTTTCTCTCAGCTATGCATTTTCAGTATAGTTCTGATTTTCTGTTTATTTTTTGATTACCCCAAGCAAACCACACCAATGCAAAAACCCAGATGATCCATAATATTATAGAGAACACAAAAGGAAACCTTTTTCTCACTCTTGTATATATTGCAGGAAGGATCTGTCTTTTCTTGCTCATCTCTTTTACTAGCTAATATAGAAAGTTATTGAATGTATTGATTATCTTGAAGCTCTTGATAAATACTACTCCATGGCATACTTAAAAACTGCAGTGACTCCCTGTTGAGTATCAATTCCTCTTTCTTTCAGACATTTTCATTTTGCTTGTGGGTTTTTTCCTTCTTTCTAGTCACCTTCTAGAGTTACTCCAGACAATGAGTTAGTAGAATATTTTAATTAGATATAGAGAATGTTTCTTGAAAGCAAAGTAGCCTGTAAACATGAAAACTTAGATCAGAAAACTGAACTTTAAGCGTTATACCTGTCTAGTCAGGAAATAAAAGATTTATTTAAAGATTGAATTCAAAATTGCTCTCAGCTCACTTCCTCTCTTTCTTATCATATCTTTTACTATGGAATACTTTGAAACAAACAGCTTAAGACCAATAATTCTGCAGAAAGTACATAGCTGGAAAATGTGAATTACAAGTAAATTAGAGAAAATCACTATCTGCTGGTGTGCAATTTGCTAGAATGCAAAAAATGAGTTGAAATGTATTGAATATGTTACTTGTTATGAATTATTTTTCCATTACAAATTGATGCTCTGCTCTTCTCATGGATCTGAGCCATATAGTATTTATCATTTTCTCTTTCTGTGCAGTTTATTAATATTATTTTTTTTTCAATTTCTCCTTACTTGCAAATCCTTCTTTCTTAAATTATACAGCATCTGCAGATAGGTAGAAATATTTATAATTTGAGAACATAACATGAAGCTATCTGAAGAGTGAGATTGGAGAGCAATTGCTGATTGTGTCACTGATGCTGCAAAATTTAGAAATTCTAACTCTGAAATATAAATTTACAAGATGTATTGTAAGGCATAAAATAGCTTACCAAAATAATAAAGCTTCTCATACCTACCAATCACCTGAAGAAGTAAATTCCTGTTTATCATTAGGAACATATTTTTAAATTAGCCTTCACTCTTGTTTGTAAGCAATGTAGAGGACTACTGTGCCATGTGAAGATAATCATATCTATCTGTACAATTCATATTTCCTCTGTAGGGCATAAATATTTTTGTATCATCTGGAGAGATTAGAATATGTTTAGAAATCAATTCTATATATTTCTTCTTGTAAGAAAACCAAATTCCAAGCCTGAAAAGGGGTGACTCTCGCCCGAATGTATCTTTTGGGTTTTGAAGGTTAAGGTTGAGCCTTTTAAAATCCCATTCTAAAATTCTAGAGGATATCATAGCTAATTTGACCATCACTGAAGAATATGCTCAAAGGTTAAAGCCAAGGTGTTGTGTTTTTTTGGTTTTTTTTTCTATTGGAAACCAAGAATGACACCAAGCATACACTTGGAAAAAAAATGGTTAACAGTATCTAGATTTTTCTAACCACATGGCCTTCCCTTGCAGAGCCATTGCAAGCTGGGTAGGTTGTTCCCACATTTTTCTGACCAGATTCATCTGATCAACCTCTTCCGAGGAAATTCGATCCTCTGTAGTAAGAACTTAAAAAGCTCTGCCCACATTAAGGCTAGTTGATTTAATGAATTTAGCCACCTTTTATAAAATGGATTTGATTCCTGTCCAGAAGATCCATACAAAGTGTATATTCTGCTGGTCCTGAATTCGTAAGTGAATCTAATTCCATATATGAAAGTGAGTTTAGCCAGAAAGTCAGAATCAGGTTTAAAAGTGTAGGTACAGAGTTCTTGGGATCATGGTATCAAAAAGGATCAGGGATTCAAACGGTCAGTTCAGATGCATCAATGGGTAAAGTTTGCAGGTCTGAAAGCTTCTAGATGTGTAGGCACCAATTTCCATGGCAGTTGCATGCTAAATTGAACTGGTGTTATGCTAACACCAGTAAAAAATCCTTGGTCATTTTCACTTCCTCTAGTTTGTTATGTGTGGCTATTAATGGAAAGCAGGTGTTGGAATCAGCCTGCAGAAAAGAGATGTTTGCAAATCTTGTTGCACTGACAACAGTTCCAAACCGTGCCAACACTCATTGCTATTGCTCTGAGTGCTTAGTCACTCTGTTCCTGTACAGTCACTGAACACCCTCACTGTGTACTAAATGCCTGTTTAATTTGTTGTGTGCCTAGCATACGCAGAAATTCTGGAAAATCATTTGCAAGGTAGGATCTGAGCCTTTCGCTGACTCCACTGGGACACTGGGACACGACTCCTTAACTTTTTGATGTATGTACAGATGAAAGTCCTTCCATGAGCAATTGTTTCCAAGCATAAGGGTGTATGAGTGAATCATTCCTCACAGTAATGACAAAACACAGTCCCTTGTGAGCTAGCTAACCCTTATATGTTCACTATATAAGATGCAATTTTTTTCAGCTAAAACTTAATGGAGAATCTGAGGTACATGCAGTGTAATTCCTCAAACTGGAATTTGCTCAGAACTTTTTGCAAGAGCACAGTGGAATTGGCAGTCGACACATTTGTCAGGCTGTCAGCTGTGCAAGATGGCATCCATTTAACAGGTACTAGTTTAATAGTGGGCACATTTATTAGGGTTTATTAGCGATTCAGAAGGGGAAAATGCTTGTAAATTAATAGCTCTAATCACTTCTTGCTACAGCCTGCCTTTTTCTTAGAATGTTCCCAATAAACACATTGACCCAATTCTCTCTAGGTGTAACTTCTCCAAACATGGCAGTGGCTCAGAAACAGCCATCAGTTGTGATTTGACCTGTATTTGTCAGTGTAGTGTCTCAGTGCCCTGGGACTGGGAAAGGAAAGGAATGAATACTAATATTTTGGTATCATGGAGAAGGCTGCCTGTCCTGCTTCTTCTTTCAAGATACCTATATTATGAAGGGATGTGGTAATAGGCAGCAGAATCTCTCTCTTACCTGCAGTCGAGCCACAGTTACAGTTTTCTAGTTCTTGTGTTGATGACTTGTAAATCTATTAGCTGAAAGCATGCATCTTTTCTGGAGGGAATGGCAACAAAAGGAAGGGGATTTTTATTTTACTTCTGTCGAGAAATATACACCAAAATGTACGCTTTGTTAGACCACACAAAATTTTAAGGCAATTTAACACTTTGAAGTAATGTTGACTCTCTAACAGAAGTAAAATTGGACTACTTTGTTCTTGGAAGATTTTATCACCTTCTGCTAAACAGACATCTAGCCTTTAGGACTGTGAAAATGCCTATGATTGGACTACTTGTGTTGAGCTCATATTAAAAACTATGTAATAGAGGGACTCATATTTTAAAGTGAACTTTGATGATTTTAGCTTTGATATCATCTGCTGCATTTATGGTCACTGTATCCAGCTATTCTAGGGCTGTGTCTAAGGACATCTTAAAAATTATGGCTTTGGCCAGGGAATAGTTCCTCAGTTCGTTCTCTTCTGCCTCAAGCCAACCATTAGTGCAGCAAAATTTGGATTAAAATCAATTTCAACAAAATGGATGCCAATCGGATGAGTGTGGAATCGTTTGCAAGTCCAGTCTGCAGTCTCATATATCATCTCTGGCAGAAAACTCTTTTGCCCCTTCTCCTTCAAATTATAATATGACTCTGGAAAAGAACTTTTCTCCACCCTCCTCACCCACCTATATGGCACAGAACTAAATGAGGGTTTTAGATACTGAAATGTTTGGGAGTGAAAATCTGGAATAAATTGAAAGATATTGCACAATTATCAAATTAACTGGGTTCATGCCTTGTGATCATACTCTCAGCCAAATCAGTGAATGAGTAAAGGACTGCAACATTTCACTTAGGATTTGTAACCAAAAATTGACTCCCCTGTCTCAAAATTGTTTCTCCTTTTTTGCTCATCCTCACTGTACTGGATGATTGATGATTTATTGTAATCACAGACCTGTAACATAAATCAGAAAATGGGTGTTGTCAATAACAGCTGGTGAAATGTATCTGTTGTCCTACAGTCCTGTACCCTTTGTTTCTTTATTTCTTTGTTGTAGACTAAGCCTCATCATTCGTTTGCTGTTTAAAGACACAAGAGCAGTTCTTCTCTGGGTGGTACAGAGAAATTAATTGGCTTGGAAAATAGATCTTCCCTTTATTACTTGCAGTCACAGAAGTGACAGGTGTGTCACCATCCTCCACATCACTCTGTTCTACCAGATAAATGGTAATTTGTAACTGTATTTTCTATTTTAGCCTTTTCCAGAAGAGGTGAATATGATGATAAAAGAAAATTTTGAATAAAATGTCCCAAAGCTGTGAGACCAAAAAAATCTGTGTGCCTGCTTTGCCAAGTCAAAAGCAGAGAGATCTCTTCTGGCAAAAAAAAAAAAAAAAAAAAAAAAAGCATTAAAATGTCTGGAATCAATCGAACTTCTCTATATTATATAGGCAATGAAGCAGCATACAGGAAATGTGCTGAATCATTTGCTGTCCCTTAATATACCACTACATAAAAGGTCTTAGCCCAGACTCAGTGGTGTCTTCATTTTAGAGGCAAGCAATTAGCTTAAAGGAAAACTGTAAAACATGTCTTTCTTACTCCACATTTGTACATTACTATGTATCCAGGCTGATAGAAAGGACCTGACTCAATTCATTTACATTAGGGGTTATATAGCATATTCATGCTCAGAACAATTGAGCAAATCAGTGCAAAGAGAAATATAAACAGATTTGTCTTTTCTTACATGGTGATTTGCTAAAAAGTTCTATTATGTGGCTTTTAAGATCATAATGCCAATAAACCCTGCCATGTTACCCCTCTACATTGTATACACAAATTACATTTTTCTTCAAAAAGCCTATAAAATTAACTTTTTCTTCAAAAACCCCATAAAATAACAATCACACCTGATTTACTGTTAGCAGTAGTATTCTTTTTCAGTATTTCACCTTTCTGCCTTCACCTTACAACTGTGCTGGTTCCTGTGCTTTGCTCAGAGGAGTGCAAGAAAAATGTTAAGTGGAGGAGTAGAAAGAACACCTTTGGCTATTATTCCCTCTTGCCTCGCAGCTACACTGTAGTAATGCAATGTAAATGCTATGTATCTAATTGCAAATTGTTTGTGGTGATACGTGAAGGAAGCAGCAATACAGCTATCCTAGGGTCCACGTTTCCAGATGAATTTTTGGGGTGTGAGACAGAAGTACCAGGGAGTCTTACTCTAAAGCACAACAGTATTATCTTTACTATATATGTTATTGGGAATACATTTGAAATAATACCAAGTAGGTTTGTAATTACAAATTATTATTAACAATTTATTAAAGCTTCTGGATGGCTAACTGGACATACCTTAAAGCAGAAGCTGCTGAGCTCTTTGTTCAGAAAGAAACACCCAGACTCACAGCTGATTTTTCAAAACTTAACCTAGGTCTTCCTGTAACAGTTTGAGATTAGCCTATATGCACACATTTGTGTGACTTTGAGGCGATTACTCATAACTATCCTGCCTTTTTTCTTTCCTGAAATTCACATTACCCATAAAAGAAAACAACTGAAATTCAAACTGAAATTGTTTGTGCTCATGATGTAGGGAAATTAATTAATGTCTATAGCTTTCAAGCACAAGATGGAATAAACCTCTTGTGATCTTGAGAAATGCAGAAAAATGCATAAACTTCTGTGTATTTTTTTAGGATATTTAATATCTGTTTCAGAATTCAGCACTAATTTTAACAAGTTCACCTTAATGATTCATCAGGAAATAGAAAATGAAAGAGCTCTCATTCCCAGAATGAAGGAGCAGAGAAGGAGCACACACAAGTGAACTTCATTATATATAAAACTGCAGGTTTAATATTTCACTTAGCAGAGGTTAATGCTAACTGTCATTGGAATGAGCTGATGAATCAACTATTAATATAGTCAGTGTGTGTAAATTTAATTCCACGGTAAAATACAAATAAACTGAAAGACTTCATAAGTTGATCAAATTTGATTTTCTCATCAGAAAAAAACCCACAAACCAGAATAAGCTGGAAGTGTGCTTCTAACTATTTTTCAGTATTGTCCAGCTTTTCTTCTTTTTTTATTACAAGTTCAAAAAATAAGTGCAATACAATTTATCTCAATCAACGTCATATTTTTTAAGCAAAGCAATATGTTCAAAGGAGTAAATAAAACCAAATTTTCTTTCATTGATATACCAATGAGATTCTACCTCTTAGTTATCTTTTATGGTATATAACTGCTAAGTTAGCATCATGTTTTACAACAATTATTTCAGAAAATCTTACAGAAGTGTGCAGTAAATTTAAGTGCCTTCTAAAGCTGTCCTCAAAGGTTCTCACTCATCAGATATTCAGTAAACGCTGTGTTGCAATAATGAGTGCTTACATCATGCCAAAGACTATTTTAATTGTTCAATTTGGATAGTAAATGCCAGGTGAACATTGATTTTTATTTTTATGGTTTTATTCATTACACCTTTTAGCCTTTTTTGTTTGTTTGTTTGTTCGTTTTTGTTTTTTTTTAACTGAAGTTATTTCATTTACTAGACAAACCGAGATTACTAATACTGACAATACATCTAAGCCTGATGGTTCTGGTCCTGTTCGCGAGAAAAATATTGTAAAATTTGTTGGTCAGTTGCATGAACTAGAACATCTATATCACTATTTTAAAACTTAGAATATTAGGTAGTTAATCTCCATAATTTTATAATTCTTATGAGTAAAATATAGGGAGGAATTAGTCCTGCCAAGTCATGGAGGGCACTGCAGATAAAAATTTCATGTAGCCCCTGATGCTGGATGAGAGTTCCTTGGTGCAGTACTATAAGACCAGCCTGCAAGAGTGTCCCTGAATCCTAAAAGCACAGCAAGCAGAGACTTCAGTCAGGTATTCTGGGTGATCTCATAGCCTCAGTTTTCTGCCTAGAACATAGGACACAGACACAATCTAGGTGGGCTTTCACATTTATTAAAAATGTAAAGGAACATCAAGCTAATACAGGGCTGTTTCAGAGGTTGTTGTCGCAACTGGCAACTAGTGGGCCTGGTATATGTCCACGAGAAGAAATCTTCATTCCTCCTTGCACTTCCCAAAGTTAAGAACAGCTGTATGTCTTCTTCTGGGGCATGTTTGTCACAAGTAGGTGAGAGAGATGTAGCAGAATGCATTTTTCTTCCTCATTTTGGCTTCTTTCTATACTGCAAAGTAATAGGTCTAACTTCCTTGTATGCTAATATAATCATTATCTCAACACCACCAAAGGCTCTGTGTGTGTGAACAGCAGGTTTTTCTTTTGTTGCTCTATTGAAATTAAATGCAACAGTTTGCTTTGTTCAGAGTATTTTCTGTATGGTTTTGCTTGTTCTTTGTTTTCATCACTCTGTGTTAGAAGTTCTGGGCCATGAAGTCTAAATAAAGGCACTACCACCTCAGTGAGATCCTGGCTACCACAGCAGGAACCACAGCAAAGCAACTAATTGTGCCTTCTCAGTCAATACCAGGGTTACTCAATGATTCATTTAAACTGATGTCCTCTTCCTTTCCCTTTGGAAGGAAGAAAAGGTTTCCCCTCACCTGGAAATCCTCAGTCACTATAGAAATAGTGTTTCCATGCCCTAGAGATTGGGAGCACTGGGACATAAAGGGGCTGCTTTCATGTACAGAGTGAGGCTCCCAGGCACAGCTATGGGGAGCTCTGGTGATGGCAGGGATGAACTTCTCCCTTTGAGTTATTCTCTTATAAACTTTCACTCAAGGAGAGAAAACACAAGTACACAAGAGATATATTAAATATTATATTTCTATAAAAGGCCTGATCTAAGAACCAGTGGAATCAGTGGGAATCTTTCCAATAATTCTTGTATGTTTTGAATCATACTATAAATGCTTTCAGCCAGGAATGTGACTCCGAAGCAGATCCTACAGATGATCCAGGGTCATCAAGACAACTTGCTTCAGTGAAAAATTATGTGAGGGCCTAGAACACTTTGATGTCCTTGTCATTAACTTTTACTCCATACAGACAAACTTTTTGCCTTATGAATGACATGAGAAAAATATTACTCTGGAGAATAAGGATTGAGAGGATAGAATTTAAACAGATTTGTTTTCCTGTCATGTATTACTGCATTGTTCTGGCTGTGTATGATCCAGATTTTGGTGTGCAGCTGTCACAGAGAACCTTTCCCTGTCCATTCTCCTTAGTTAGTTATGAAGCTTTTTACAGTCTCAGAACTTACTTATCAGTCCTGAGTGTGTACTTGGGCTACAGTCTGTAATACAATTTACTCTTTCAGTTACTGTATTTCTATATGAGAAACAGCAGTGAATGAACATGAAACTGTCTATTAGGTGGGATCAAAAGCACTGTGCATCATCAGAAAATAAGGTAAGAATGAAATGAAAACATTTCTTAGGGGCAGATAAAATGGCTTACAGAGGTTTCACACACTAATCCACTCAACCACTACTGTGCCAACCGTAACCTCTGCAGTGTAGTTTGATAGGTTAAAGTAGCAGGAACACTTATATATATTTCTATGATTATTTAGGTTGCTTAAATTGTTTTACCTCAGAATCTTCATCCCTGAGATTCTGAATACAATATAATAAAGCATAACTTAAGTTCTGCTGGGAAAACGCCTCTCCTGTGATACCTATAAAATCTCATACATTAATGTCCCCATATATTTCTAAGGCAAATATAAGCAAAATAATCCATTAGTATTCAAAGAGAGAAATGTAATTAGAAATAAAAATGTAAGATAACCACATCCACCTTCCCAGAAAAAGATTTACATTAAAGAACAAGATGAAAATGTTTGCTCTTAAAGATTTTTACTAGGTAATTTCTAACAGGGCAGACATCTCCTCCTCTTGTCTCACACAGCTGTCCCAAAACAAGTAAGGACTATATTTATCTTCAGTTCTGAATTTGTGTTGTCATTCAGAGTTCTTCTAAGATAAAATACATCATCATTTACTCTATTAGAAAATAAATGTATGGATGTATTATGGAATTTGCATTCCATTACCTTGGTTTGCATGCCATAAAACATTTATTACACCCTTGGGCTACAGTCTTAATAATGACTGGGTGAAATGCACTAATGTGGTCTTGGCCTTGCTATAGAACAGAAGATTAATGCTCTTTGATGTCACCCAGCTAATAGTTGTGCTCGCCAATTTGTCCCTTCAAAAGACATTACAGTCCCACAGACAATCCCTGTAAGACTAAAGCTAGCAAAAAAATGTTCAAACTAAACCACAAGCTGAAGTGCAGTTAACCAAATAAGCATTACATTAGATTTTCATCTCTAAAAATAAATGTATGCAAGCATCTTTCAGTAAAGCAAGAAAGATCTTCCATGTTTTATTTCATCCTCTGCTTTTCTGATTATACCCTGCTGACGTCAAGCTTAAAAAAAGCCATTAATATTTTCATATGTTTTATGGCAGTTACAAAATAACATTTTAGTTAAGCTCCTGAAAGGCATATATCAATACTTTCTACAGTCCCAAGCCTCTCAGGCTCTTCTCATGTAATAAATTTCACTGCCTATGATAAAATTATTGAATTTTTGCTCCTCTTTAGAGAGAGGAGGCAGAAGTTGTCCCTTTAACCTTAAGAGATAATGGTGAGATCTTTAAACTTTTTTTACACAATGCATTGCTAATAAAGAGCCCCAAAACACTTAATGCAATTAAACCAGCCTGTCATACCAGCAAAATTTGCAATCTTATCAATCTTAATGAATTGAACTGTGGATCAATATTTGGATGACAAACATCAGGGGAAAACTGTATGGAGGAGCCTTGTGCACCTCCCTGAGCCCCTGTCCCAGTAGTTGAGGGGATGTCTGTGCTGCTGCCTGTGTCCACCCTCTGATGATCCTAAATTGAGAAAGAGCCAGCCCAGTTACATCATTTACATCTGATGTAAATCAGCATTGGTATTTTGAAAGCAGTGCAGTGACAATGACTTACACCAGCAGAGTATTTTGACAAGACTGTTTTATTTGTCACACTGTCTGTGTTCCAGCCTGGAGATCTAGCACTATGCCCATCTGAATTTTCCAAGTAGTTTAAACACAGGATTTTTCTCCTGCTGCAGTTTCATATTTTGACTACAATGGATTTGGAATGTCCTTTCCAACTGAAAACTCTCTGCTGGTGTTTCCAGCTGGAGATCATTGTGCTTCTGGGGTGAAAGAAGCCTCTATCTGTTTGAAGCAAAGCTGTTTGTAATCATGGAATGTAAAGCACTAGATATATAATCAGCATGTGCTGTATTAAAATCCTTTCAAAACTCTAGATATTGACTGACAGGCTATCCAACAGCATTCTTGTATAGCATAAAAAATTTAAAAAGGAGAAACAGTAAACCAGTGGTCATAAAGCAGTCCTTTGCAAGCAGTTGTGATTAACATAGCAGATGAGCCAAAGTGAACATCTTTTTCTTTTTTAAAAAATCCCAGTGCACGGGGAACAGAGCAACACAGAGAGGAAACTAAGACTCTACAGTACATTTTGATAAATAGACTATAAAAAGAGTGAGAAATTGGTGTTTGTTGAATAACAGATGGAAATTGTCACTTTGTAAGTAAAGTACAGCCCTGCCAGCCTAACACTGGTCCTGAAAATGAGATGACAAGGAAATAATGCAATGTAAATTTTTCCAGTACCTATTCTGAAGCAAAAAGTTTTAACACTTCTCTAGCTACATGGCAGGTCTTATGTTTCAGTTTGTGTATATCATACATATGGGTAGTTGGATATGGAATATCACTGGATTATGAATGGGTACATGGAATCATTGGATATGATTGTGGAAAATCAAGTGTTAGTAGTAGATGTCAGTGCATTTATGTAGATTATTAATTTTAAAGGAATGCCTTTACAAATCTCCAAAGACCTGTGGAGAACTTTAATCATTATGTGTGAATAAGCCTTTCTGTTCTAAACATATAAGTTTTGCATTACAAAGATGCTATCTTCAAACCCCAAAGACTGAGGTAAAATATAACAGGATGAGCCATATAGATTTGGAGACCTAATATGGGGATTAATACCATGTTTAGTTAAACAGTAGGCAGTTTAATATCTAAATGCAAAGGATTTTTAGTTATCTGCATAGAACCACTTTCCTCTCTTCTTTTCAAAGCGCCAAATCACCTGTAATGATCACAAGACATTTGGACTGCAGTCTTAGAAAAGCCTCCACCAGCTCTGGTGCGTAGGTCTGTGCAGTACCATAGCACATTTATTTCAAAGCCAATTTCAGGCAAATTGCAAGTGCCACTTCTTCTGCCTGGTTGAATTTGTGATTTAAGTCTCTCATTTAAGTCCTAGTTAAACCTGCAGCTCCTTCGCTTGAGCTCTGGTGAACTCAGGCTCTGGTGTCTTTGTGTTTGGAAGCTGCTGAGCTGTCTCTCTCTGCCTGCCAGACAACTGTTGTAGGGATAAGGTATTCCACTTCCAGGTACAAAGTAGGTTGATCTCTTCATGTTTTCATCCCATACAAGCAGCATATCTCTCTTGGCAACTGTATTTATGCTGGCTTCTGGCTGTTTCTGTTTTCCCTTTGGCTGACAGGCAGGTCAGAAATGCTGCTGGTGTGCACTTCTCCTAACAATGCCTGGTTGTAGAGCCCAAAACACAGAAGCCAGGCCTGTTCTGCTCCTCTCTGCAAACCTTTCCTGGCTTGACAGCCAGATGTGACTGCTGTTTGTGTGAGCTTGCCATATCACACTGTGATGCTGTGGCTCAGAATCACCAAACATCTGTACCCATGAGAAGCTGATAATTGCTTTCATCCCAGAGATTGGTGGGTAACACACATTATCACTGTCAGCCTTGACTCCTTTCTCACCTTGCATGGATACCTTTCACAAACAGTGAAATATCTCTGCAAGACCAAGTTTAACCATTAGAACACTACCAGTAACTCAGTTTAAGATCTTGAATCAAGAAGTGCCAGAACAGAAAACAGAATGTTGATTGGTAGCTCCTACCTCCTTAGGACTTCATTATACTTCTCTAGAGAGTTTTCACTAGGACCTGTTCCTCTAAATCAGAAAACAGATTATCTAAACATTTTTACTTTCCCCCAACACCCAAAACTGTATGTTATGGTTAGTTGTTACAGTTATTTCCATTAGACTCCTGCTACTCAATAAGAAAGATACTTGTTTACCTCTTAAATTTTGCATTCACTGTAGGGCCACAGAGTCTACTTAAAAACTATCACTGAATTATCTTTTTCACCTTTCTAATTTTTTTCAGTTATACACACAGAATTCTGGCAGAGTAAAAAAAAAAAAGGTAGAATTTTCCAAGATGTCCATGTTGAGGCGTCTATGGCCTTGACTTCCCTCTATCTTTGTCTTTTTACAAAATGGATCTAAATTTCAAAGTAAAACCCCAGTCCATACCAAGGACATTTTGAATTGGCCTGTGTTTCATGCTGATCACTTGTAGCTCAAGGAATAACCCAGCTGGCAACTCCCTCTAAAGTCTTAAAGTGAACAGGTGTTCAGCATTATAAAAAAATTCATTGGCAGAAGTAAGATAAGCTTCAGTTCTTAACAGTGGTGTTCAGTGGCATTAGCCATAACTTCTTTTCACATTTTAACTGGAGTAAGAGATGAAGTAAGAATCTTATCCCAGACCAGGTTCGTTGACTGTGCTGACCTGGGCATGGCATCCAGTCTGTGCTCTGGGCAGTTTTATGGCATAAATAAGAGCTTCGTGGTGTACATGACAAAGGAACCAAAATAAGGCTTTGTGGCTAGTTTGGGTCTTGTTACCTAAATCTTGACTGACACACAGAACTATTAAAATATGACTTTATTGTTCCACATTTAAAGCAAGCAATACTTGAAGCATAACTTCTAGCTTATTTTCAAAGGATTTTAGATTATTAGATTTATGCACAGACATCTAGCCTTTAAATTGTCAAGTGGTTGCCAAAGAAGGGCTATTAACCTCTCTCTGTATTAGTTGTTAGAAAGGAATTAGACACAAACCTCATTTAAGTGTTTCACAGACAGCTGCTGACAAGAGAAGAGATTCAATATTAGGCTTAGTTTTCAGGATGTGAACTGCAGGAATAAGCTCCTCTGCCCCTGTGAAACCAGCCTCTTGGCCATGCCTTTATACCCCTGCTCCTTCCACAATTCAATCTCCTCTGTCTTCCATCTGCCATTCTGAGCCCACAGCAGCTGTAGAGAAATCATTGCTTATTATTTGTGCTCAGGTCAGAAGAAGGTGTCAGTGCTGATGGCCTGGGTGGCTCTTCTGGCGCAGAAGGCATGAGGGAGTGTGGGATAGAGGTTATACTTGGCTCAGTGAGCAGAAACCAAACCAAGTGGCTGTTCTGGAAACGTGCACTTTTGTAACACTCTTTAGCTTATGTCCCAGAGGTGAAAAACAGAATGTCGACTGTAATTGTAGGGTCTAATATAATGTACAAGGATGGCACAGTACAGCTTTCAAAATTAAATTCTTACATCTCATCTTTGGAGTCTGCTGCTATTTCTTAGTCAGCTTTGAAGTACCTGGTCTTAAAATATTCTTGCTTCCACTTTCCCACTATGGTGCCACTGTAGGATTTAAAATGTATTCCTTTAGCTTGACCAACTGCAATGATTTTGGTAAATAATTGTTTTAAAAAATCTTTTGTTTCATGAATAATAATTTCATTTCATTTATACAGTACCATTTTTTACAACTAAAGTGTTGTGCTATTGAGGAGTTAGTTATTTTCTGTCACGTATTGTAATGCCTTTAAAGTCATCAATGGAAATCAGTTAATCAAATTTTTAAATATTGCACTTATATTACAGGATTTATTGTATCCTAGAATAAGGACATGCTTTGCATGAGAAAACATCTGTCCAACATTCATTTGTAGCTTGAAAACAGGAAATTCTAACAGAAGTATGGCTTACTCAACTTTTTCTGCTTTGACTGTCTCAAGGAAAGTACTACAGCTCTTACGGTATCACTCAATATAGAAATAGTAGCCTGTTACCTATTCATAGCCAGTAATGATCCTCTATGGTCACTAACCTTGTTTTCAGTGCAAGTGCTGACTTGGCCACAGCCCAGTGTGTTAATAGTGGCACCACTGTTTAAACTGGGGATGGGGGAGGAAATCTCAGTGCCCATGTTTGACAAAGCCTTTGGTTTAGCAGCCATTGAGTTCAAGGAGCCTCCTGCATATTGAAAAAGTCAAAAAGGGGTAAATAAGACCATTTGCTATATGGCTGTCTGCTACTAATGAATTCCTGAATACTGCAATCACTGCTGGCAGGTCAGTGTGCATCTTGCTTGCAGACATGCAGTTAGCCTGCTTTTCCATGTGGTAGGTGACTTTCTATGTACTTTGCAGGTTATAATGTAAAAATTTAATGGGCAGATTCTGAGAAAGTGTGAGTGTTTTTACGAGATATATATCAAAGTTCTTGGCTGTTTTTTAATTATTCCAAACAGAATTTGGAGATACCCGTGTTGCCTTTTTTCTAAAGACAGATAGCAGTTACCCAGTGTGGTTGTAAAAAAGGCAATGGCTCATTTACCAAGTTTTCAGCACTTTTCTATAGAATTATAAGACATGGGTTACCTCTAACAGGTGTTCAGGTTACACATCCAAAAATCCATCTTCTGCAATGGGTAACAGCTGGTACAGCTGCCTTATATCACTCTTGTGGTAAGCCTGATAGAAATCAAACTCAGGAACTGAAGAAGAGGTATTTTGCTACAAGGCACAAGTGCATGCAGTTCATTTAATTATTTCAGGAAGACATGTATACTTTGCTTATTTCAGACCAAAATGTATAATGGTTATATCTTTCAAATGCTTTTTGTACAATTAATTAAAGATGTTCTTGGCTTGTCTGGGTATGTGGTAGGAATGGTATGGTTGATCTTTGCTGAGGCAATTCTTTTCCTTCCAATAAATCTTAAATAATGTTATGGGATGATTTTTTTAGTAGGCCCTTTGTTATAGGAAACTCTACAGGATGGTGTTCTGTGCAGCTCTTTTATTTGTTATGTATGCAAGAACATTTGAGACTATAAGTGGAATTACTAATGTGCAGGTGGCACCCAGCTGTCTTTCCTATCACACCAGAAGGTTTAAGCTCTTCATTCTTGTAGAACTAGACTGCATGGGAGGCTAAAAGGCACGTTGGACTGACCTCAGTTGAGATAAAGTGGAATTTGTATGGCTGGGGGGATGTTCCTGATGATGATTGCTGACAGGGCAAATGTTCTGTCTGTTCTAAAGAAGTATGACCACATTTTTATTTTCATCTGGCAAAGCTAGTATGTTATTCTGACTTTCTGTACCTCTTTCAATATTATCAACTTCCTTGCCCAGGACATTGAAAGAAAATTAGAACACTGACACCTCAACCTCCATCTGTGATAGCCTGTGATCTCATGGCAGGCTTTTCATTCTATTCTAAAGTCTTGCAGAAGAGAGCATCTAGGGGAACCTAAAAGTTTTCATAGTGGCTATCATTTTCTAAATCGTCTAGACTGAAAGGGAAACCTAAATGAAAAGTAAACCCCTCACCTACATGAAAATTAAAATATTTTGAATGTGTAAGACTTGAGTAAGCTCCATCCATATTGCAGTGAGGAAGGCTGAAAACTGCTGGAAGCATGAAAAATCATTGTTAAATATATCTCAGTTCTCAAAGTGACTCCTATTTGAGATATGTGGTCAATTTTGAGCAAGTAAAATTCAGACTTAACCTCTGCTGTAGTATGTGAAGAGGTAGTGATTCAGAAAAGCTAGCATGCCCATATGCTTTTATTGGTGCAAGCATATATAAAGCCATAAGCAATGTGTTTATATATATTGAAAATCCAGAAAAGCATTGCTAGAATTGAAGGAAAAGCATGACAGAACAAGAAGCCCTTTTCCTGCCTGGCACATTCCTCCATTGGAAATAATCAGCTGATGATATGTGCAACAAAGAAAGAATCACTGCATGAAAAACTGCAGCCTCCCTGTTATTGCTTTCCTCACACTTCCTGCCAGAACAAGGGAATAGAAAGCTTTCAATTTGATGTTGATGTTATTTCCTTGAATGGTTTTGTTAAAGTGCTGAACATACACTTTGTTTGCTAGCAACCTTTGGATTTACGAGTTGCCAGTCCTGGAGACGTTACTGTTTGTCATGCATTTTCCTCCTGATTTCCCTTCTTTATCCTCCTGCCTTCAAACCTTTTTAAAGTCTTTGCACAGCTGATACTCACTCTGATGCTCACTGGTAGTAATAGAGTGCTGTGCAGCTGTGGCACTGTAGCTTCCCTGGATAATGCTGACCGCAGACTTAGCAGCATGTGCCAGCTCAGCACATCTTGATAACTCATAATCCCTACCGTAGGTTTTAATAGTTTGTCTGGTCTACTGTAAATCTCTAACTCACTGTCATCGACAGAGCTCTTGACCTGATTCATAGGCACCAGGAATTAAGCTCCTGTCACACTCTGTTAGAAGATGACACTGTTTATGCTGTGATATTATACAAACAAAAATAGATGCTCTTGAATATAATGGATCGTAGAACAGTGTCAAAGGTCATGTTATTATTTTGAATCTTGTTAATTAAACCAAGTAACTAAAAAGGAGAAAATAATAGAATCTAAAAAAAGAACAAAACCAAACCTGTGTACTAGCCAACACATTGAAGTACAGACAGGTTATCTGATCTTTTCTACTAACAGATCTGAAATTTGGGATAATCTTGTGTGCAAGAAGAAAAATATGTACATTACTAAAAAGAAATAGTTCTGTGGAGTTTTTCCCCCTCTGTCTCACTACCAATATATAAGATAGTCTTCAGTCCTATTGCAGGTTGTGTTGGTTCTTAGCTGTGGAAAAATTCTGTCCTTCTAAGGAAAAAGAACCTCAAACGTGTTAAAAGAAAGAAATTCAATCAAATCACTTTTGACATTCTGATGCAGCAGAAATTATATAGGTTTTGCTGTAAAAAGGAGCCCAGTCCAATTCTGTCTAGTTCCTCATTAAAGATCAATTTGTCTAGTAATGAGAACTCTGGACAGGGTACCAAAATACCAGAATTTTATTCTAGATCAGATCCTGGCTTTTCATGGGACTTTTGTACTGAAGCTTCAGTTCTTTGTACTTTTGACTGCATCATTTCTAAGTTTGGCCCATTCTTAGTGTAAGGTCCCAGCAGACTGCTCAGTGCAACTGGCTAGTGGAATCTCTTATTGCAGGTGGAGAAGCAGGATGCTGTAATAAAGTGAACTTCATCTTTGGTGGCTCTAAATAAGACAGAATAATGAAATTGATTTGAAAGAAATATTTTAAAATGCATCACTTGACTTTTATTTGGTCATTCCAAGCATTTTGCCTTTGTTACCTGAACAAATGTAGATGCTTTCAATAGAGAAAGTAGTGCTTTAGATTGTTATACATGCTCTAATAATAAATTGATCTTCATGGATTTTTTTTATATTTTTACTTGTTAGATTTGCCAGCATGGAATAATTTGATAATTAGTAGATTCCTTGATTACATAAGGCTAATTAAATATTCCTTGGTGTACAAACATGATTCAATGAAAGAAGCCTTGTTTGAGTGAGTACAAGTTTTCTATTTGAGAATTATACCAATTTCTATTTTGCATTTTTTGGTAAATGGTGACGAAACTCCTCCTCCAATTGCATTTTCCTGAAAAAATATGTCTGACTGACCTACTTAACACAAGAACATGTAAATGCTCAGAAGTTTATTATTATTATTTCAGACAATTCCCAGTCCTTCTGACTTGTTCAGCTTCATCATCGGATTTCCAAATTGTGAAAATCTGATGAAAAACAATGTGTGAAATTGCAAACTAATCACAGAGGTACAAAATAATGTCATACTTGTAAGAGGGGAGACTACACAAAGACCTTGTTATGCCACCTCTTCTGCAGGTAACTCCTGATTATATCAGTGGCTGTCATCTGAAAGCTGGTTTGTGAAGCAAGTTAGTTATTCTAACTAGAATAACAGCAGAGGAGCTGGCAGAGAAGGGAGCAAATACCTCACGGTACATCCATTCTCCTTCAGGCAAGTTCAGTGCTGTTAGTAAGAACTGAATGGGCCCACACCAGCTCCTTGGAGGACTTCTTCCCTTTTGTTGGTGATAGAAGGGCACTGGCACACAGAATAGTGAGCACTCAGTCTTCCCCTATTGTGTTGTCAGTCTGGGATTTCAGTTCCTACAGAAGATGATTCAGCTTCTTTGAGTCATTTTAAGTCCACTAGAGAAGGCTTGTTTTGCCCCTTGAATTGTAGAGGTACATATTGTCATTAAACTTTATTTATTGAAAATTTGGCCCCATTTGACCTCGTAGACATATTTTTCCTGTAGTGGTGTCAAGGAATGTAGAGTTGTAATTTGTCATAGATATGGCCTGATAATATCTACAAAATCAAAACACTTAAGAGCACAATTCGGTATTAGAATTCTGTGACTTCTCTGTGGTGTGATACATATGATCTATAGCACTTCTGTCTATATCTTTAAGGCACATTGGTGCCAGTTTATGGTGCTAAGAACAGAAGGAAAGACAGCCACTCCTCTGGTATGCATTTCATCTAGCCTTAGGATCTGGCAAACCTCTGTGTGAACTCTCTAGAGCTCTGACTGCACTGATCACAAAAGGGAAGATCCAGCAGTTCCTCACCCCAAGCTGTGCTGAATTTGCTACAGCTTGCCTATTCCAGGGCAGTCAGGGATAAGGTAACTGCTGCAAGGCTAGGATCCTTGCCTGGATCCTGGAATAGCAGGAATCCTGAAAAATAAGTATTGTTTCACGTCTTGGTAGCAAAATCCCTCAGTAGCAAAATCCAGCACTGACAAATGCAGGATTTCTAACACACCTTCACAGGAGGGTAAATCTCAGTTTCTCTTGAAATCTACTGATACGGACTCTGTCTCAACTTGGGTCTTTCAAGTCCCTTGCAGGAATAACCAACCCATTGGGACAGAAGGGGACAGCCTGTTGTACCCACAATCTTAAATCATTTTAGCTGTAGCACATACAACTGTTAGATTGATAGATACTGATTTCTTCAAGAGAAAAATTCTGTGGACTACTTGTTAGCTCAATGCATATCAGCTGGCTAAGTGCTAAAGCTCTGTCACTACTTTAGCTACATCATTGCATGTCTTATCTTTATCGCAGAAACAAATTAATGAAAATTATATAGATTAAGGCAGGATAATAAGATCTTGTTCTCGTCTGTACTAGAGAAGGTATCCAACAATGGTATTTGCCAAATTCCAGTGTGTTTTCTTGTGCTTTTTAATTTGATATTTCAGCGCACTGTCACTTGAAATTAATTACAACTAATTAAAAGTGATCCAGTTAGGACAATTGGACAATAGTGCCCTGGAGATTGCTTCATTCCCAGAGGTTTTAGTGACTTGCTGCTGCACTGGTTCAAGTCTTCAGAAGGGTGCTATACATCATAATGTCATTTTACATTGTTATTTCTCTGAAAGCAGCAATTTAAAAGAGTCTCCAGTGAACCTTGAGCAACTTTGCACTAAAAAGAAAAATGTTACTGTTCAAGATCTGTAAAATATAAAATATAGATTCAAAGAAATCACTTGACATGAATAGTAGTATTAAATTTGTGCCATTATTTGCATGTAATCTGTAATGTTGTAGTAAAAGGCTAACAAAGCTTTTAGGCTGCTCCAGGGCTCATTGATTTTTCTGCACCTTTGTTCAAACTAGGTCAAAACCAATATTGGTCTTATTTTATCACACATATTTTTCTTACGTTTGAGAATTCTGTCCTAAAATGATTTTAACACAGTTTAAGTCCACAATATATTGTTGCCTATATTACCTATTTAGTGAAAAGCAATACTCTTGTTTTAGTTTAGATTACCCCAACCACACAGCTGGCTAATGTGACCTAAACTTTAGAATATACAGAGGCCCCATTTTTTAGTAACTTGGGTGAACTGAGGGCTTAATGGAATAAGGCTTGCTTTCATGTTAGGGTGATGGCCCGTCATTTAAAGGATTATGAAAATGAACCTTGTAACCAGTGAAAACGTGTTAACACAGTTAAACAGCTCATTTGATATTCTGCTTCACCACTATAAATGGGAACATAGAGCCTACTAAAATTAGATTTTGTCCCAAGTCCCAAATCAACAAATCTTCCTGCCTGTGCGACCCATACTTAGCAAACTTTATTCTGTGAAGAAATAGAGATGCAGAATTGGGATCAGAATAGGTCTCAAAGAGGAAAAACATAAACTGGAGGCTATTTTTAGACAATGATGAGGTTTTCAAACAAACCGTATATTGTCCTGACATTTCACATAATTTCTTCACTGTGAAATGTGTTCTATCATAGAAACCAGCCATTTGTTATAGTGTGTGATCCTTCCTCCCACAACAGCATATCTGGAACATCATCTCCTCTCAGCGTATTTTGTTTTTCTTAATTCATCTGATTTCTGAACAGGGCCATCAGTCAGTCTTTGAATAGATTTGATTCAACACTGTGTTACTTCATTTCTACACAGTCGTAATAGCACAAAAATCAATGAGTTGTACTGACATACAAATGGAGTAATGTATTGGCAGATCAGACCTATTGAATCTATTTTGCTCACAGGACCATTAAAATTGGTTTGAAAAAAAAACTTCAGCAGTGAGATAAGCAGTAGTTTAGTTTCTTGCATAAAATCCATCCTGTGTTCTAATACTTGTGTTCATACTAATGGGAAAATGAGTGGATTCTTCACTTTTTTATCAAGAAACTTTTGGGGAAAGTTATGTTTAAAAATGTGTGTATTTCCTTGTACAAAAGACATGTAATCTCTGTCTCTTCTACAGACTGGGAACTGATGACCTATATTAATGGATAAACTACAGAACCAGCAACAAAATGCTGGTTCCACTACATTCAGCTGGGGTTTTATGTCCAGCTTTGCTGGAATTAGGAATTTATCCTAGGGATCTCCTTTCTTTATTTATTCCAACTCAGCTACACTAACCAGCATACAAAAGTACATGCTTCCTTTTAAGCATGGCATTATTATCTCCTTCATTATGTTAACACAAACCTCTCAGCATTTCTCTGGTACTATCCCAATATCCTCTTCCGAAATCTAAAGTAAGATTAAGCAGACTTGCAGTGTGTTTTGTGCATGCTGAGAGTTGAGCTTTGGCAGGCATCAAGAGAGAGGGTTCCAGAGAGAGTCAGTAGGAATGTTTTGTCCATCAAGATGCTTGAATTGGACAATAAAAGCACTCCAGGCAGTTGTAAGTTATAACCACTAGAAGATACAAAAAACCACGCAGTCTCAGAGATAACTGAATCCAAGACAATGCACTTCAGTTGGAAGATAACTCATGTCGCTGCTGCTGCAGTTGGTTTTTAAAAAGTAATTTTTCTCAGTTCAAGGCAGGGAGTAGAATCACTAAAACACAAGAATGACTGGGTGAAACTTAAAGAAAGCTCACGTGCATTAGCCTTTATTTTGTTGGTAGATGGATAAGTTTTTCTCAGAGTGCTGGTAACCGATTATAGAGTTAAAGGGGGAATGAGTACTTGCTCTGCTGCTCTCTCCCCCTGTCCTCCTTGTCCACTACTTCCACTTCCCTTTTCTTTCTTTCTTTCTTCCCCCCACTGCTCTCTCTGTAAGTTTTGAGCCTGATTCAGGCTGTGGCCTGACGTTCACTGCAGAAATTGCTTTACTAGCTTAAGACAAAACTCCTGCTGGCTTAACCTCTTCCCTTGCCAAAGGTTATTGGCCCAGAGCACTGCCAAGTTAAGTGGATTACTTCCAGCAATCTTATATGGTAGGTTGAACTGCCTTGGCTGACTTTGCAGTGAAGTGGGTGAGGATCCCTCACCTGCCCCACTCTGTTTGCTTTGCAGGATGCTGTGGAGAGCAGCACAAAAGTAGCAGCCCAGTCATCTCTGCTGTGAATCCTTGAATGTATCTTCAGTATGATCCCAAGGAAAACATAACAATTTCTAAATGTAGTTTGTGCTAGATCCGCCTTACTAAGGTCTCTTTGTGACACTGTTCTTCCATACCCATCCTGAAAGAACAGAACAGGATCTCCTTGGTTTTAACACACTCTGTCTGGCTGTTTCCAATGGAAGAGGCAGTGGGGTGGCTGACAGATTAAATCTCTCAGACCCAGCTCTCATTTACTGAACTTAAGGGGTGTTTAGTTGACTAAAGATAGTATGGCTTGATCTGTATAAAGAACCATCTTAGGGTGTTTCAGAACTGCTAGAATAGTCACTAAAATAATTTTACAAAAATATGTATACTATATATTCCAGTGTAGAGACAGACACACAGGGAGACGGGATAGTTAGCACAGATGAGACATTTCTGTAACTTTAATTAATAAAAGTAGTAGCAAAACGGTATCACAAAGTCTTGTTCTTTCAACTTCTCAGTGTAAACTTTCTGGGTTTGTATTCTGGCAAACCAGTAAACAGAAGTCTGGTTTTTGCAAACATTTTAAGGGCTCTATTCCATGGTCATACACCTGGTGTATCTCAGCTCTCGGCATAATTTAAACAAACAGGCCATGTAACACATCTCTCTCTCAGTCAAATAAAGCAGACTTGGTGTGCTGCCAATTCTGCTCTCATTTATTTGCTAACCCTGGGTTTTATTTATTCCCTGAATCATCAAACACATTGCAGAGAGTGTCAGGAGCAGACAATATTACATCTAATAGCTATAAATTAATGTAAATAAAATCTGGTAAATCAGGTACATTATTTGCCTGATTTTAACTGCCCCACTTAATTTTGTGCACTTGAACCAAAAGTATAGTAAATGGAAAAGCTTTTTGCACTGAGCCAACCTAGAATATACCCATTGGATACTGATGCCCAGTTATTTAGATTAAGTGAAAAATACCTTTAATAAAAAAATACACCTGGATGTAATACAAAATTTCCTGCAAAGTTTGCTCATTATCGTCTATAGCAAAATCTCTTCTGACTTCAGTGACTCGGGGATCAGCCCACATCGGGGATCAGCCCACTACTTCCTAGCTGTGGGATATGGTCCTGTAAACAGGAACGGATGTCAGGATCTATGAAACGCTGGAATGCTTTCCAGCGTTGAGTAAGAGTTACTGAGATGATTTCTGCCATGAGAGGGAGAGAAAAAGCAAGGCAGAAAGAAGGGATGAAAACAATGTTTTGTAGATAAGAAGTGTGAAGGAGATCACTCTTAGTTCCCACAGGGGTGAAGAGTTCATGGTCAACAGACCATTGTGTGGATTAGATCTGAAGAGCAAGTGTGTAGGTGACAAAGCCTGGTGTTTGTTTGAGCTTCTGTTTTAATGAGATTTGTCTAGCAAAGGTCTAGCTCAGCTTTACATCAGATTGATTTCTTCTGTAGGGTTGATTTAAACCACTACCAGGTGAAGGATGGGAGCTGACAGTTACATGTACTTCTAAAGATAACTATTGAAAAGAGGAGTTATAATTTTTGCATCTGTATTATGTTGTTGAAATACATTTCTAAAAACTGATTCCAAGAAAGGTCTTCAAGAGCAGCATGCATATAATGAATGGAAATTGATGGCCTGAAGACTTTTGTGTATAGTTTCTGACTATAAAGTTCACCAAACACTCACTTTCTTCTCTTTATTAGTTGGTCATTCCTGCTAGGTTAACATGAAAAGAGAAGACTCTGCAGTACTTTGGGTTGTGCCTTGACCACGTAATTGGAAAAGTAAATGGTTTCCCTATGATCAGACTTGGAATCTGTGCCAAAATCACTGAGCTCCATTCAAAAACCCCTTTTCATGAGTCATTTTGTGGCAATGCTTGTTAAGAGATGGCAAAATACCAGGAGTAAAATGATCAGCACACCTCAGGCTGCTAATAATAACGAAATAAGCTTTCCCTACTGTGAAACTGGCTCCTCTCAAGAGTCTTCACACTTACATGAGCTTCCTATGCAAGAGTAAATCAGAATCAGGCCATGACATTTTTTTTTCTTTAAAAAATGTATTTTAAGATCCCAGTATATCTGCTGCCCTAAAACATAAAGAAGTGCTTAACTTTCCAGTTTGTTAACAAGTCCCAATGTCCTTTAGCATGTGTCTCTTAGAGAAAGAATGTCTCCAATATTTTGCATTTGAAAAAGAATGAATGGCAAGGCATGGTTACGGAGCCTGGAATTCAAGAATCATTGGCCTCACTACTAAAAGCCATTGATCACTGGCTTGACTGTTCCAGGTCCAGCTCTGGACACCCCTCTGTCTCCTAAACGCATGACAATATATTAATTTGTACTGCAGCTACTCATGCATTGTGCAATACATTCTTTATTGCTCTGTTCTACTCATGCATTGTGCTCAAAAGACAGAGATTTTTTTCCCTGCTTTTCTAAAAGAGCAGCAGAGGTCTGTGAGTCCTGTCAGATTTTAATCTAGTACACGCTAGACAAAACAACCATCTCTCATCTTCAGTGTAACAGTTAGTTCTCCAGCATTTCAATAGTCATATTGAGGAGAGTATACCCCTTTATTTCTGAGGATTTCATTCCTTCCTCTATTATGTGGGCTGGGCACAGAACATGGCCCTAAGTATTCTTTGTGTGATTTATTCTACATTGACAACCACTTAAGTGGAGGCAAAGTTAGACCCAAAAGGCACAAAGTGATGAAAGCTGGAACTGAAAAATAGCATGACAGTCAAAATTGCTGAGTTTCACACAGCCCCTGCTCTAACAGTGTTAGAAAACTCTTGGTCGAAAAGAATCCCAAAGAGCCGTCTGGAAACCCAATCCCATGACTCATATGATCTCCTTGAAGACTATTTTCTTTCCCTCTACAAAATGACATTGAATAAAGCCTGGTGACTATGCTGCTTGCTGCAATTTGACAGCTTTTAGTCAAAATGTTTTCCATTTACAAGAGAAGAACTTTTTAAGTTGAGCACACTGGCATCTGCAAGTCAGACTGAGCTGGTTTTGGTTGGGTTGTAGGCTAGCTCTTTCCACAGAGGTCAAATACCTCCATGGCAGGGGATGGGAAAAGATGTGGAGGAGATGTCCTACCTCAGGAACTTTGTGATGAATTAATGCTGGTGGCTCAGGCATTGTTTCCCAAGGACTCCCAAGAGCTGAGATGGCACTTCATGAATCAACCCTTTTGTGTTTGCCTTGTTCACTAGATTGTTTGAAAGACTGACAAGCCAAAGCCACTGCGTTACCTGCTGCAGGTGAAGCCAGGAGGAAGTAATTCTGGTCCCTACATGTATTATGACTGTTCAAAAGTAAACAGGAACAGAGGAATACCCTTTCCTTCTCAGCAGCCACTCTGTTGATTGGCAAAGGCCAGATGCTATCTGATCTTCCCACTGGGATTCAGTTAAGAATGAAGACCTTAAATACTCAAGTTCCCTCTGAATATTACATAAAACTGAAAATTAACTGAGCTGCTAAAAAGAGTATGCATCACACATATAAATATTTTTATTGTTATTATTATTATAAAGGTGTTGTTTTAATGATTGCTTTTTGGAATGTTCATATAAGTTCAAAAGTGGTTTTAAGATAGCTATGGTTAATCCATTGAAGCCAATCAGTCTTTTCAAGTTTGTGTGTTCAAGACCCTTTCAAAGTCCAAACAGTACAAAAAAAGTGTTTCCAGAGTTTTCCAACTCCACTGTCAACAGCTAAGAAATGGATCAACATGTTTTTGTAATCTTCTGTGTGTATGAAGATGCAATAATAAACTGGTTTTTTCCTTTGGCATAGGAAATGGCATTCAGAAGACAGTTAAAAAAGGAGAACAAAGGAACACAGGTAGGCCTTTTCCAAGTGATTTATCTAAAACAAACAAACAAAAAAATCAAAATTAACTAACCTTATGTTAGTTAATTTTGACAAAAGTTAAGAGTACAAAAACAAAGTACAAAAGTTAAGAGTACAAAAATCTGAGTTTTGTTCTATCTTCTTGTCTTTACTGAGCCTTAAATTAACTGTAAGCATCCTTATGCTTGCATGATTTATCTCTGACAGTGTTGTAGGAGACAGAAAACTTTGAAAGGAGACTTTAAAGTCAAGAGTGCAATAATTTTTTTTATTTTATGTCTTTTTATAATACAGCTTTAACAAAGGATGTATTTTCTTTACTCTTCAGTCTGTATTTCTTTCAACATGAGAAAATTAAAGCTGATAGAGTGTATGCTGAAGTCCATGGTTCTGTCACTGTGCAGTTTGTGGATGTGAGATGAAGGGGGCTAAGCTTTCTTGATGATAAGCTACATGTATTTTGCATGTTTATATACAGTGAGTATAAAAAAATGTTTTCTCATTTCCTTAGATTTAAGTTTGCAGATCTGAGACCATTCATAATAACCTTTCTAATACCCTTTCTAAATTAGAAGCTCTACAGTCAGCTGGGTTGAAAATGAAGGTGTCACCTACAAAGTTAGGGTTTTCATCTATCCCAAACAGTGGGAATGTGAATTACTCAGGAAAAGCTGAAGGGAATATGTGGATCATAAAGCAGGCATCAATTTGTAACTGCATAGGTGGAAAGACATACTATAAAATATGCATGCCAAATGCTGAAAGGAAAAGCAGCTGTCAGTTCTTTGCTATGTTCATAAGATCTCTCTTGCCTTGGTACCTTTCATGAACTAATGCTGCCATGCCACTAAATACACACTTGAGGCATATTCCACTGAGGGGGGTGGAGGCTGTCACTGTATTCATGATGTTCCAAACTGAGCTCTGTATATCTAGCTTATGCTAATTCCCATGGCTTCTTAGTGCTTTTTTGTTGTTGTTTTAGACCAATATAAATCTTTCATGTATTCTAACTAATGCTTCAACCTGGATCCTTTACATTGACTTCTAAAAGTATTCTGCATTTCAACTTATTTTGTGCTAGTTAATGAGCAAGCAATGATTTTTGTTTTACTACTTACTACAAACCTGAGACAAATTCAAATACTGGAGATGAATTTGGGACCTAAATGTCTAGCCCTGCATATTCCACCAACATTTTCACCAGTGCATCATGGTAGTAAAATGCTAACTTCATTGTATGTTACTTTGAATGTCCCTCAGAATACATTTACATGCAAGAGAATGCAGCCTTCTTTATCAGTCAGTGTTGGGTAGCCCACATCTTCTAGTTGGCTTTATTATTCTCAACTATTTAAGTCATCTCCTTGGTAATCAATTATACATTTCTTCAGGTAATAGTATTGGCTTGTAATTGGCAATGTTACTAGCATTAAAACTTTGTTCTGCAGTTTGTTGCTTAATAGATTAAGTAGCGCTGAACTTAAACCAGGAAAAAACACATATACATAAAAATTAGGATGTTTTCTGTTCTTAATCTTTTTTTCCATGGATTTTTAGAACAGGTTTTTAGTTTGTCTGCTTTCAATTAAATGCCTGAAAAGTAAAGTTTGTTTTGGATGATTGATTATAGGAATCATGTGCATGCGACTGAAATACAATATTTTAAGTCATGACTTCTTTCAAGCAACAAAATGGTCTTTATATCTTGACATGGTTTACCATTTTGAAACTAAACCAGTTATTGGTATAAAATCAATGTGCATCTCTTTAAACTGATAGAATATTATCAGGACTTATTAAAAAACAAGCACATCTTCCTATTACAGTTGTGTTTCAAAAATGAAACAAATGGATTACAAGTTCTCTGTAATTACATCATTAGTGGTCTTTGTGACACAGTCTGATAAAAAATGCTTAAGATGATGTGTTATTTGAGACTCACTATGTGAGTCTTACGGCTAAATACCTTCTACAAAATTTTCAAGGAATGTTTTTTCATATAGTTTCTCAACTGGGAGGACCAAATTAGGAATAAAAATAATACATTTTTTTTTCTCTTAATTATCTGCTAGTCCCATGGGACTATCCTTATCCTTTTAATGGTGATCCCAATCCATACTCCTAAAATGCACAAAAGTGAGCTGCTAGAGGCACCCTTGCTGTCTTTTGCCCACTGTATGGTTTTGTTCCTTCATTTCTTGCAGATTAAAGTGAAATAGTCCATCTTTTTTCTCTTCAGAACATAACTATTTTTGCTTGTGACATTTCTTCCTAGGACTTGATCTACACAGGAAAATTTTGGTCTCACAGTTCTTTTGGGTCTATTTTTTTATTCTACATTCATTGCACCCTAGCTGTGCTGGCAAAATTTCTACTTCAAAATTTCTACAACAAATTCTCTTGTCAGTTTTTCTTGTACTGCTTGAGAAACAGGTTTGTTTCTTTTGCTTACCTAAACCGTACCCCTTAAAATGCAGATTGCTTTCATCTTGGCTTTACTAGTAAACCTTGGAAGAGCAGGCATGTCTGGGAGGTACCAGGGCACAGTTTTGGAGGAGTACTAGCTCAGTGACACTATGCTCTCACTAAGTTATACAATAGCACAGGAATCCTGTAAGAAAGGTGGGAGGTTTTTTTCCTCCTCCTCATTCTTTTAGTCCTCTAACCACGATCACTGATAAGCACCACAGATATCTGCAGCTTGTCAAAGATTAAGTAATTAGTTAGGCAGAGCGTCAGGTATGGGAGCAGTGAGAGTAAAAAGGACAGTGGCAGAAAAGGGAAGGTCTTCACAACCTCAACATTAAAAACACACCATAGAAGGAAAAAACCCTGTTTCTTGAGGATTCTTGGTAAGTAATGTGACAATCTAAGTCATAAAATCTTTAAAAGCTATTTAAAGGTCAGTGGATTCCAGTAAATTTGACATTAGTGCTTTGAGGTTTTGAAATTAATGCACTTATTGAAATATTTTATTACCCCTTCTTTTTTCTAGTCAATAGATAAGGTAGAATTTTGTGGTCTGCTTCTTCAAGCTGCTGTTGTGTCAATCAAAAATACATCTGGTGAATAAATTATTTTGGCAAATAAATGAAATGCTTTTATGGTTAGTTTAGTGTTTTCCTAAAACCCCAGCACAGTCCAGGAAGCATTCTGCCTTCTCTCTTAACCAGACGTACTGATTGCTATATGTCAGCCACAGGCAGTCTCTAATATTGTTTTTGCCCTGCCCTAGTAATCTTACTAAGATGCATCTTAACCCACATTGGCCTAAAAACAAATGCAGGGGGCAGTGGTTGCTTTTAAAATTATCACCGCAACCATTTCCCTGGTGAAACATAAACACTTATTAAATAATGTGACATTAATAATTGCATAAAAGGGATGTTAAAAAATAGTTTCAGGAAAGAGAATAGACCATTAATTAATTACTACATTAGTGAAGTAGTTTGGGCAGTAGTTGAGATGTTTGTCCTAAGTTGATAAATGCTGTGCAAGTAAATCACTTGCATATATCTTCTTTTCTAGTTGTAGTTCAGAGTCCTTTAGATCTCCAAAGGTTGTAGATAATTTTTGCACCCACTCAGTCAATGACTGGCAATGCGGCATGGAGCTGCAGTCATTCATTCTGTCAGTCAGCAGCCCTTGATAATGTGCCTGTCAATATAATTCAGTGCCTGTTCAAGGAAAGTGACACTTTGAATAGTGGACACTTTTCAAAAGCATTCATACAGGGTCAGTTCCATGATAAATAAATATATTTTGTGCTTGGAAAAAATAGGCAGTATGCAGGAGCTGGAGTCGGAGCAGAAATACACCACCACTCTGTAGGACACAATAAATTGCAATGAAGAGTTAATATCATAAATGCATCTTTGGGTTTTGGATGCTGTATTAATGATGGGCTAATAGATAATAAAGTCTTCAGGATCCAGCGTGGCTTGACTGAGCCCTGATCCATGACCAGGGGCCCTGTGTGCTGGTACACTACAAATGAGATGTTGGAATAGTAGTATCAATAATTCTTTAAACCCTATTAAAAGGGGTGAATATTTTCATTGCTGAATGAAAAACACAGGCAGAATTCTTTAATTACCACTAACAGTGTGTTAAAGAAAGTATTTATATGGCATACAGTGTTTAGTTTCTAGTTTCTATTAATACAGGCTGAGAATGTGAGGAAGAAATATGTGATAGTGACAGGATTTTTAATGGTACCTCACCTTAAATGCATTTTAAAATATGTAAATCAATAAAAAAATTATTTGTAATAGCAGACTAAGAGTGCTGGTTAGCCTTACTGCTGAATGAAATGTATGCTAGAAGCCCTATTACCATACATCGTGGGAGCTGTAGTTAGGATTAATCTGTCAAAAGGGATGGTTTAGTGTTGATGAATATGACATGTGACCATTAATGATGTTGATTTTATCTCCTGAGATTAGCATGATTTACTTCGGATGGATAATAATGTCATTTGCTTGATGCAGTAGATCTGTTTACGAGCTGATTAAATTGTAAGGCCTTGCTTCATTTCATGCTATTTGGTTTACAGCTTCATTACTGCAATCACAAAAGCTGTGGAAATGTCCCACATCCCATGTCACAATAAATCATTGTTTAAGATTGCAGCTATGTATTTTAGCATTTCAGTTTTGCATGGACCATGCATTCCTTAACAAATATGTGATTGGGAATACATTAACAAGATATTCTGGAGCATACTGCTGCAGAAATGTAGAAAATAAGCCTGAATCTTTTAATTGAGATTAAGGAAGCACTTGAGTAATTAGCTGTAACAAATTACCTTATTATTTAGACAGTGAAGTAAACGTTTTTGTTGCAAGGATGATTATCATAAATCTGCAGAAAAGTGACAGTCAAACAACCATAAAGGAAACTTGTAAGCAAACTACATTTTCTGCCTATTACCTTTTATATTTAAATAAAATTTATCAGAGACATTCTCCAAAAAGAATGCATTTGTTGTTCAGGGGTAGTATATGTTACAAGCTATACCATCTGTAATTGCTGCACTGGGAAGAATATATGCATGTAAATCACAAAGGGAAAAAAAGAATCTGTTAATTATAATGGCAAATGCTAATGTTGCCATAGTTAAGGCTGTGTCAACGTTTTCATTATAAACCCAGTAATAAAGGAAAGAAGGAGAGAGGGAGCGTGGTAATCAGCCATCAGAGATTACTATGTGCTAAAATTTTGTATACAAAAAGGCACACTTGCACCATGTAAATCAGATGTACTGGGGAGACCTTGCTCACAGTCTCAGTGAGTGGAGGACCAGGGCCAAACTCTCAGCTTGGGAGCGAGGGTCACTTTGTTGCAATAATTTTTTCACATTTCACATTAAATGATACTGCTATTTTTATTGTGCATATTAAAAAAATGTTGCATTTATCAGCCAGATGGGACCTTCCAGAGCTTGTGTCTTACCACTAGCTGAATTTGATAACGGCAGTTGATTAAGTCTTGGTTCATGTGCACAATTGTAATTAAAGCTTTTATATTTCTTTTGAAGAGCATGCTTAAATAATTAGTTTAACTTGGGTATTTTATTGCAATAGAATGGAATTTCTTTTAGTTCTTTTTATTCCCCTTTTTTTTAAATCCCCCCAAGTTGGTTCTCAATGGATTTCATGCAAATATTTCAAGTTTGCTTACGTGTGAATTCTGCTGGGTTTTAATATGGTCAAATGTGACTGTGAACTCTATTGCAGATCTGTGAACCTTTTTCCCTCAGCACAACTCCCCTCTCACCTCAAAGTATTTCAGCTTTGAGGCAGATGAAGAAGTGGGAACTCCAAGAGGAACTGTACTCACATATATGTATACATATATATACAGGCCTAAAGTACCTGAGGATTTCCAAATATGTTGCAGCAATGACCAAAGTCAAAATTTTTTACTAATGATTCATGAGTCGGCTTTTCTGGTCGGCCAGTGTCATGGCCAGCATTTTGAAAATCCAGGCCTCTTTTCTGATTGGTTTGTTTGTTTGTTTCAATTGTTGATGCATGAAGCATTTTGGAAAGGGGGCTCTTTCAGGAGAGTTCATGCTTTGGATTTGGAAAGCGGGAACAACTCTAGTGCTTGCAGCTCAGCTCTATCTGGTTCCAATTGGGAACAGATTTACTGAGCTGATTTAGTTTTCCAATACATTGTGGCTGCTGGGCAAAGATCTTCCACCTCTGACTTTTTGCAGAACCAGTCCCTGTTGACATTTGTAAAATTAATGAAAATGTTTCACATGTTGAAGTGTTGATTTTTCCAGCAACATTTAACTAATCAAATTAAAACAGTGATAAAAATTTTCTCCTGTTTTCTAAATAGACCTGAGTTAATGAAAACATATTCTTGAAAATAGAGGGATGCAGAAGTATTTGGGTGTTTTTCACAAAAGAATAATTTAATTGCTGTGACAAAAAAGGCAAAAAGAGGAAATCATGCTTTGAATCTTCATTGCTTCAGGAAAAATTTGGTAATATATTGCATCCCTGTTTAAGTTGGCTGAAATATTTTTACTGCAGATCCACAGTTTTGTTTTTTATAACTTTGAAATTAAACAAAACAAAGGCTCCCTCTCTTGATGAGCTGCACCTTTTGAAAACAACTTGGTTTCTAGCCAAAATGGAAATGCAAGGGCAGGATTTTTCAGGGGGGACATTCTTTCACCGCTATTCCTGTTGAAACAAAAAGAAAAATGCCCTTGAAAATTCCAACTACTGGCTTCACTAAAAATACATAATTTCACCACCGACCTGCCAGGGATGGTTAATTTAGTGTAATTTATGCACAGAAGAAAATCCCTTGCTAGTGCTATGAGGTGGAGAGACTATCAGCCAGGTTGTGATAGTAGTTTTGTGGAAAAAGACACCTTTAACCTGCATAGCTGAAGTCATCTCCTTGAACTTTAGCAACCACTGTTTATATTACCTTGGGAAAATGTACTAAGGACATGTAATTTCTTAATTCCCATACAAGCTGTCCTCAGTCTGCCCTTTACCATTCCTTAAACTGTGATGTTTGGGGAATCTGTTTAAATAAAAATAATGAATCTTGGTTGATGCTTTAAGGTTGTTTTTGTGAAAATGGTGGCAAATGTGGAACGTGTCTGTGTCTACCTTACTGATAAAGCTGCTACCATGGTAAGAGTGAAGAGGCTATTTGATCTCTGTGACTGAACCCTGAATAAACAATTTATACATTCAGAAAGTTGATGGCTGCTGGAAGATGATTCATCAATCTTCTCTGCAGGTGCCTTCAAGTATAACAATTATTGAACTTGGACAAGTAAAAAAGTAAAAGATGGGTTTAAAATTATTCAGATGGATGCAATTAAGGAACAGAAGTTGATTCTCTGAGTGGAGACAGGAAAATCTGTGCAATATTTTGCCACTGGAGAATTGGTTTTGCTGCAGGTTTGTTCACTGTTAAAGGAAGCAAACTAATCTGAAAATAGTAATTCAAAGAATAAAATTTGGTCTACAGCAGAAGAATCCTGGGTAGCTTTAGGGCAAAGAATTCTCCAGACTGGTGTTGAAACTCATGTAGGAGAATGCATTATTCCTCTGGCTTTGGATCTTATCTACATAGAATATTCTTAAAGCTCAGGCAAGGTCTGCAGATGCACTCACTGCATTTGAATATCTAAATTGTATATTGAAGGTCATCTACATAGCTAGAACCAAGGGCACCAAGAAAACTGGTGTTTTGGAAGCCAGCACTGCTGCTGAGGGCTTCACTGGACTGCAGAATTTCAGCTGAAAACTGAGTCAAGTGATGTGCTAGCACTTTTCTCTTTGAACACTAATCCTAAAAAGGATAATTTCCCAAATTTAGGCCACAAAGAGAAAGCACTGAGTTTTCCTTCAGCAAACAATTTACATTCATGAAAAAGCTTGCTGGTGTCAGCACAGTTATGCAGGCATGTACTGGGTGCACATTTTCTTTGAGAGATTCCTAGGAATTGACACTTCCGAAATCTGTGGCTGTTCTAGAAGGCATCAAAATGGCTGCTGAGAAGGGTCAAAGTCACAAGCAAGGAAAATCTACAAGGCAGTGTGTATGCAGATATTTGCATTATGACCATGGGGAGCCTCACTGTACTATTTAGTGTCTGCTCAATGGCACTTAAGAGCGGTGAGTTTTGAGTAACTTTAGGAATCAGAAACATATTTTTTTCTGAAGAAATATAGATTCCTAAGAGATTTCTTGTTAGATTTCAGGATGAGCAAAATCTCTGTGATGATGCAGTCTGATTTTCCTTATTACTGGGGCCAGAATTTCATCGAGGAGTGCCTGCAATAAGTGTAGCTGTGTTTGATTGAGCTAGCTAAAGAATATGAAGATAAATTGGGGCAGATAATTTGTTATTTTCTCCCTTCATAGAGTTCAAAAATAGGTTTTTCAAAAAAGCAATTGTGCCTCCTTCAATTATTGAGACTGCTGTAGTCAAGCCTTTTAATGAACAAATTTTGTAGAATTTAGGGTCTCTGAAGTGCAAAGCCACAACAGAGTGTGGCTCTTAATGTGCCATATGAGCATTATGTTGCTGGCTTTCTCTGTCAAAGCTGGCATGTATCAGAATGCAATAAAAGAAAAACTATTTCATTCAAAATTAAATGGCCACATCCAATTAAAGAAAAGACTGAAGTCTGAAACCGTAAAATCCATTGAAAGTTCCTTTCTGTTTTAGAGGAAATGTACCAATTGCTAATGGAAGTGTTACTCTAAACGATTGGCTACTAGTTAACTATTATGTGTTCTAGCAGGATTTGTGGATGGATTTTTTTTTTTGGTTGTTCCTCCTTCTCAGAAGATTTGGGGAAAAGAACAGAAAACTATTGAAAAGATTTCCTTAGTCTTTTATCTTTTGAATCAGTGTCATACTAACAAAAAGATGTTTTGAAGTCTTTAAAAATTAATTGACTAACTGGTTTTCTTTAGACATAAAACTTGTCAAGGCCTTGATTGTTGTGAATCCATGGTGATAGATTCTGGCTGACTGCCTAAGTAAAAGGTCTCTGAACACTAGGATAACACTTTTTGAAACAGTTGGGGCTTATCCTCCATAATGCCATTTAAACAAACTTAATTGACTAAAACTTTCACTTTTGTGCATTCTGTATGAGGTACTATTTGTAAGAAGAGGCCTTTTAGGAATAGACCCTAAGTGACAAAATCTGACCTCTACCTAGCCTGAGATTTCTCAATTCTTGTTTATTTACGCAAAATAAGCCAATATGAACTGCCTTTAAAATTCACTATAAGCAAGAAGTCTCTTATATACCATTTTTTTTTTCTAGTGAATAACCTTAGAATGATTCCAGATTGAGACTCTATGAACAGCATAAAATTCACACACTTCTGCAGTAAGACTAATCATTACCTTCAGATATGTCAGTCTATCTGTCTGTCAGGCTTGTTCTATATGAAATGAATAAAAGTTTTAGACAAAGCTAAGACCTGCCTTTTTTTTTTTTTTTTTTCCCCCAGTTGTTGTTATTGCAGTGAAACTTTATTAATAAAGAGATGCCCCTGGGGTAATTTTCTTAAATTTTGAGTTCTGAGCATATGCTGAATTATACATCTATCTCTACAGGTTAGTGATTTTCATTTTCCATTTTTCTTTCACTGGCAAAGTAACTTGGGTTTGAATGGAAGCAGTACGTCAGATTTAAATAATATACAGGAATGATAAAACCAACACTTTTTTCAGGGACCATGACAACTCTGGGATAACTGTTTTATCTCTAGGAAGTCTTCAAACATCACAAGGTAAAATTCTTAGCATCTCTAAGGAGTTTTGAATGGCCCACATGACATGCGTTGCTGACAGTTCTCTACTCTGTAGTCGTGAGGGCCCTCACAGCTCAAAAACTTCACCTGTGGTCTCCCCCAGCCCCTGTTCCACAGCCTCTGGAGTTTCCTCAGTCCCTGCCTGAGCAAGCCCATGGTCATGGGCCCCACTGATCCTGAGCCTGACCCATGGGCTGATGGCCTTGACCTCACATTGTTACCACAAACCTGCTCCAAGGTCATGATCCCAGCTGTGCTCACTGGGTCTGATCCTGACCTGCAGATAGACTCCCAGCTTGACCTTGGATTTGCCTCATCATCGCACACTTGTCTAACTGTCTGAACTCCTGGCTCAATATCAGCTGCTGTCTATGGTCCTGCCCTGCTTCCTCACTGGGACAGCCAGGATCCTGTCCTGGTGACATTGCCCTTGGCTCCCTCTTCCCTGGGAGAGCAGCTACCCTTGCTGCTTCCTGGCAGTAATGCAAAAGCCTTTATCTTATCAAAACAGTATTGCAGACCAGAACCAGATGCCAGTCTTTACTCTGCAGTTGCCATAAGGTGATTTCCAGTTGGTGCTTTTTGGGAGGAAGGGGGGAGTATCACTAGGAAGCCCATCCAGTGAAGTGAGATCCTGTTAACAGTGCACTTGTTTTGTGAGCAAAGGATTTCTCTCAATTATTTTCCTAGAATCGCCACAGAGCTTTAATATAAGCATCTCATTTTCTTTTAATGCATCTTTGAAAAAATACTCCAAGAAAAGATGATTTTAGCCTGAGCAGTTCTGTTATGAGTTAAAAATCACTGACTGAATTGGGACTTGGCCTTAAGTGGCCCATTTCACTACAGAGTCTAGCTGCATCCTGGAATAGAGTGTAAGAGTCATTCTTTCTCTTGAACTCATAGAGGGACTGCAAACCCAAGTCAAGCAGACACTATACAATCAATGTGCCAATTGTTCCTCGTAACAGAATGCAACTATTATTAGAGTTTAGAGTTAGTATAAACATCTTTCTGATTTAAAGGATTTTTAATATATTTATTTCTTAACTGACCTTGCTTTTGCTAACCCTCAAGTCCCAATTTTATTTAAAGACATTTTTTAATGGAAAAATGTTGTTCCACTTTTCAATTAATGGAACAAGTGTTCCAAAGGAAATTTTATCTTTAAAAGTTTTGTGTATATTTATATTGATAGAGAAAATCGCATTTGTGCTATGCAGAATTTGGTTTTCTTGACATCTGCATTTAACTAAGCACTTTGCTGTTAGAAGGCAAACATTGGTGATGTGCAAGTGGTTTGTGAAGCAGCTGTAAATGTGATACATCCACAAACAGAGAATGCTTTTAAGATATCTGAAATAATAACTCTGAGACTGTGCCAGCTTTGTTAAGTCCATTATCTCAATCAATAGCACTTGTATATATGATATCTAAAAGGTATTATTTAATTATTATGCAGGTCTTATTTGACTGCAAAGGCACAGAGAGCCTTTCAACATGAAGGTGCAGCACCCTTAGGCCAACTCTTTAATTTATCAGGACAAGATGAGACTTTCTGAAAAACAGTGTCTTATCACCGTTTTACAGAATCAAGTCTACTGAGAGCCTACAGCACAAAGTTTAACAACACAGTTTCAGAACAGTAAAAGAAAATGTTTTTGAAGGAAAGGTGGTGCTGCCAATAATGCTAGGATGCTGAAATGTACAGTGATTTGTATTTTGATGTGCTGCATCCATACAGTTGGAAATTGGATGCAGAGTCAAAACTACTACTAAGAAAATGTTCAGTACCAGCAAGAAGAAAATATCTGCAACCACTGAAAAAAGGATGTGTAATTCTTGTAGGGCTGTGTGGCCTATCTCCACAATGCGTGGTAACCTGTATGAAAGAATAAAAATAGAATGTATTGTGCTCTTGTAGCACACTGTTTATTTACTGGGTTTTTTTCCCTAACATTATAAAATAGTTTGGACATTATGTAAGTTTTCTGGTATGATTTCATGACCCTTCCTTTTTCCCCCATGAACTTGCACCTTAAAATATTTTACAATTAAACCAATTATTAATAATAAAGACATGTAGAAATACCAAATACTGTAATGTAAAAGATTACAAGAATCCCTTCTGCCACTAGTAAACAACAAGGTTGAAAAGGTATGTGTTAAAGGAACATTAATAACCAGCAGCACAGTCTCACTGGTAGAGGTAGTGGAGAGTTGAGTGGTTGCACAGGAGTTAGTGAGAAGCAGGAATGGCTGTTTGCTGCACAAGTTCATGGACTTGCTCCTCATCTGCAGTCAGTCACTGCATGGCTGTGAGTGTGAAGCACTACCCACAGGTACCCAGAGATGTTAAAGCAGGGTTCAGGCACTTGAGTTAGTGAGGCAGCAAGGAAGTGCTCCTGCTGCCGCCAGTTCTGCTCAGTCATCTCCGGCTCAGCATCAGAGAACAAAAGGGCTGCAATTTCATCCCTGTTTCCTCAATTCTCTCTCTTTTACAGTTCTCAGGTTTTTGCTGAATGAGAAGTGCTGGTTCAATCTGCATTACAAGTCATTAGGCATTTCTTGCCATAGGTCATCCAAGAAAAATATCCCTGTTCTTTCCCCATCTCCAGTAATCTGGAGGTTTGTCTCAGACCTACCTAAGGTACAAAGCCCCAACAAAGCAAGGAAAGAACAAGGGGATTTTATCCTAGGAAAGACAGGAAAAGTCCTTCTACTACTAAGCAGCTTGCAAGGCCAAAAGTTGGTAATTTTACGTAATTAATATTTCTTTACTTCATCTCTGATCATTCACTTGTCCAAAAGCTGTTTCAGGCCCGTTTACTCACTCACAGACAGACTAGTAATTATTGTAGATTTAAGACACCTAAACCCAAAATACTGTCAGATGTGACTATTGCACAAGAGGATCAGACTAAAAGCCTGACACATTACTACTCTTTCAGATTAGCAGAGCCTTGGATGCAGACTTCCCTCCATCATTCCTAAAATAATGCTAATCCCTATACCTAAGATTCTGCAATTCTGTAGCTGGACAGCACCTATACTAAAAGGATTTTCCATTGCTGCTGTCTTCTTAGGAGATTAATTAGAGGAGGGGACTCCACAGAACAAGCCATGCTTGACCTGCACAGCATCTTCTGATGTCTTGACTTTTTCCTCTTTAAAAAAAATCTCAAGCACTAACAATTAGTAGTGGAGAAATATTAAAATTGTGTTTATATTTTAAGAATTACATATCTCCATTTTTCCCTTATGAAAGCATAAAGACCAATGGTGCAAGACACTAAGGAAGTTCCTAATTTAAGATTTAATTTAACCCACTTTCACCCAACATAGATTATGTCATAAAGATACCACTACATTTTGCAGTGCAGCAGTAAGACAAAGTTTTACAGTGGAAGTGTATTAAATATATATACATTTGTGCTATATTTCCAGTCTTTGATTTCTAAAAAACGAATATATTTTTTTTAAGTAATCAATTCAAGTATAGCTAAAAATAATAATCTGATTTTAAGAACATTGATTTGCAGCCATCTGGGCCCACTTTAACTTGGTGGGCTAGGCATTATGAAATAAGAAGTGTGGTGCCAAGGAAGTAGAATGTTTTCTTCCCTCATGAAGTTAAGGTATTTCATACTGTGATACACCATAAACAATGATTCTGTGAGTCACATTCCGGAAAACCCTCTAACATACAGATCAATTGGCCCAGATTCCCTAGTCCTGCCTTGGACGGTTCCTTTTATATCCTAAAACTCACAGTTCTGTTAAAGACTTTCCGCTGCAACTTCCATGCTTATTGAGAGATGAAGAAGATCAAGGTAGGATATTCATAGATCTTTCAACAGAGATAGGAAATAGATACATTTTAGAACTGCTTTGGTCTCTTTATTATGCAGGATTCAATACTGAAATTTTTATCCTTTCAAGCTAAAGACTAGTAATTTATTTTATCACATCTTTTGCAGTTTCCTGTACAAACTTTTGCAGACCAGTTGTGATGTCCCTCCTGAAATGGCACTTTCTGCTCTATTCACTCCAGAAGGCAATTGGAATTCACATGTGAATCTCCATCCTCCTAGCACTTCATAGAGACACCTGACCAGAGACTGCTGATGCACAGGCAGCTGGAATATGTGCTGTCTTATACAGAGAAGGAGTGTGGGAATAAGTAAACAGAAGGGCCAGAAATCCTCACTCTAGGGAACTATGGAACTGATACTGGAAGACTGTCAAGTTAGAATATCCTTAGAATAATGAGTTCAAGCCACACATAAATCCAGATTTCACAGGCTTGAGCTCAGGTAAGACTCTGGATTATGTGAAATTTGTAAGAAAAGTACAGGAAATCTGCAGTGATTTCATGTATTTAAAACCTCTTCTCAATCAAAGACAAATTGGTTTCAACAGGAAAACAAAATCCTGGAAGGGATTCCCAGAATTCTGAATGAAGAAATTTTCAAAAATCCAAGTTTAAGATATTACTTTACTTGAAAACTGTTTCAGACTGAGGCAGGATCTGAATCTAATTGTCACAGCCCTACAAAATTATTCTACATATAGAAGCTTATGACATACATAATTACCTTATTCCAGTTTGTATTCTAGAACAAACATGTCTGCACGAGGCAGTTATTCAGTAAGGATACTGCTTTTATTCTTGAATAATTCCATGTGCAGTCAAGCTCTCAGTCAAATCACCACAACTCTGTATGTAGATGAATTGTCAGTCTCTTTCTGCTTGAATTTACAGGAAATCTGTATCTCTGTTACTAAATGCAGCTGACAGATCTGAAAATGTCACATTTGTTTGCAGAGTAGGCAGAGATCTTACAAGCTCTCACCCATATTAGCCTACTATTTCTGTGTCCTTCGCAGGTGTTATGAACTGCATATCCTTCATATTTTGTGTTAAATGTCATTAGCAAACTAATAAATGCTATGGGTGGAAGGAGAAGTTTTTTTTCCCTTGTTTGCCAAAAAGAAAGAGGTTTCTTTGCCAAAGGGAAGAGTTTTTGAGCGTGACATCAACTTTATATGTAAGTCCAGGAGAAGAAAACTGAGTTGCTTTTCTTTGGGAAGGGGGAGGAAATAAATCTTTGTTCTAGTTCAGTAAAAAACCCGTACATATTAGACCTTTTTACCATAAAGACTTTCTTTTCTTTTCTTCATGCTATTTGTGTTTGTCACCTGTGTTTGCCTAATTCTGTCACGAGTACTGTCTCTAAGCCTTAATAAAACATTAATGTCCAAGCCCCAGAACTTCTGCGGTTACATTTCTGTCATTTATCTCTGTTACTGATTTTAGCTAAGGTCACTTTTTAAAATTAAAACAGCAAGCTATACATTTCAAGGAAGGGACAAGTTTAATGAATGTATACAACTGGGACCTGCTGCTCATGATGTAAAATATCAGTTGTAACTCTCAATATGTACTTAAAATAGTTCATTTTCTACTTTGTGTAGTTCTTGTAGCTTCACTTTAGTATTCTTCTCTAATACAGGTGTCAACAATTCAAGTATAGACTGAATGGCCTTATTAGCATCTTTTTAGTGAGTAAATAAGTGTAGCTTTTAATTCAATTGCACCAGAAGTTGTCACTATATGGCTACTTTCTAGCCCATAAGAAATTTCATGGTGTTGGCTGTTGAGGTATCTTTAATGTGAACTCATCCCAGCTGTATTCTCAGCAGAGAGCAGTTCCTGAAAAGCCCATGAAAATGGATCGGCTCTCGAATTTTTCCCCCAGTATTTCCCCCAGCAGACTGGAAGGAAGAGATCAGTTCTGTTCTCACTTTCACAGTTTACATGTGGTGGGCAGGAGTCTGCATCCTTGTTTAATGTCACAGCAGACTGTAGATATCAGGCATTACACAAACATTCAGTGATAGCATTTTTCAGAATCACAAGCCCAAGACCAGTTGGTTTTCTTATTGAGGAGGTCATTCTAGATTTCCAAAATAGGACCAGTGAACAGAGATCCTCATTTTTTGGATGTTTTTGTTCTTTAAATAAGTGTCACGAGCCCCGAGTCACTCTCACCTCCAGGGGTTCTAGAAGGTTCCGTTGCACCTCCCCTCAGCAGTGAGGGGCCAAAGACCGTGAGGGACCAAAGCCAGAGTTTCTGGAGAAGGGGAAGATGTGTGTGTCCCACTCCCCAGTCACTGGGAGGAAACCCAGCCTGAGGCGTACAGCCTGGGTGCAACCTCTGCAGGCATCTCCCAGAATGTACAGCTGCCTCTCAGGAATCTGCCCAGTCATCAGCTCCGTCCCAGAACGGGCCACAGAGTAACACTAACTGGGCAAATAGAGGGAACCTGAGCTTTTGGAGCTGCTCACCTGGGCACGATCAACCCTCATCACAGCAGGCAGGCAGGAATTCTGCCAGGGCCTGTGGGCCATGAAGCCGGTGTTTGACTGCCTGGGAAGATGGAAGCAGCAGCTGCCTTGTCCTTGGAGCAAGAAGGGCCATGAGGAGCAGGGGCTGCCCAGCCCTCGACTCCCCTGAGACCTGCGCCCCGCGGGAGCAGCAGCAGCACCCACCGGGACTGCGAGCAGGTCAGTGCCTCGGCTGAAATTCCATTCCTTCTTTTCCCCCTGAGGAATGTTTGGCTCATGTTAACTTCTTTTGGAGACTTTTAAAGTATGTATCAAGAAAATTCCCTTTACAAATCATCATCTACTTAAGTCTTCTTTGGTTCAAATGTTATTAGCTTTTTTATTGAAAGCAAACTTTTTTCATAAAGATCTGTTTTCCTTTGAAGCAAAGGATTTGAATTTTTATATCAGAGTGGCCTTTAGGTTGTTTGTTATTTGTGTATCTTGTAGTATGGTATTTCATTTTAAGGAAGAATTCTTTTGGGGAGGCTTATTTTGTTCAAAAATTTAAAATTTTATGTGTTTGACTTAAGATTCTGTGGGTTTTGTTGATAACTTGTTTTGCACAGGAAAAAGTACGTTTTGTCATAATGGCTTTTCCCCTTCAGAATGGAATTCTGTAACTCTTTTATGTGTAATGTGGTTGTCTACATGTGGTTGTTTTGCAGCTTTCTTCTGTTGTTAAATAAGAAACTGGGCTTCTTAAGTGTGAGAAAGGAAAATAGCCTTTGTACTATTGTTTACGTTGTCATTGGTATTATGTGTTCTTCATGTCATAAAAATGTTATTTAATCATGGTAGATTTAATCCTCTCTACCAACCCCTCCATTGTGCAAGGCTTTGGAACAGGACAGCACTCGCTGGGTTACTGAATCCTCCCCTCCCTGTTGCAGCCGTCACATTGGATAATTTGGTTTTGAAGTGTGTTGTAGTCTATCTTAACAACCCTTCTGTGGTTTATTCCCACTATTCCCAGAGGATGGCTGTTACAGAATGTGATTACTTTACAGCATTGCTGGTGAGCCATTTGCCATTGGAACTGACTTGAGATAGAGTCAAAAACAATGAACTACCACCATACACTTAAAAAAAATTCATGGCCTGCTAAAGTCCATTTGGACTCATGCCAAAATCCTCTTTTAGTTTGTTTTTTTCTCTCAGTTTTTAACTAGAAGTTAGACAGCAATCCCATCCTCTCTCATCTTTTGTTATAGTAGAGTAAATAAATCAAGCTTGCTTAATCTCATTTTATAAAATAAGCTTTCCATTGCCTTTATCTACCTAGCAGTCCTCCTCTACCTGCTCTAAATCTGGTTAATCTCTCTCAGGTGACTGTATTGAATGCAGTATTTCAGGTGAGCTCTTCCCAGACCTTTACACAACATGCTTGCTTTTTCTTGGCTGGAAGTTGCACCAGATTGCCATACAGTGGTGATCCACAACCATTGTATTTTAGCAGTCATCCTATTAATATTGAGAAATTATACCATTTATGTTTTTTATCTGTGCATTGTTGCTTTCAACTTGCTATTGTAAAGTTTTGGCTATTACTGGAAGCAGAATGAAGAAATATCAGTCAGACATCATATTTCAATTCTTATAATAGTCTTTATTTGGCTTGTGTCAGTTTTGTTTTGTTTAAGTTCAGTAGAGATTCCTTGCTGTTGTTGTCTCAAATTCTAGAGCTCTAGGTTGGATTGGAAATTAACTAGACTCCTATAGTCTGGAATGCACCAGATTTGATTTCTTTTTCACTTCATCTGATTTTTATTCTCTAGTGTCATTCCTATCAGTTGTTTCCCTTTCACCCCCGGCTCAGTATTGTCCTTCTCATTTGAATGAATACAACATATCAATTCAAGGTTGGAACGTGCCTGCGTTATCCTTAAACTTTACTGCATTAATTCCTTTCTTTCATTTATATAACTGAAAAGATATCTTCATCTGTTATAATATCCTTTGCAAAGCCTAGGACAGCTCCTCTCTTGGTAGTTCTCACCTCACCCCATGCTTCTCAGTTAAGGACCAATGAGCACACACAAGTGCTTTCCCCCATGTGTTCTGTCAGTTTCTCTTTTCACATCTAACACTTCTCGGGGCAGTAGTGCATCCAGTCAGGCCTGGAGTACCTTCTTCTGGGTTTCTTTTTTCTTTTTACTGTGTTTGGAATGTAGATTCTTGACTATTTAAACATTCTTTCTGTAGTAAGACACTGCTCCCTATTCAACCTATTAACTCCACAGTGTAGCTGATGTAACTACACCAGAGTTTGCCTTTCTGGAATTTAAAGGTTTAGAGATCCACTTACTTAGTTTATTCTCCTGTTTAACTTACACCAATTTTTGTCTGAGTTGATCCAGAGCTGATTTCTACAACTGGCTACTTTCTAATATCCACTACTTAATGGTAATATAGATATAATATGTCTTGTCACCTCTTACTGTTCTGATGAGGATTTGATTAAGTGTATTGTACATTGCATCCACAAATAATGAATGTTACTGCTATGGATAACATTTACAGTCCATTTTGTCCCTAATTTTGTAGTTATATGCAAACACCCTTAGCCGCCACTCCAGGAAAAGAATAACTGTGTCATGCTGCACACAATGGACCCAGACTTAGGGAATTCCAGACTCCAAGGTAATGTTTCCCATGCTTTCCTCTGCTGCACTGAACCCTACTAACTACCACCAGAGTAAGGCTGATTTTTTTTTTTTTAACAGACTTGAGCACCTGTAGTTCAGCTTCTCTGAAAATCAATTTCTCAGCCTATAAAATGGATTAGTCTCTAGCCAATCTTTAACCTGCCTTTGAGTAGGTATGCATATGTAACCCACTGTTCACTGTGCTGTGCATCCCTCTCTGTGGCTGCATCTGGCCAACAGCGGATATGAGTATGGTACAGCTGCTTGCTAGGATATTTAACTTGAGGTGTAAAGGTTTGTGAGTCAGCCCTGGAGGTCCCAGGTAATAAGCAAGATGGTGATTATTACACTTCCAGGATTGTATGTACTTGCATTCCTAAGGACAGCTTGTGGTGTGGGTGTGGAGAGGATAGTTTAATTCTGGGTGTAAAAAAAAACCCTGTTGTGAGCTTTAGAACAGATAAAAGGAAACTATTACAAAATACATCAAAAGAGACTTCGCAGAAATATGCCTGTCCTCATTTTAATGTCTGCAAAACAAAAAAAATGGGAGAATGTTGCACAAATGAGTTTACCATTTAATAGCTGATGAAATTACATGGTTATGCACTAATTATTTTCAAGATGGGGATGCACAACTCACTACATTTTTTCTCTAGTACTCAGATTAGTGTGTAAAGTAGTCTGTGCATCTATGCATACAAAAGCTAAGCTAAATTACTTATGCAATAATTAATTTTTATTGGTTTGCTTCATCCAAGATTATTAGCTGTTGGAACAGATGTAGATATTTTGAGAGGTGTTCAGCATAAACAACCAAACAAATTTGTAGAACCTTTCACAGTCCTCTATTTTCTTACTAATTCATAGGAATTTAAGGGTTTTTTTTAGTTAAGTTAAAAGTATTATTCTAATATTTTCTTGGGGGAAGACCTGGACAAGACAGTTTTTGTGTAAATTACAAGAAATAAAAATGCACACATCTCACCCATCACTGAAATGAAACAATTTCTTGAATTAAAACATGAGAGATGACTTGCCAGACAGATGTGCTGATTAAACTCCCCATGCTCTTATTATCTTGACAGGCATCAGTTCCAAGTTGACTGAGTCTGTGATACAATGGCTAAAACCTGCTTTTCTCAGTATATGTGTTCAATGTTTTCTTTCTTACCTATTTACATGGATGTACCTTGCATGGCCTCTTCAGATTTTGTCCTCTAAACCATCTCTTCAAAGAGAGATAACCAAAATTCCCATAGTTTGCTCCAAGGTGTTCCCAAGCCCCTCCCCAAACAGTCATGAATTGTATGACTGAGTTACATATTCTTATGTTTGAAATTAGAATTTGTAAACTTTAGGGCTTTTTTTGTCCCAGGAGAAATCCTGCCTTTCTCAGAATTGCTAGAAAACTTCTACTGATTTCAGGCTGACTAGAATTTCACATTACATTGTGGACTTAGGGCGTGTGCAAGTTTTAATAGCTTAAATGTATAAATGTAAATTGACACAATCCCATTAACCAGAAAACACAATTAACCATGTGGAATACTGTTTATACAAGTTGAAGTGTTTTAGTTAGAATAAATATTTTCTCCCTTGCAGAGTTAGATTTTTTTCATAACCTGTGACCTGGTTTATACACAGCTATGATGATTCACAAGTGCCTTCTCTAATAGGGATTAAAATATACTAGTATAACTATCAGTAGGCATAGAGTTAAGCAGTATTTTTGCTTACTTTAATAGTATCTATATGCAGGAAATTGGACCATTTTTACTCAGCTACTTTAGAAACAGGTACATTAAAATAGTATTAGAAGCATTAACTGTTCATTGAGGAGGTAAGGCCTGCTATAACACTTTGCCAGTTTATTTAACTCTAAAACAAGATTGTGGCGCTATGAGTAGCCAGTTTTCTCAGAGAACTTGTCAGTACCTGTTTTGTAGATACATCAACAACCATTTGTTTCTCAACCAAATTACACAGTTAAACTAGAAAAATTAGTTGCTGCATCTGGTCTAAATTCCTTTCTCAATCTTTTTATAAACCTACTGATGTATGTAAGATATCTGCTTTTGATCAAGCATAACATTTTACCCTAACTCCATAAAGCCAGGCTGAAGACCATAATTATAAATGTGATCAGCTCTGTTCATAAAATATTTGACACCTCTACTGAAATGTATTTCACAGCTGATCTTTCTTAAATAAGTAAATAAAACCAAAACAAAAAAAAGCCCACATTTATTTCTACTCATCTGTTTTATCTGGAACACATTGCTTGGGCCTGCTGGTGCAATATATATTTAAGGAAATTGTAATTTTGCAAAAGAAGAATTGAAAGGGGAAGTAAGAAAAAAAATCTTATGAATGTTCTCAGACTCATGAGCTCAAGTATTTCATGATGGAAACTGGCTAAAAAGCAAGTATTATTTTCTTTAGAAGTCGACAAAATTAACTTAATCTTGTTGTAAAAATATGTAGGGACAAGTAAGGTTTTGACTGGGTTTGTTTTGGTCTCCATCACTGAATTTCTGTGGTAGCCTGATCTAGGCAGTGGTGAGCAGGTTAGTGGGGATGGTCTTCAGTGGCTCCATATGGGGTGGGATAAAGTAACAAAAATACGTGCCAAAGAGGAGAAATATTTATGCTTGCACAGCTGGCAACTCTACTACAAGAACCAGTTTTTCTTTGCTCTATAATCAGTGCATGCAGTGGGAAACCTTACATTTTATTAAAGCCTTGTTAGGCAAAGCTTGCTGTCACCTAAAATGCCATGGTGGTTTCTATTTTCTTTGAAAAAAATGGTGACTCAAAGGTGCCTATTCCATTAGCTACTTGTCTAATAACTTGGTGGCTACTGATTTGGATTTTTTTCCTATTCCCCGAGTAGAGTAGGAGAGTCATCTCTTCTAATTGCCATTTAGGGTGAAAAGAGCACTTTGCAAATGTTGAAACTATTACATGGAATACTTAAAGCTTTTTCTTAGGCAAAGAGAGTGGGTAGGAGCAAGATTAGATCTGAACACTGGCTGGGACACCCAAGCTCCGGGCTTTGGTAAGCACCTTAACGATAGCCTTGTTAATTCTTTCTCTTTCCCTCTGGCTCAGTGCACTCTTAGGCAAAGTGAAATGCCTTCAAAGGAGTGAATGGAGATTTTTCCAACATCAGAATATGCAGGTGACTGGGGAACCCTAGTAAGTGAGGATTTTGCGTTTGAAATCTTTCAGATCGGGGAATTGATGCGTATTCCTCTGTCTCAAGACAAGTACTTCAAGCTAGGAGAAAGAATGCAGCAGATGATGGTAGTAGTTGATCTTTCCTGGTAGGAAAAAATACATCTCCACAAAGAGAATATTAAGGGCTGTGAATTGTACAAGAGGCGAGACATTTCCCCACAACTCTAAGATAGATTGGTGTGCTAGAGAATCTGGGCTGATTCGTACTTGGGTGAAGCAAAACCACTACTTTGCAGCCGCAGTTTTAGATCTTGTGATGGCTGAAAGGGTGTTCGTAGTGGGATCACTGCCCTTGTACAGAGTGTGAGTTCTCACACCTGAGCTGTCTGTCCCATTCCCAGGTGAACCGACCGCTCTAAAGTTGTGGCAGTGGATGAGCTGCAGAGGTGGCCTTTTCCAAACAGGACGCTTTGCCGTGAAAATGCCGAATGGCTGTGCCGGCAGGCTGCCGAGTGACCGCCGCTCGGGCCGGGGCGCCGAGCTGCAGCGCTGCGCCATCGCGTCCCAAGCAGGAGGAGGGCAGGGAGGCGCTCCGGCCCTTCTCTCGTACCTCGTCTCGAACGGGGGTGCCCCGCGGAGGGGCCGCAGCAGGTCCCGGGGCTGGCCCGGGGCGGGGGGCCCTGAGCCCTGCCCTCCTCGCCCGCGGGGCTCAGGCGCAAGGCAGGGGCAGCTCCCTGGCTTGCGTTCCCTGTCCTTGCCCTCCTCCTCCCAGGGGAAGTAATGACCGCATCACTAATAACTGATGCGTTCACCTTTGCAAAACCTCTTCGTGGGTAGCAGCTTGTGTGACTAAAAGGGCTGAGGAGTCACGTTCGTAATAACCGCATTATGCTGTCCTACCTAAAAGAGGCAGTTCTACATGTCTTCTGTGATCTGCAGTAATTACCTGCGCTTTACAAGACTCTTGCGTTACTGAAGTACCCCGAGGTGACTCTGTAGCACCCGCCGATGGCAGGGACGCCTCCTCGTTAGGTCTGATGGGAGCGGATGGCAAAGGCTGTGCGAAGGCGCACCCGCCGGGAGAGGGGGGCTCGGTGCCCAGGGTGCCTGGGCGCAGCGTGGGACGGAGCGAGAGCGCCCTAAGCACCAGCGTTAGCTTTTAACGCTTTTAAATAAAGATCACGGGGCTAGCGTGACAGGTAAAGTAACTGGAAATAAGCTGATATTAAGTGAGAAATTATTTATCGGTTTAAGGATGGTTGGGGCCAGTTTTCTTAAGGTGATTGAGGAAAAAGGAAGAAGGGCTTGATAAACCTGGAGCCTGTGTACTCATTTCTAAATTGCATTGGACTTCCAGTGACACATCGAAAATCCTTTATAAAAATAACTGCTGTCCACCCAGTAACGCAGAAGACTCGCCGAGCTGTTCTTAGTGTGTTAGATCTCCATTGCCCAGTAGCATTTCATGTTTCCCCCCGTTTAAAAACAATGGGGTGTTTGGATTTAGACTAATTTTTCAACAGCGATAAAGGGACTGTTTTCTGTAACAGCGTAGATTATTAGAAACTTGTAATTTGCAGTTCGCATTTGCCATCAAGATCACAGCAGGGGTGGGGGGGTAAAAAAGGGACTAGATCCTTTAGTAGCCTCAGTGATTCCCCTTCACGGGTTTGGTATGTCGATGGAAAAACCCAAGTCTTTCAGAGAGAAGTTGTTTGAGTTTAATAAACAGTGACTTCAGAAAGTGCAATAAAATCAATTAATGTTGCAAAAGCATTGGCCAAAAACAAAGTGGCGAAAGGATTTATGGAAATGTAATGGATTTACAAGCATTTATCCTGCGACTTGATAAACAGCAATGGGAAGCAGAGACGGTGAAAATAATTAGTCCCGCAGCCTCAGTGAATATGGACAATTTATTATTATAATTTTATCCTTTCAGTGGTTATTCAAATTTATTTTTTAATTTTGTGAGCTGAAGCACGGGGGGATTAATCTAAAGTTTGGTTCCCCCTTCCTCGGGGGCTCGGTTTCTTCTCGCATTTTTCTCTCTTCACAAAGCAAAGCGTGATCTGTCATTTGCCAGGGCTTCTTTACACAGAGAGCTAGTTCTTAGATTTTCTGCATGTATTTTAAGGACTATTATCGTTGGCCTTAGTAAATAATCTTACCCAGCGGGGGAAGGGTCAGCTGTTTGTCTCCCTATACGCCGGGGTTTTCTCTCCCTTTTGATTTTCAGATGCGTTTTCACACAAACTCTGAAAGAGCTGTAGTTGGGAAAACGCTGCAGGAACATGCCCTGGCTCTTGAGCAACACTAGCAGCGAAAACTTTTCTGCTTGCTCTCAAGAGTTCGTAGCCCTATTATTACAGTAATACAGAAAAGAGACATCCAGCATGGAGTAGAAATTACAATTTCCAGAAGTCAGAATTTATTACAGTTAAACTGTGATAAGATTCCCATCTGTTATGAACACATGTAGCACCAATTGTTTTTCATACAACTGCAATTTATTTACCCTTCAGAGCGAATGAGATTACAAGCGTGATTAAAAAAAAAAAAATCAAACCCAAACCAAACCACCACGGGTTCNGGCCGCTGCCCTGCGCTCCTGGCCGCAGCGCCGCCTGGCGGTCGGGAGCGACACCGGCCCGCGGCCCGCGCAGACAAAGGGGAGCCGCTCCTGCTCTTCCTCCCCGGGAGCCGCTCCTGCTCTTCCTCCCCGGG
>VYXD01013260.1:812768-825605 GCA_013397195.1 Hylia prasina | reverse complement strand
TTTTTTTTTTTTTCTTTTTTAACCCACATAGAACATACAGAAGTCTGATTAAAAATGAGAAACCTGTAGTTGTTTCCATACCAAGTTAGAGGACTAAAAGCAATAAAGGATTATAAATTAAGGTATTAATAAGAAAACACTTTTAAATCAGTAAATTATGAACACTAGATATTAGTATTAAAAGCATACAGAAAAGTTATGCAGTTATGCTGGCTAAATAAGGGATACATTTAGGATGTGCACCTGCAAAAACACTGCTTTGCCATTTTGTAATCAGTGATAATTATAATACCTTAGCAGCAGGGTAAACCGGAGGACCTTTATCATAAAATCTAAATGAAATTATTTTCTAGTGGCATTAGACTGGCAAATTTCATAGAATTAATATGATATGCAACAATATGGTTGTGTTAATTGGATGCATTGATTTTTGTTGTTAAAACAAGCATAAAGTAGCCTGGACTTACTTTAAGTGGGTCAGCTGAAAAAAACTTCTCCAAATGGTACAAAGTGGAAGTTCTGTTCAGTGTGAGATGGTTAGCCTGGCTTGGGGAGTGGGGAGAGTTTAGTATGGGCTGTACTTCTGTCTTAGGCTAAAAATGTAAGGTGTGCCCAAAGTATGTATTCTATCACCATCTTCATGAGGTGTTGGAACCAGGTGGGGCAGTGTTTCCCTTATCTTCTGCTAATGGCTCATCAATGCCTTGCCCTTTGACTCATAGATAACTCCCTCCAGGAGCTGTCTCTGTTTAATGGGCCATCAAGAACCCATTACATGACTCATAGAATGATATCAGCCCATTGTGAGATGCTCCACCCAGGGGGAGGAGCCAAGCATATCCACCTGCATATAATCCTGGGTTTGGGACAGCTGAGTCAGCTTTTCCCCCACTGGATTCACAGAGGACAAGAGCTACCAGACCTTTCTACAAGACCACTGCTTCGACAGGACCATTTCATCTGGACTGCTACTAACACCCTAACTAACAGGGTGTCAGGTTGTATTCTGACTGTGTCAGTGGTATTTTATACTATTGAATTTATTTTATTTTACTTTATTGTACTGCTTTTCTTTTGCTCTTATTAAATTGTACTTCTGACTTGGAGTCTCTCACTGGTTTTGCTTTCAAACCAGCACAACTTCTGGGCCACTGTTTTTGCTTTGATCTACAGGACCACATCTTGTGGAACTTGGTGTAGAAATCTCTTGATCATGCTTATTTACCTCTCTTCAAGAATTTGCAAAGCAATACTTTTTTTCCCAAAAAAAGATAGAAGTCCTCTTAGAGCCCAGACTTTTGTCTGTTGCCTTTTATTTTTATACCTTCCATTTTAGAAGAGGAAAAATACTTTTCATTTTTAATTGCACATGGAGAAGTGATTATCATTTGTGGGTTTTATCCCCACTCTTGAGTGGTATTAGCAAGACAGCCAACCTTTCAAGCTATCCTTAGTGTAACTAACTGTAAAATTTGGATATTAATGCTTAATTGAGATGGGTATAGTAGGGCTTAATTGATTAATATATGTAAAATGTCATGAAATTTGCAGGTGAATGACATTTTAGAAGTGTTAGGTAGGACTTTCCTTATATTTTAACATAACCAGTATAAATAGCAGCAAGAACTGATCATTATGAACAATTTTTACAAATACATTTACTTATCTTTCCACCAAAAGACAAATTAATATACTTTACAGTGAATACAATTTGAAGTGGTAAATGTAGAAGAGAATTAACATGCATTTCCATTCACTAGAAGGAGAAGATGAATGCTAATAAATTTCCTTGTAGATAACAATTTGAAAATATTATTTTCAATATGTCAGTTTATGGGCCAGTATGATAAAATAATATATATTAATTATATATAAGTGGTCATTAAGCTTAAAATAGAATCTAAAATCAGTGGACTTGTCAAGTCTTCTTTTTTGCTCACTTACCTGTTTAGTTGATGAAGGCTTTGGTCTTAGCTTTTCTGCTTAAACAGAATGATGTTAAATGTTAATATAAAACACATACCCTCAAACTTTCCAGGTAACAAAAGATTTTTAGACCTTTGGTTACCTTAAAATTAGAACTTTTTTCTGTTTGTGACAGTATGGACAGTCCTGTAGCTTCAGTAACATACGTATTTTTTCATAATGAAAACTTAACAGCAGAGAAGAACTGTATTTAACATCTTGCTATGCTTTTGTAAGAATTAAAATTTGGAATAAGCAGAAATACTCATCACGCTGCTGTCCCTTTGAGGTAATTTCACCAGCTCTTTTTTTCCACATTGTGAAGAGCTTAATTTTTTTTTCCAATTTATTTTCTTTTTAGTCAGATTTGTACTTACTGTAAGATCAAAAAAAGAGGAGAAAAGTATCCAAGTTAGCTATTAGGTCCAAGGAGGTTGGGATTTTCTACAGGAAGCTCCACATGCTGTATCCAGGCTGCTGAATCTGAAGTGTGCATCAAACTGCATTTTGGGATTACAAGGCTTCAATACCATGTCTGGGATGCCAGGTGAGGCCTTTCCTGACTGTTACACATCCTCAAGAAAAGAAAAAGGAGTTTTAATTACAAAAATGTTAGTGAAATAAATATTTTAATAGGCGGTTAGTGAATTGACATAAGGTTAAACAAGCCAATGGACACTGCTTATAACTACACGTGATTGCTACTGCATAACCTCATCTTTGACACATGGTTCTCAGACTGTAAAATTTTGCAGGTTCTCTTACTTACTGCATGGCACTGCTTTGAAAATTATTTACAAACAAAACCTTCTTATAAAGTACAGCCTAATCATAGTTTCTTTCTTGTTTCAGTAGGGAAATCTAAGTCAACTGACAAATTCAGAAAAAATGCTAGAAACTTGGCTGGCTAATCTGGATATTTCCTTTTATTGTGAAAATTAGCTGTGCATATTTCTCAAGAGTTTTGGGCTGAGCATAAAGTAGTTTATATTGGTTACTGCCACTTCTCTATGAACTCAGTTTGTGAAGTGTATTTTATCCTGCTGTCCTGTTGTCCTGATCTGTAATGATGTATGTTATGACAGGCCCCTTTTTGCTGGGTTCTGTCACATAAATCAAGTTATTCCAATTAAAATCAACAAAATTGTTGTTGTGGTACGCTTTTTTTTTTCCTTCTCAGAGAGAAAAACAACTAATTTGCAAAAGTTTTATGAATCATAATATTTTAAGCTTCCTGAACCTTTTTTCTATGTCTTGATATGAAGTCTCTTTTAATAATGTTGTGACTAAATCTTAAAACCAGAGCATCATGTGTGACTAGATCTTTTAGCCTTCACTTTTTATTGCAGAATTCACCCAGCCTTGTCTTACCAAGGTACACAACCTTCCCCACGCGACTCAAACGTAGCACAGTGGTCCAACTCACACAGAATCATGTGAACTACTCTGTCAGTCAGATTCACCAGTATAGTCATTACTAGATAGAAATCCCAATCCATAACCCTGTGGTGTTTTTTGGTTATGGAAAGTTAATGGTATTAAAATGTGCTACACTGTCAACTTTGAAATGGAAATCTTACACCATCATGGTGTAACTCATGCCATGTCCATTTTGATCCAGAGACAAACCCTGGGAGACTTTGAAGTGATTTGATTTTTGATGTCCATTCAATCATTGCCTTCTTTGGTAAACATGTCCACTGGTATCTGTTTCGGTTTTGATTTTGTAATGTGGACATTTCTCTGCTTGAACCAAAATAGTTTGTTCCTAATTAGTCATATATGTTTTCTAACACCATCAGCTGACAGTAACTTTACTCATCTGAGTGGGATTCCAGCAAGAAACATAAGCATGGAGAGCCTTATATTATATTGTTACCAGTCTTCTACTATATTGTTATTGCTCCTCTTTCGTCTTTACTTGAGAGGAACATTTAGTAATCTGAAGCTCTGAACCATTCTCTTGTGATTGTGGAAAAGGTCCCCAGCATGATGGCCAAATATCAGCATGTTTTTGGATAGTTTTATATGTAAGGATTCAAAGCTAGATTCCAAAATGAAGACAAGAATTTCCTTAAGTTTAGCGCTGATCTGTGTCTAATAATCACTGCAGTATAAACAGGAAATCTCTTTGGTTTTAGTCTGCTATTCCATTTGCATTTCTCACCAAATGAAAACTTTTCAAAAGATTTTTTTTTTGTTATTTGTACAGATGGTATGGAGACTAAAACATAACATACAATTTATGGAGGACCTCTCTGTTCTCAATGAATGATGCATTACTTTGGCTCAGTTACTTTCTTTTTACTTTCCCACTTGGATAATGAGAAGGGTCTAGAAATAGGTTTTTGTAAAAAAGGAGTGGAATACTATTGGCAAAGTTGTAATGAATCTAATCTCAGTATCACAGGACTGCTTGACTCACAAGCTGGAATTTTTTTCCTGCATTTCCTGTTCACAGTAATGCCATTTTCTTGTTAAAGTTTCTGCATAAAATACTTTATCCTGCACTGGGCTCCTTTGTTCTTGCACTTGCTTAGTCATGATTTTTTAGTTTTTGAAGAACTGAAAATTGTGTGACTGAATTGTGATAGATGCAAGAGAACCTGGAGAACCTAGGACAAAAATGTCTTGTAGGACCAGCAGGTACTTTAGAATCTACAATCTATAATTAGTCACTCTTTCTGCTTCATCTTACCTAGGAAAGGTGATTATGCATGTTATTGAATTTGAATAATTTCTCGATATATTTTTTAATGCAAGGAGAGTAGAAGAAAGGAATAAAACACTAAAGTCACCATTCAGGAAGGGTGAAATTAAACTAAACCACCTTGCTTTCCCATGCACTCTCTCACATTTTCAAGACATGTAAAACCTGTTTCTTGTAGTTTTCATGTTTATGTATATCTCTCTATATTAATAGACAATATATTGCTTGTGGAGACCTCTTTCAGCTTTCAGCTCTTCCCTCTTGCATCATGTGTGTGCATGTTCTTTTCCTAGTGATGTCTCCAGATGCAGAATTAATGCTGGCTGTGCTATATTTATCCCTCCTCACCCAGAAGGATGGGTGGATGAAAGTAATGAGTGAGTAATGGGAAAAATTGCTGTTTAACAATATGCAGAGGATATGGTGGCTTTTGTTTGGGCTGTGTTCTTTCTTAACCATCCAAATTGTTAGCAACTTCCATACATTTCTGTGGAAATCTTTGGTACTTAAAAGGTATAACAAAAAACACCAGCTGCTTTGAAACTGAACAATAGGGAACAAAAACATTTGTTACTTAAAATACAGAAGTTATTCCATATTCAAGTGCAGGAGGTTGACTACTAATTGGACTCTATTCCTGCTTACTACTCTTCTCAGCAGAGTATCATGTATCTGTTATCTCTGTGGAAGGCTGTGGTCCTCCCCTTTGCTGGTATAACCTGCTCAAAGATGTGAGATTAAAGAATGAGGCTGTGAGAAGCAGGGAAGGAACCTGTTTGTTAACGTCAGGTATTCCCACACCTTGGCTTGAACTCCTTCCTGATCATACAATTTTCTGTTGGTGTAAAGACATCTTTAGGGGCATAGGCTTTTAGGGGCACAGGGCCCCATCCAATGTCTATTTTCAATAGTATATGCCTGCTGATAGATAGGTCTCTCTTATTATGCAGTGTTGTTTGCAAACAAGATGCAGAATGTGTATTCTTGGATTAATCAGGTGAATATAGTTCTGAGAAAATCAAATCAAAACTAAGCAAAATGCCAACAAAACAAAAAATACCCTCCTTTTTCCCTTCTGCCCCACCCCCCCCGAAAAGGAAGGGCCCATAAACCTCCCTCAAGAACTCAAAACCCCAAAGCACCTCTGGCTAGTCTGGTAATTTAGTTCCACAGTGAGCTGCCAAGCAGCCGGAACAAGAGAGCAGCTCAACGAAAGCTGCTCTGGCCTCTGCACCAACTTCCTTTGTTTTTGACCTTTGTATTCAAGCACTTCCTGCAATAATTTTGTTTTGTCTTTGAAGCCAGCACAGTGTGACAGACAGTTGCTGCCCCAGACATTGTGGCAGAGATCTGTAACAAGAAAATACCTCAGTGAACCTCAAATCTGTTATTTAGAATAGAACTGCAATGTTGTATGGCCTCAAACTGGACTTTATCTTAGCTTTAGTACCCTTTTTCCCCATGAGTTCTGATTGTTGCACTTATGAGCAAGCATCAATGCCCAGGGATATACAGTTGCTTCAGTATTGCAATTTGCTTTCCCACAATTGTGCAGCCAGCCAACCTGAAATTCACCGGTACATAATGGATTGTAGGGAAATATAGCACTTCAGATCTGTTTTGAGTCAGTTGTCTTAGGCTTAGGAAAAAATAATCTCTGTGTATTTGTGCAACATGTAATTATAGGAGAAGTGGTAGCAAAAGCTTCCATACCAAGCTTACTGAATTCTTTCAAATTAAAATAAAATGATCTTATTATTGTTCTGTGCCTCCATGACTAGCAACAGGACTTCGAAACTTGGCAGAAGGAAAAGCCTGGCTTTATGGAAAAAAATTATAGTGCATAAATTATAAGGGACTGAAAAATACAATTTCTCATCTTTGGTTTGTGCTATGTATTTAGTTTTGACAACATGTCCAAATCTTGCAATAATCTACAAAGCTTGTGGATGCTCCATGTCAGTATCTTTCTTCTGTGTGCTGTACTGTAGATGGGACAAACAGAGAATTATAATCACCCTTTAGCTTGGAATAACTCTTGGTGCAAGCATTGTCTACTTGGAGTAAAGAATTTTTGTTTCTTGCCCATCTTTTTACTGGAAATAATTTTTGTTATGTAATACCTACATCAAACAAGACAAAGTAAGACAGAGTATTGTGTACAGTTAGGGTATCAGACCTAGGTCTTGGGAGGTGCAGCTTCAGTTCCCTAGATGACTACAGATAATAAATATAAGTTTTTATACACATAAAGTATCCGTTCTGTGCCATGGTTCCTTTTTTATTTTTTATATTTTATTTTTTTTGTATGATAATAAGATATTTCTATTTTCATGGCATAGAGTATGAATAAATGCATAAAAAATGCTAGAAGTTCTGGTAATACAGTACATTGAGGAACTTAGTGACATTTTACCTGGTTGAGGTGGTTTACTTACCTTAGTCCAATCTATAGTCTAAAGGAAACAGAATTCTGTATATTTTAAAACCCAACCAACCAAACACCAAAATCCACCAAAAGACAACTCTGTACCACAACATATCTTATGAGAAGGCAGAAATAAATTGCACAATTAATTGTTGCTGTGTCTCAGTTGTTGAGCCGGTAACTTATTAAACATCATTCTAGCCTAATAGCTATAGTGTGCTATATAATGTAACACTGGGGATTTTTAGTTGTATTTGGGTCATACCATGGTCAACAAAACTGTCATTACCTTCATTGGAAGCCAGATGAGATTACTGAGCAAAATTTTAGGAAAGGGCTTTTTTTTCCCTGTCATCAAAGCTTTTATGTTGTTTTGTTTTTTAAAAACTCAGCTTATAGAATAATGCATTTCAAAGCACATACATAAACTTACCTTAAAAGAATGCTAACAGTGTTACAAAAATGAAGCTTTTCAAAGACATCAGAAGATGCTGGAACTTCAGGGTGCCTTTGCAATAAAACAGTGAGTGAGCTTATGGGTTGCATTAATTCACAATGACCATGTAACCTCACTCTGCTCAAGCCACACTTCTGCCATATAATAGGAAAATAATAACCAAATATATCCCAGATATGGTTTTAGACATAATTCTGTTTTTCCTGGGGACACTGGAGGGATGAAAGAGCCAAAATGCAAGAAGAAGGAAATATATCAGATTGGATACTCTGCTTTTGTATTGCGGGAAAGGGTAAAACTCAAAAACTCTAGATGAATATAGAAATGTTAACCCCCCTATCTTTCTCATATGAGTCTCCACAAGACTGGAAAAATGTAAATCAAGGCCATTAGTTATCAGAAGGAAAGCAAACCCAGAGTTGTTACGTGAGCCTACAGTAGTATGATATAACCAATTTTCACTACTGCTTTTCTGGACAAATTTATCCCGCAGAGTTTCAAGCATGGGCATATTTCTGGAAAAAACCCCAACACTTTAATGTCACTCAGATGTTCTTTTCTTTAAGTTTTATAGCACTATATCACACTGTCATACTAATACTGTTCAAGAAAAGGTGTACCAGTATATTGAATGCATATGAATAACTTGCTTTTTAGATCCCTTTAACCTGTTTATCATTGGCTGTTAAATATCCTTATAAGAGGCAGTATGAGAAATAGTTTGGAGATAGGAAAGAAGAAACCTAATTTGCAGTTGTTCAGCTTAGGAATGGCAAATGACATCATCATTACTGTATTTCTTTCTGTAGGACTAAAGTACACACTTTATTGTATTTTATCTTCTTTCTGTCAGGGTTTTTTTCCTGCATGTTTCACAGCAGGGAGTGCTAGTGATGCTGTTTCCTGGGAGACATCTGAAGTTATTAGTTTGGACATTAAACACCCTATTTAACTCTTTGTGATTAAAAGCAGGTGTAAGGGAAGCTACATATGAATAAAATTTTCTTCTGGCAATACAGAGAAAAATGTTTCTACTACAGTCAACTTATTCAGCTAAATCGATTCAGTTTGTATTCATATCATATTGCTGTGGATACTTATTAACAAATATTCTGAGACAATATTTTCATTTTTAGCATCAAGAAAATGAGTTTTATGGGTAAACTGTGAGCCAAATTTTCTGAAGATCAAGTTGGAAAATTCTGTTACTTGGCTGAGATTTTTTGTCTGCAATTGTTTGCTTCAGAAAACTCTGTTCAAATACACTATTTGGTCAGAAGAACGTATATATAATAAATATAGATGTGGGTTTTTTTTAACATAGACAATAGTTTATTTTACTTTGAAATAGAGGATAATTGTATTTGAATACATGGAGGCATACATGCATAGTGTGCTGCAAGCTGGAAAACAGACCATTTTGATTAACTCAAATATTTTTGTAACTTTCAGTTAATGAAACAGTCAGGATTGCTATTATTTCCTCTTATAAATGTTCAGTGTTCATTTAAGATGGGGAAATGCTTGTATACAAAGGTTTTATATGAAAAGACATAATTCATTTGGTGCTATGCCATATTTACTGGTTTGTAATAGCTAATTATTTAATCAGGTGATCAATGAGATTTCCTGTTTGTAACTGAGTACACATTTTAAGCATCTGACTCCACAAATGACACAAAGCTCTGTTATTATATGAAGAACTTATTTAATGGTTCCAACACATTGCTTCCCTGGAGCTGGTTTCCAGGTCAGCATATATATGTATGTGTGTGTATAAAAGGTGTACTGAGCATATTGAGTGTAACTCAAAATCCCCATTTTTAAAAAGTCCATGTTGGTTTTGTCTGTATGTAACTCACATATCAAGCAGTTTTGGCAATACTCTGTTAAAAATCTTAGGAAATCTTATTGAATGGCCCATTCAGAAGTGCCACCTGCATCCAACTAGGGTGAAACTGATTATTTAAATAAATAAGTGATTTTAATATTTTTTCATATAAATACACTGTAAAGAAGAACATTTCAAAGGTCAGCTATCTCCAACTGTTATGTAAAATATTTTAACCTCTATAAAGAATCCTCACAAAACTTTCAGCTTCTGAGAAACCACTTAAAAATATATTCTGTAAGTACAAACGTAGTCCTTTGAAGCTTTACTCATATAGGCAGCTCTATTAAAGCTGAATAAAACCTTCAGATGATGCAGGTTGCGTGGGGCCAGGACTCAAGAAAAGGTAATATCTTGAGATTCTCAGAAGTACAAATACATGTGGTAAGGTGAAAAACAGCCTGAACCCAGAGGCTGCCTCATGTTCATCAACAATCTGTGCTAAAAGGTGACACTGATGATCAGCTGGCTCAAAAGCTGGAGAAGCCCTCCCGTATTTACATGGCACGGTGATGGATTTTAGCTTCATTAGGACGCGGGGCACAAACTAAGAGCAAATTGACTCATAAGCCTGAAATCTGACCCGTGTTATAACTTTGTTACAACTGGTGATTAGATGTTACAAAATAGTCCTTCAGAGGCAGACAGCTGTGAGTTTTCATTGCTTTTGAAGAGTATGTGCAAGAGGTACCTGAGAAATTAGGGAATAAAGCAGACTCTAAAAAAAAGTTTGAGAAGTTCACCAATCATCCTGTAGGAAATTGGCAGCAGAATTACGATTTTTGAGATGTAAGTTTTCAAAGTCTAGGGAAGCACCACAATAAGACAGTGATCTCTCTTCTCCTTTCCTCTGTTCCAGGGAGTGTTGTTTTTCCCTTTCTGTACAGTATAATGGTCTCATTTTGTCACTGCGGTCGGTAGCACTCCCTTTTTGTTACATACCACGGGACTTGGATCTATTATTTATCCATGGCAGATAACAATCTAGGCCATGTCTGTACAAGAAAACGTTGAACTGGTTTCAAAAGAACGACTATAAGCCTGATGCACTTAAAACAGTTTGCCACCTCTTTAAGCTGTTTTTGTAATTTAGAAAATTCAGCTCGACTGATTGAAGAGATGATAAAGTCAATTTAAGTCACCCAGTTTAGGGAGCTGCACCTGCAACTTTTCCCTCTAGACAAGGTCTTGCCTAGTAAGTAGGAGGATCAATGGCAGGTTAATGCAACTGGCAATGTAAGGAGCTGGAGAAAAATCCCAAACTTGCTATTATTTGTGTGGGCTATTTTGTAAACTATTTAGGCAGGGTTGTTTTTTTTTTTCTTTCATAGATATCTCTAAAGTGACAGCTAACACTGTACTAAAATTAATCCTAATAATGTAGATAATGATGTGCTAAATTGTTTTCAATATAGATATTCCAATTTTACATGAGTGTAGTATTGAACTGAATTTACTCCATTAAGACAAATACAGCTAACTGTAGCAGTGGGCCACTTGAGCCTTGAGCTGTATGTGTTCATTCTGGCGGGAACCACATGCTTGTAGCTAAAAGAGAGATAAAAAGAAGTGGATACAGAATGAGGAGAATGTATTGCTTTGTTTAAATTTACAGTTCACATAGTACTTGCTTTTCTTGGCATATGTTATTTACTATATAATCTAATAGATAAATAAAGGCCCTGATGGTTTGAAGCGTGCTGAGTGATGATCTGAACCAGCAAGTATGCCTGGATGGAAAACTGTTACTTAGAGAAACAGAACTTTTATTCATCAGTATAGGATCAGCTTATTTGCTGTGGCTGAAGGGTTGGATTCTTCTGTCTTACACGATACAGGAAAATTAGATCACGCAAAGCACTGGAGTGATTTATTCATGGGCCATATTTTGATTTTTATGCACGTTGGCCCATTGACATTTCTAACAAATACATTAAAACAACAGAGAGGAAAACCATTTTTTTCTTCAGCTATTTGCCGTGTTTCCTGTTCAGCAGTCACTGAAGAAGGAGGGATGGCTGTAGAGAAGGTGTAGTCCCACAGCTGTACCAAGAATTTATTCTGTTGATAGTAAGAGGTAGAGCAGCAAATACAATATTGGTTTCTGCTGTGTTGCAGAATAAACTCAAGAAAGTGGTTTGCAGTGAGGAATACATATCCTCCTGAAACTTATTTCCCCTCACAGCATGTGCCTCCGCTTTCAGCAAGAGTGAGTTATGCTATATTAGCAATAAAGGGGAAAAATGAGCCAGATTTTTAAAGGTGCTTAGGCAGCTGAAGAGGTAGGTAGATGACTAATAGGATTTAGGATCCAAGCTTGGGAAACCTTTAAAAGTCTCATATAAGATTCTTACAGAAAACCTGCAGCTCCTATAGTCTGCCTAAACAGTGATAACCTACCATTATGACATTATTTTAGTAAATACTTCTGTCCTGGAAAGACTCATTTGACAGGGTTTTCTGATAATTCCAAAGGTATTTCTGGCTTCCACACAAATTACTCTATGTTCTAGAGACAAAACCAATATTGCTATGAGAATGTGGACCTCTCCTGGAGATAGCATGTTTTTGGTTCTTCTTCAAAGGCAAGTTATGCTTTATGCCAGAAATTAATGAGTTGCTTAGTAGGTGGAAAGCCAGTACAGATAATGTTCTAAGTCATCTAGTGCCTTACGGGAACTGAAATCCAAGGCCCTGTGTCAGTGTCAGATTGGCTATTTCCATCACTTCTTCCCATGGCCTATTCCAGCACTGTTACAGCCCAGCACATGGCACTGCCCCCGTGCTGGGAACAGCAGAGAAGCTGGAGAGGGGTCTGGAGCACGAGTCTTATGAGGAAGAGCTGAGGGAACTGGGATTGTTTAGCTGGGAGAAGGCTTGGAGTGAGGGTGGGGGCAGCTTAAAGGAAGGTTTAGAAATGTGGAGGTCGGTCTCTTCTCTCAGGTAGCTGGCGACAGGACATACCTCAAGTTGGGCCGGGGGAGATTTAGCTCGGACATTAGGAGGAATTTCTTCATAGAAAGGGATTAAACATAAGAATGGGCTGCCTAGGGAGGTGGTGGAGTCACCGTCCCGAGAGGTGTTAAAAGAAACACTGAACGTGGCGCTTCATGCCGTGGTCTAGCTGGCGTGGTGGTGTTCGGACCTAGGTTGGCCTGGATGGTGTAAGAGGTCTTTTCCAACCGAGCTGATTCTGTGAGGCGCGGCAGTCGCTGTGTACCGCTTTGGACTCGCGTTCCAGGTAGCATGTAGCAGCGGGGCTTGGGGCGGCCGCCGGACAAGGATGCCCGTGCCCTGGTCACGCAGAGCTCGGGCCGCGCCAGGCCCGGGCCCGGCTCTCGCCGTCACCCGCCTGCGCCCCGCGCGCGGCCGTGGCTGCGCGCTCG
>VYXD01013260.1:722696-812471 GCA_013397195.1 Hylia prasina | reverse complement strand
CCGCGCTTGCTCTGCCAGGCTGGGGGAGACCGCGGGAATAAGCGGAAGGAGGAGTGAAATCTGCAAAGCGTTTTTTCTCCTGAAACCTCCTATGTACGTTTCTGTTTGGCTAAAGAGAAGTTAGGAAATATACTACATCCTGCTGACTTGTACCCAGCGCCTTGTATGGCTATTGAAAAAAAAGTCTGCCTAAAAGTTGATTACATTAGTGATGAACCTGTAGCTAAAATTAGAACTTTTTTTTCACCCCTAAGGAGAAGGAAGCTTGTCTTATTTTTTGAAAATGGTTTGCCATTAAACCAGGGTGCTCTCCATCTAATTGCGTCTTTAATCTGGTCACTATCTGTGTGTAATTCATGTAAATATGTGTATAATATGAAGGCAATTAATTGGCTGATTTTTGCAGCCGCTGCAGGAAACAGTTCGTGTGGTCTCTGTGGTGCACTGTGGCACTGAGTGACACGCTGCTTTCTTTCCTTGAGCATGCCTTGAGACCCTTAATTTGGCTATGTGCCTACCATACAATCTTCTAACAGCATAGAGTAAAATGTAATGCTCAGCTGACTGGAAATATTCTCCAGATATAATTCCCTTCAGTGGGAGAGAATATGCAGTACTGAGAATTCACCTTTTTGGTGACATTCCTTAATAAAGATGTTACTCTCTGGGTTATTAAGATTACAGTATCATTGTAGAATGATCACAGAGACTAAATGGCAATAAACTCTGAAACTGAAACAGAATAGAGGTCCAACTACTATTGATAGTTAACTTACATTTTAAGTATTTTGTAACAATGTATCTTTTTTCCTGAATTGCATACACCATGTTGAAGAGTCTGCAGGAATATCTCAGGCCTCCATATCTTGTCTGAGGCTGGCCTCTGTGGGAAACTCTGAACATTTTGGTGGGATATTGAATAGGGCATCAGTAATGACTGACTGTGACCAACCTGTACTATATCTGAGTTGGAGAATTAGGCCACAGAAACCTCTACATCCAGTTTTTAATCCTGTGTGATGTTCTGTGACTGGTATAGAAAAATCTAAGAAATATGCTGTTACTGATGTACCTTGCAGCCAAGAGCTGGAGTCTTGGGAAAAGTGTACTTGCTCTCATCTCTCAGTGGTGATGTCTCTGGAAATGTACTTGGAAGCTAGTTATTTTGAGGGTGTTTGAAATGGAAGCAAAAGGAAAAATACTGAATTTTGTGCATTTTATTGTTTCCTGAGTAAATGATTTTGAACTGAAACAATGAAAATGAAGAAATATTCTTCTTTCATCTGTCTACTGACATATTAGCATTGTACTATGAGTGTGCTGAAGTAGATTCTGTGGAAGTAAAATGCCTTTACAAGGGCTTAGCATTGAAAGGTCATGAGAACAATATGTCGTCTGCAAATATGCCTGTGAATAATCTGTTTGTACCAGTTGTGTAAATATATTTGCATATTATAACTGTTTAAAGGCTGAAGCTTTGCAACATTATATGTATTTTGTCTCCTGTGAGACACATTCGTATGAATCTTTTCCTTCAACTTCTATTCTCGTGGATAGGGCTTTTATGGCCAGGTAAGTTTCTGAAGCAGTGTGTAGCAGACCAGCGTCTCCTGCTCCTTCTCAGCTGCTCCTCCCTGGGTGAGAGGCAAAGTGAGGGTCTGTGGTCTTGCTGTGTTTGTAGCTCCTCAAGACAGTCCTGTCCTCCCAGTGTTAATAAGCATCATATTTTAGTAATTTCTGTTTCAACATGTTACATTGAACCAAATGCTTAATCCTAAGAGTTAGTAAGCTGTTAATGTGATGTCTTTCAAAGGGTTTGCAAGCATTCATTTAAAGAAATCTACGATTCAGTGAAGAATGACACAATTCTTTTATGCATACCTTTGTGTGCGTTGTAAAATGCATTGTGATTATCTTAGATGTAAATTGGAGGAAAACCCTGACTTATTTAATTCAATAAATTCTGCAAAACATTTCCTGTTATATCCAAACCATTCAGATGCCAACTACCCAAAAGCAGTTCATTTCCATTTTCTTCTTATATTTGCTCAAGTTGTGTCTGTGTCTGGTAGCAGAATATATTGCAAGAGCAGGTCTGATTTAACAAGGGGAAGAAGTTGTTAAACTGAGCTTCAAGCTACCTGTTTTCTGCTCATAAAAATTATTTCACTGTTGTCAGCTTTATCTGTTGGAGTTATTGAACAAAATGAATTAAATGGAATGCCATATAGTATTATCAGATGCAATCATTTTTAGAGCGTAGGAGATCAGGATGACTTGCAGAAGTGCATACTGTCAGTCTGCTCTGCAGAGGAGTCTCTGTTTTAACAGAAGGTGAAATACTATCAAAACAAAGTTTGATGGATTTTTTTTTTTTTGCATATTTTCATCCAACATATTTTTTGACTAGTGGAATATGTTATTAAAATTGACTTTATAATTAAACATGTGGATAATAACAGTGTTATATAGATAGTGGTCTAACACTATGCTTGAGTTGCTAGTTGGCCATTAAGGGAAACTAAGATTTCTGCAGCACAAGATCTGAAATGTCAGTATTCTGAACACTGAAAGGATGACCCCATATAGATGTATAGAATTTTTGATGATAGTTTTGAAAAGGTTTGTGGGGTTTCTTTGAAGAAATCAAGCCAATATAAAATAGTACAGCAGAAATAATAGAAAAAAAAAATCTGCTTTACGTCTTGTGTTCTTCTGGAAATATTATCATTCACTTCATCCTGACTAAAAACAAACAGAATCTGAGTAGACTGGTTTTTGTGCTACCATTAATTCTGCCTGTGTTTGCTAAAGATGGGTTACATGGGCTGGTATAAAAAAGAGAACAGAGAAAATTTACACATACGTGAGGGGTAATGAGAAGTGTGATCTAGTCCTAGGTGGTGAAGGCAGAAATCTTTAAGACTTCCTTGACTGTCTGAAAAGAAGCTGCATGCTTCGTTTGTCAGGTCATGGGCAGCCCTCTTGCTCTGTCCCTAGTGTGTTACTGGGAGTAATAATCTTCTCAAGGAATGGTTAGGAGAATGGATTGACCATACACTGCTTAGGTATTTCTGCACCAAAATTTGGGAAACTACCTTTGTTTCTTGTATGTGAAGGGCCAAACTGGAAGATCCTTTGGATGGCTTCTGATCCTTCAAACAAATTTCTTCTGGAGCATGTCAGAACAGTAATGTGCAGTAACATTACATCAAGCTATTAACAGTGAAATAGAAGAAATGTGGTATATTTCATTGAAGTATTTTTACCTGGAAGGAGACAAAACATAGATAAAGACTATAGATGTAATAAATATTAAGTTGATTGTATGAATAGGAAAATGGGTTGGTGTGATAGATTTTGTAGCTGTAAAACTTACGTAGTTTAAAGCTGTAATGCCAATTCACTGTATTGCATGTTATCGTTTTATCAATGAGACAGAATCTGGACAGGGACGTAAATCTACTCATGAAATGTTTCATTGTTGCTTCTGTTTCTCAGGTGTCCTACATTAGTCAGGACTGTGAAGAAATTCCAGAATTCCTAGGAAGAAAATATGGACATATGGCAAAAAGGCTAGATCTTAGCTTCAACTTGTTAAGGTATGTGGCAGTATATAGATTTTCAAGTGCAATATGGAACTCCAACTCCTAAAATAGACTGGTTTTTTTTTTTTTTCAAAGTAGAAGCATATATGTCAGATACATTTAATAGTTATCAAGTGGACAACACTGTTTTATAGGTAGTGTTTGTCTCCTTTTCTCCCACACTTGGAGCACAAATAACCAGGTGAGTCTGGAGAATTATTATATGTTAACATAAATGATACCCATTGAGAAGCTTATGCTCTGTTCTCTACTTAAATTGGAAAATAAGCCTTGTTACCTGAAGAAGTGAAGAATGGGATCAAAAGTGAATTTTCCTTAACCAAAACACAAGTAAGTGTGTGCTTCTCTCCCTTTTTTAAAATTTTGTTTATGGATCTCTGATTATTACTATAAATGCTTTATAATGCTCGTTTCCCATATCATGTGTTTTGTTCTATGATTTTATCTTTGTGTAGTTAAGTGTTAAAGGTAATCGCAGTTAGAAAATACACAAATACTTCTAAGTATTTTAATATATGAATTGGTTTAAGATTCTCTAGTATTCCTGTTAGCTACTACAACATCCCATTTCATTTAATCCTTATAAGAGAGCCTGCTGAGGTTTAGCAGAGTATATTTCAGGTTGAAAAATGTGGGTAAGTATAGAGAAAGAATTTGAGTGCAATTGTCTGTTTATTAAAAAAAAAGGTTTGTGGAGGTAGAGTTGGACTGATTAAGTTTCCTTTTATTTTTGGGGGGGGGGGCGATAAGGTCACAGTCTGCCTGTGAAGAGTAATACAAAAAGTAGTGTGCTGGTGCCCTGTTTTCCTAGAAGAAACAACCATTGATTTTACCTTACATAACACTCATAAATGTTCTGAGCCTCTGTCAACTCTGAAAGACTGAATCCTACGTATAAGAGGTAGCAGAGCAAAGGAGACACTAAATTTGTGGATTGTTGTTACAGTGTGACTCTGTACCGTTGGATATTGTGATCAGAAAAGAGAATTTTGCTGGGGGAGGGGAACAAATGGTAATTTTTTAAAAAATTTTGTCATGAAGATAATTCAAGGTCTTTATGTGTGTTTAGATTTAACATGTAGTTGACAAAACTGCTCCTTCTTTTACATTTCTGGGAAAAAAGGGTGTTTGTCTCTTTCAGTTAATGCATGATTTGAAGAACAGTTCTCTGAATTGTTTCATTTCATAAAGTAAAATAATAACATTAAATTTGGATGTAAAGTACCACTTTAAAACTCTGATCATATTTTCATAGAGAGCACAGTTGGTGTTTTTTTTTTTTAATCTGTGTTTTCTTTTCTTCTCTACCCAAAACACTTAACCTGTTTTTCAGAAGGGATATAATTTGGTTTTATTGAGGTTTGGGGAAGAACAATCAGCTTGTGATGTAAAAGTTGTAGTTGTAAATCTGTAGAAGTATTTTAAGACCAAAAACCAGATTTGGGAAAGGGGAGAAGTGGAACTTTCGTTTTCCTTTGGGAAGCTAATACTAAATGGGCTGAGAGCAGTAGGAGTTTCTCATTTGAGTAGTGCTTAGATTTACTAAGCATATAAAAGTGAAGTATTCACATAAGAGTGGAGTATTTATGGTACAGTAGCTGTTCACACTGGTCTGCACTCGTATATATAAAGTCTGTACCTGCATATTATTGAGAAAGATAAGATACAGAATAAGTATCATAACCTTAAATGAATGTGAATATAGAAGAATGTTTTGGGCAGCTGTTGAAGCAAGTGTGAGCAGTGTCATCTTCTTTAAACAGGTATTATTGCTTAGAAATCTGACAGTGTTGTAGTGCAGGAATGAGTTTTATGATTTTTATCAGGAAATGCTTAATTTGAAAAGTTTAGTATGTTGTTTTCAGTGGGGAAACAGTGTCTACAATTAATGTTGATTTAGAAAAGAGTGATTTTCTAGTATAGCATGCAATCTCTTGGTAAAGGTGTGACTTGAATGAAGAAGATCAAGGATGATCAAAATATAGGAAAAGATGAAGAGAATACTGTGTTTTGCTAGCAGAGTAGTTATTTGCAGTAAAGATGTTAGCTTTCATTATAATTTGATTTATTATTGGATGAGAGTTTGTATGTTTTTTGAAAGGAAAAAAGAAAACCAAATGCTCTTATATGTGGTGGTTTTGTTACTCAAATTTCCTTGGTTATTTTCTTTTTGCTTGTGATGTGTCCATGTAACAGAGGAGGGGAGGGTTGTTATTAGTTCTTTTGAGGTGTCAGTTTAATACAGAGTACATTTTTGACCATTTTTTTTCTGACTTGAGAATTCTTCCCAGGCTAGAACCCCTTCTTCTTTCTTAAATAAAATTTAGGAGCCATGTACATGCTTAATTCTCTTTGCATCCGATGTGGTATATCAGCACTTGATACATAATCACAAACAGTTGCTTTTGTGTCTTTCTTGTTTGCCTTTTTCCAAGAGCTGGTGTCTGTCTCTCCTTGGTTCCCCTGAGTGGTACATGGATCTGGCTCTTTCTTCTGGTGGTGGAAGTGACTGTTACCAGTTGCAGTGGTTACACATCTCCCCTTTTCCCTGTGAGGGAAAGGAAAGAAAGAGGTGAAAGCTACAAGGGAACTTACATGGGAATTTTGGGAAAGAGGAGGAGTAACAGCAGTTTGTTGTGTGTGAGGCAAAGTGAAAAATGTGCGTATCCTGAAAAGCTGCTGCCTGTAACTGGCAGGATGTGGTGCCACTGGATTGCCTCCTGCTTATGTCTCTGGCTGATGGAAATCCTTCAGTCCCAGACAACTGTAGTTCACTTGTGACTTACCTCTTCTTGTGCTGTTTTTATTACATTGTTTTTGTTTGAATGCTTTCTAATATCTCTTGTTTCCTTTTGAGGCCAAGGGAGGGGGGTTGTGACGAAGACGGAGCCAAACTCTTGTCAGATGTACAGCAAAAGAACAAGAGGCAGTTGTCACAGCTGCAGCAAGGGAATTTCCAGCCACCTCAGGGAAGGATGAGTGGAAGAGGTGCCTAGAGAGGCTGTGGAATCTCCAACCTGGGTGATATTTAAAATGTGACTGGACAAAACCCCAAGCAACCTGATCTAACTTTTGAAATCCCCCTTTTCTGACCAGGGAATTGGACTAGATGATCTCTAGATGCTCCTTCCAACCTAAATAATGCTGTGATTCAATGTGATATAGCCTGATTTGTAGCAGCTCTTTTGATTTCATAGTGATTTTCAGCTATTTTAGAAATGAACTATTTACATTGTGTGTTTTCAATAAGGCATGTTTCAGGAGCAGAGATGTTTTTCCTTGGAAATTTGCTCCTGAACCTCTCATGGCAACTGTATTTGATAGCCTTCCCTAGTAACAGAGTCCTTTCATAGCATGTGGAAAACATTCCCCAGTTCTCATTTTGCAAAGGCATGGAGTGTGGGAAGAAGAGACACTGATGTGTCAGTGTTAGTCTTACCTGGAGCCTTTGTAAAGGATTTCAGGGTGGAAGGAAAACTATTGTTGATCCTGGAAAGGTAAAGGTTTCACTAAAGAAAGAACAAGGTAAGTAGTAATCACTGGTGGAGGAAAGAAAGCAGTAAGTGAGTAGGAAGGATGTAATAGAGGTAGGGAGTAGAGATTTGGATGAAATACAAAGGTTTTCGTTTAGATGCATCTTGCTATCTTTAGGAAGGAAAAAAACCCAAACAACCCGCAACTTGTTCAAAGCTTTTTTTACTAATTTGTCCTCAGTAGTTTTAAACATGTGAGTTGTTTTCCTTTTTTCTTACAGAGATTTCTTTTCAGTCTAAGCTATGAGGTGAAAGGGAGCGTGAATCTTTAATCTTGGCCAATGAGGAAGGATTAATCCAATAATTGTGCTCATGGAGATACAAATATCTCTTCCCTCTCGCTAGGGTGCAGATTATTTCTGGTAGGAGCCTGAATAATTTGCACAGTATGTGCTTGTGCATAATTTTCACTGTCTGATGAAGAAGGTGCATGTATGAAAACATTCCCTTGAACTTCAGTCCTAGTCTGGAATGTTCCTCCATGACTTTTGTGGAGCTGAGGCTTTGTAATATCTTCTCTGTGGACTAGGTATTGTTCTTCCTCTCTTCTGCCTCCTGTTTTTTTGCCTAGGGGAATATGCAAGTGGCAGCCAGAAAATGGGCTTCAGTTTTTAACAGGGCATGTTCCTTTTTGTAACTTGAGTGTGTGAAAGAAAGGCTTCTTTTTTTTTTTTTCTAACCACCTTCCTGGTCTGTGCAGCAATAAGATATGCAGAACAGGAAGATGAACAACAAAAGAGAGATGGAAATAAAAGCCAGAATTCAAAACAAAACATGACATATTTTTAAAACCTTTAGATTCATCTTCATAGCACTTTAAAATGTTGAAGAAAATGCAGTATTGTTAAAACTTTTTGATGGTTTTATTTATAAGGTAGAAAAATATTTTTACCGTAATTGGGTAACTCTTAATCGTAGCAATTGCATATTTATCAGTATGAGGGGCTGTTATTAATGTAGCTGTCATGCACAAACACATTTCTGCATTAAATCCATTTAGTATGTGCATTATTCGGTCTAGAATGTCACCAGGACATCAAAGCCCCCTTAGGCATAAGAGCACAGTGCCCTGCTGTGGCTGCAGAAAGGGCTTGATCAATAAATGTAACATGTTAATGCAGAGCAAATAGAATAAAAGATTTCTTTGACAAGACATGAAAAATCACCTTGTGGCAGCTGGCATGGTGATGCCATTTCAGCGGAGACACTAGCAAAGTTGATCTGACAAGTAAAGAGGAGAGATGATGGTTATAAGGTGCTTTTGTTTCAAACTTCTTTCTTGACCTGTCAGGTTTTGAAGGAGCCTGAATGGCCCTTTTTTGTCATGTGAAAATTGTAGTCTTAGGCAGTTATGAAGCAGTTATCTCTTCTCAAATTGTGAATGCTGCTGTTTAATTGATTCACTTAGCATTTGAAACTGTCACGCATTAATAATTGCTAAATCCTGTAGATACTGCTCCAGTGTGTCATGCTTAAATGTGTAGTTATCAGAAAATTAATATCCTTAATGAACTGATGCTTTCAAACTAGCATTGCATGAAATCTCTTTTGCCCTTTCATTTGCTGAAGGTATATCAGCCAGTTTTCAGAGAAACCCCTCCCGACAGTTGTGTGGTTTTATTTATTTATTTTTTTGATGCCCAACAAATGCCAGCTTTGCTTTGGGTACATAGTGTGCTCAATGACAATAAATATAGTAATTATGCTTGAGTTGGTAATTAACATAATTATAGTCAATTACGACAAATACAGTGCAGAGCTAAATGAATGAGGGTGAGAAATTAGCAAGCTAATTGATTTACCCTACATGCTGCTTTTTCCTGCAACTAACAGTTGCAGATTTTCTGCAGGAAAGAGTGTTTACAAATAGCTGATTGTGTTTTGAAATGATTCTGTCTTGTGGCTCTCACTCCCGTTTCCCTTACACTGAGGTGAAGAGGATTGAAATATGGGGTAGTGGTTACAAGGAGAAAGGAGCTGCTCTGTCCTCACTGAATGCTTTGAAGGAAGATGAATGTACTTGCTTTAATTTTACATGCTTCTTCCAGTATTGAAGGGAAAGAAAGCCTATGTGATCCTTTAGAAAAGTTATTGCTAGAGAAATTTTGAACCTATATTTTAGTCCCCTTAAATGTGGCCTGAATTATCTAAGAAACATTTATCCATCTGTTTATTGACATCGGAGATTTTCAGAGCACTGGATAGCTGAAGGAAGAATTAGAATTGTTCAAAGAATCTAAGTGTGTTGAAACAATATGCCCTTGTTCAACCATCAGTTTCAATAATTTAAACCACTGGACCAGTAGAGATGCATAATATCATAACAATTGTGCACATTATAATTGCCTGTTTTGTTTCAAGATGATTTATAGTATCTTGTCTGAAATAAGTGTATTGGAGCTATGCAGTTAATCTGTTTTACTCTCTTTGTTTTTTTATTTCTTTCAAGCGTGACAACAGTTTACTATATTGAAGATTTTGTATTGCTCTTTTAAGAAAAATGTTGAGTAGTAGTTGAGATTTCATTCTTTAAGAAAGCAATAATTTACAAATGTTTGTAAATTTTGTACTGGATATTGTTTACTGTTTGAAGGTAAATGGAATTGTATAGAGAGACTTCAGCAAAGAGATAATGTTTTCCATAGGTAAGCAATCTGAATTTATAAATTCTTGATAATTTTTCTTCTACTATTTCACTAAATATATCAAGTTCAAATGAGTAGGTATGTAGTTTGAGGTGGGTACTCAAAGTTTACCCTTAAAGGGATGTCCTACAATAAACACAAGATACTGTTTTTTAAATAATATTGAAATGTTATGGATGTCTAAAAAGACTTGTACAGTAGCACTGCTAAGGGTGGCCAGTCTTTAGAAGCAATTCAACTCCTAGAATAATTTTACTGAATTAAATATTTATACACAAGGAATCATTGAAATTATTTACAGATATAATAGTCTTTCTGTTGAAGTATTACATGTTTATTAATCACTGTGGACTACCTAATGTGTAATTTTCTTTCTACTCAAAGGACTTCTTGATGTACTAGATGGATTGAAGACAAATATATTGATAGGTTCTTTCTATGTGGGTAATATATAGGGAGTCATATAAGATAAAGTATTGTAGATGTGTAACTATTAGAAAACTAGAAGGACAGTATTACCAGTAACAAAAAACTTTGGCTATTAACTCTACTTTTGGTAGTTGATAGACATCAAAGCTAAATCTGCTCCTTGCTCTCTTCTTCCCTTCCTTTTCCCTCCCACCATGCCACCCCCTTTTAAAAAGTGGCATTTCAACAGGAACCAGGTGTGATCTGGATAATGTATAAGGAAAGCTTTTTTCCCTCACCTTAAAACTTTAGAAATATTAAAAATATTAAGATCCACGTTGTCTACACCATGTCATGCAATAGCTGTGCCTGTGTTCTGTTGTTTTGTCAACATTAAATGTGATTATAGAATATTTGCCACTACAAAGTATTATCTGTGTGTGTGTTTGTGACTTGTACATTTTCCTGCTGTGTCTTAATTGTGGTCATTGGTTTATTGTTGGTACAAAGGGGACCGGTCAATGTCTATTGTTAAAAATATCAAATTAATGGGTTATGGTATGCATTTAAATATCTCACTGATTTCAGCATATTATGCCATAGATGCAAGCTGTACTTTTAAATTGAAAAGTTATTTTTCCAAACTCACTAATAGGTAAGTAATAAGTAAGATAAATTGTTGTATTTCAGTGTGGGTGGCTGTTATCTTCTTTAGTCCCAGCAGCCTCTCTTTTTTGTCCATTGATCCTTGCTTGACTTTTTATAGCCACATAGTCACTAACAGACTGTGAAAACACTGTAGTATATATACCTCTGACCCCCCGTGCTGGCCATTATCCATTGATTTACAGTACCTGACAGATCAGAACACAGGATTGTTCTGCTTTCTGTTCTGCTTTCCTCAGGAGTTGTCTTGAAGGTGTATCATGTGGTAGAATTGGGCAAAAACATTTTACCTGGACCTTTGGCTTGGGAGACAGTGTAGGTTCATATTGTGTAGCAGAGTATTCTTGTGAGGATTGCTAGAACTTGAAATCTCATAAAAAATTAAACAATTTGACATTAAGTTAAAATAAGGTTGTGAGCTTTGATTGTTGCATCTTTAATTATAGCTGGTGAATATTGCTAAGCTGCTTGGTGAAAGTTGTTTTTTTGGCCTAATGATCTTTTGCAATTATGTGTAAAGATGAAATCTCTACTTCTGAACAAAGATGAGTGACAAACTGGTACTTGAACAGAGATAGGATATCATATTAAGTATTCATTGACTCAAGGCTGTTGGTAAAACTTTTTGACTGAGGCAGGGCATTTCCCAGTGAACTGGTGTTCGCATCACGTAATTCTTATCATGTTTGGATGTGTAAGGAGTGAACTGCTTTTTCTTGATCTGATTTCTGTATGAGATTGCAGTTGGATTTTGAAGTGATATGGGAGGCTAAACCTACACAATCTGCAGTTGTTCTTTGGGTACCCAGAGCACTTAATTCACTGGCACAGTCAGTCCAACTCCTCTTGTGAAAACTGTAACCAGTCTTAAACTATAATCAGTTTTTGTGTTGAATTCTGTTCTGGATAATAGGAATCTATGTTAAATTGAGAGAATATCAGTTAATAAATGGAAGACTATCACAGTCTATGGAAAATACTGGCATTTGGAAGAGAAATAGTTTGATGTACTTGTTTTAGTTTTCAAAGAAATGTCAGTAGATTGAAAATAATATCTTGGTGATTGCTCCTGCGTAATTCATTATTATCTGGATTTTAAGGCTGAAAAGTACTTTTTTTCAAGAGCATCGGGGGTTAAAGAAAAGGTCATGATAAAGAGCATATGTTAAGTACAGTAATCAGATGGATTATTATTACTTTTTGACTTCCTTAATTTCTCTCGCTCTAAACCAGTATTTCCTCATCATTGGTGCTGTGAAACAAGAGCAAAGGACTGCAGAAATAACTGTTGTCTGAGGACAAGGAGCTTGGCTGAAGGGAAGAGCCCGCATTAATCCTGGAATTATTGTCTCTGTTTTCCTCTCTCTTTTTTTGAAAGGTATCTTCTCACCTTAATGCAATATAAAAGATTCTCAGCATATAGTTGCAGATGTAAAGAACTTGCCTAGTTTTGCTGATTCCAATCACTAAAGAAGGGCCTTGGTCCTCCAGTGTTCAACAAACCTGCTGGTGGTCATGGTACAAAAAGCTTGGCATTTGGCAGGAAAATCCTTATGGAGCTTCTTTTTATGCATCACTTGTTTATGTGGTCTTGCATGGTTTGTGCCATTTTTGAGATCTTGCGTTTTACATAAATCATCTTTACATAAATTATGTTGGAGATGATTTTTCAGGTTAAAAGACCATCCCCAAACCCTTAGCTCATGCAAGCGTGAAGAGTGAGGAGCATAGAAGTGCAAAAGGGCCATGTATTTTTCTCAGGCTCTGGATTCAGCATGTCAAACCAGACATGCTATACAATAATTATACTGTCTTCAGGGTCATGGCTAATGCAGTGTTATAGCTCAGTTGCAGGCTTTACCCATGAACTGGTGCTTGCAATTATGTGACATTTTATAATTTTTATTTATATTTTTGTTTTGTTTCTCCTGGTCTTTCGTTTTGATGATGCTTGCCTGAGTGAGTTACTCACTGGTAGAGGTGGAAGATTATTTCCTTTCTTAATACTTTATTTTGCCTTTTTAATTTAATTTGCCTGCTGAGTCTATAAATGGAGGTGATGAATGTTCTTTGTATAGTAGAGCCATTCTCATTTTTGTAGGAAACCTTACTATGGTGAGAGACTAGTGATAGAAATAAGTTTTAAAAGAACACAAATAAGAGATGCAAAATATCTAATGTTAGGGGGTAGTTTAATTGGTCCAAAGGTCAGGGAGGTTGATAGGCCCTTGCAGACTGGGCTAATACTTCTCTTCAGGTGCTTAAGTCTCTGCTGTTTTTCCTGTGCAGTTGGCATATGAGCTATACTGGCAGATAGTAATATTTGGATGTATGCACAAAGCCAGCTCATTTTTTTTCATAGAAAGCGTAGTGTGTGTTGGTTTCTGCTGACAACTTACTGGCATTTAATGCACACACAGAGACACACACAAAATAACATCTTATAAATAAAGATCTTTAGGATGTATGCATATATCCTTTATATGAAAGTATGGTATATGAATTATATTTTTAATCTATATAAACTTGGGGATGATGCTCAAATATTTTTCTACTTTGATTCAGCCCTTGTGGTTGGACTTTGTCAATGTTAACCTTTTCACTTATAACCTTGAAGGAAGGAAAATAATACTTAGAGTTTGCTTGAAAAAAATATTCAGTCTCTTGAGTCTAAAACCTCTTAAAGTGCAAGGAAATGCAGCAGAACTGTCCTTGAACCATTTGAGATGTGTAAGGTCCAAGACTTGCTGAAGTACCATGACTCTTCAAGGCCATGTGACCACAAAAGCATTGGATGAGGATGCTGTATTTTAGACTCCCAGGACTTTCAAGACATTTTAGAGTGATAAGAAAAACTTACCGTAGTTGACCTAGTTACTTAAGTGAAAAAGTGTAGTGATTATTCTAAAGCACTTGAAGGCTGAAGGAAAAATGTTCTAAACAGGCCAAGGATTAACAGTATATTGAATATTTGTAAAGCTCTGCTTCCACAATAGTTATGTTAAGATAATTTGACAGTCTGGTGCGTGAATGTTCAAATCACAACTGTTCTAGGATCTGAACACTTTCTATGTATTATCTTGTGTTTAATGCGCTCTGTATCTTGGACAGTGAAGTGCTTTGGAACAGCACAGCAATAGTCATATGTAAAGGTGATTCTACTGGAATTGCTGTGGGAAAAATTGTCAAGTACTATGTTTTCTAGGAATGGAAACTAAGCCCACTAAGCGAGAGGCTGTGTATGGGTCCAGTTTACTTTCTTCCCTCACTCTGTGCTGCCTTTTCTCCCCGCTGCCTTCATGTCCTTAAATCAGTAGAAAGCTGCTGAAGGTGCTGCTGAGAGATTTGGGTGCAGGTGCAACATGAGGTTCCTGCTTTCTTGCCAGTGGTCTCTCTTTTGTTCCTGTGTTGCTCGTAATGGGAGCCAGCCATTAGCTCTGTTGGAGTGCAGCACTGGTTCTAGTTCTACCAGGTGCACAATTAGTAAATTGTCTGCCAGTCTAAGTGGGGAATGTCAGAGGGCAGTTCAGTTTCTTTCACTGTCAATTCTTTGGCTTCCTTTAAATAAGTCGTATCAAACAGTCTCTTACTACCACTAATAAAAGGGCTTTTGAAATTTGGATGTACCTCTAATGAGAATCTATTTCAACCCATTTAATGTGGGCCACTGCTTTGTGACTGAATTATAGACTCTGCAACCAGAGGTGGTTTGAAACAAGAGGTTCACCTGCATTTAAATGATTGAGCAGAAGAAAATAAGTTTCTAAAATTGAGGAGACTAATGCATTACTGTAGATTTTGTCTCACTTCCTAGTAATTGGTCAGTGGAGGAAGAGAGAACAAATGTCTGTATTGAGTTAAAAATGAATGGCCAAGTGTGTCTTTGTGTGTTTTAGTGTAGCATGTGAAAGTCTTGCTTGCTGTAGTCCTGGAATTTTAAAACCTAGTGAAATGGTGAAATCAGCTTTAAGGTAATCTTGCACTTCTTTTTTTATATTTTCTTTCTGTGTGGGGATATAAGTGCACTGGAAGCATTTAAGACTAGTGTGGGTAGAAAAAGTAACACTAGAAACCCATCAAGATGGGTATTAGTTTTAAAGTTGTTACTTGCATGTACAGCATAGCCTATCACTGTCCTATAACACAGAATGAATAAATAATTCCTGTATTGTAGCAGATGCACCTTACTGGGCAGAATAGCATCAGAAATGGTCAGTAAGCTTCATTCTATACACAGAAGCATCAAGTGTTTCAAGTTCTCTATCTTATCAATGCATTGTGATGTCATAATCTAGATCAGATTTTCTGAATGATTTCCTGACTGCGTATTTCCATACAACTCTCGTTCTTAGGGGAAAAACAAAACTAGGGAAAAAGACTTCTGCATGCAGATGAATGGAGTGAAACCTTATTCACACCTCTCTTTTCTCTAGTAAAAAAGCACAAGAAAGTCTGCAAAAAAGATATGTAGCTACAAACTTAGGATAAAGGTTTCTCTGTAAGTTCCTAAAATCAAATATCTGAACTTAACCTCTGTGTCAAGAAATTTGCTCAATTAAATTATATGCCTCTGCTTTTCAAACCACTTGCAGAAAATAATAGATACTTTTTTTCACCAGAGTTTGTATGCTCAACACAAATGAGATTCTTGACGTTCAAATCTATCTCATTGACTAGAAATAACCTTATTCATATTATAGAGTGCATTCACATCTGTGTATATTATGTAGGAAGCTAAGTGTTACTTATGCTCATCCTGTGCAGGTCTCTTTCTCTGCAAAATTTTAAAATCTGTCCATGTCTTATGCTACAGAGCACTTTCTGTATGTATATATTTATTTATTATTTATGTTTAGGGCCTCATCTCTCTTAAAGTGAGCATTGGAACAGAAAGCAAATTACTGTTGGAATTCCCTCTCTGGTGATTTCAGCTAATTCAACCACAACTAGTGAATTAAAAATAGTAAACAAATCTCCTCCTCTTTTCCTCCTTGGTGTCTATGTAGTAGAGAGCTTTGACCCCCTGTAAAGCTTTATCATGTAAAGCTTTATGTGATAGACTCTTTTCAGATTCTTGTGTGAGTAGTGGTAAAGGCTCTATGTGCAAACTTGACAGCGCTTCTTTGTGCTTGACATTGTCACTTTAAGATTTTATGTTATTTAAATATACTAAAATGTACCCTGTATCAAACTGCAGGTGCTGCTGCACTTCTATTACAGCACAGTAGCACTTGCCGTGTAAAAACTCTGAGGCTTGTGAAAGAGTTAAGCAAAGCAGCCAGCTTTTACTTTTCAGATACAACCTTTTAAGCATACCTACATTTACCTGCAATGGCAATCGTTTTGCATTTTAATGACAAATCAAGTATGCTAACTTGCATTTGAAACGAAAGTGCCTTAAATGTCTCTGGCTGTCAGAATGAGATGTTAGGAGCTTGATGAAAAGAGAACAAAGAAGACAAAGTATGAAGCCTAGATACAGAGCAAAATGAAATAAAACCTTGTATGGCCTGTCAGGGGTGTCAGTTGATATTCCTATCTAAAGCACATTATAGTATTACTTTGCAGCTCATAGCTTACTCATCTGTCTTTTTTAATTCATCACATTCTAGCCCACATCTTTTAAGTCCCATGTGTCAACAATGGAAGAAATCTGTTAATTGACAAATGAGTGTCACAAATGTGAATTGGTGCCTTTACATCAGAGGCAGGTAGTCTCTGTTGTTTTTTGTCGGCTCTATTATTGGCATAAGCCAGTGTAAGACATCTGTCTTTGCCAGAATGAGAGATGACAGCCAGAGAAGGGCTGTCATTGTTTTAGTGCATGTTCATTCTGCTGAGATACTGTATAAAGATAAAATGTCAGTTAAAAGAATATGAAAAACTATTGGGAGGAAGTCCTTAAATTACTTGGGAAGGGGATCTGGGAATTGGTGCCAGAATTGAAATCCGAACGTTCCAGTTTGCATCTATCACATCAATTTAAAAATAATACTTTCTGAGTAACTGGGTCAGTTTATAAGGCATTTAGGAAAATGTTATGTTGTGTTGGCATAATTAGCTCATAAGATGGAAAGAAAAACATATCTTCACAGGATATGAGTTTATTACAAGTTCATTTTTCAAACATGTATAGAATTGTCTCAATAAAAATATGCTGTGTAGCATCTCTAGTGTTGATTTGCATCTGTTTTGAAATATTGAAATTGCTCCATTCCAATTCCTTTTTCTGTTATAGTTCTATTTTAGATTGATGAATAACGTAATGAAATAAAAAGCATAGCCAGCTGTGAGTTGATGAGACAATTAATAGGAAGAAAATTATTAACATAGTTTCAGGGTGTCTAGAGGGTGTACAGTATATAAAAGTTACTCCCAAATCACTAAATCCCTTTATTGCAATAAATGACTTTTTAATCTTGGATAGCACAAAAGGAGGAAAATGTTTTAATGGAGGTGGTAGAAAGGGGGAATAGAATTAAAATGTCGTAAAAGGCTGCCGTTCTACTTTTTACTTTATATTAAAAGTCATAAGAAAGGCAGATTGGCACTTTTATCTTCAGCAGCTCTTACAATCAGCCCTGTGCTGTGCAGGACACTCGCTGTGTAACCCCCTCCTTCCCAAATGACCTATCACTTGGGTTCTGAATGACCTTGATTGAACTTCAGGCATTTTGAGGGCTATATTGACACAATCTGGTGAAGGGCTAACTCTAGATCTGTGTGCTGATTGAGTTGAAGTTTCAAGGTGGGTGTCTCTGAACAACAGTTTATTAAAAGCCTTAATTTTAAGGTTACTTGAGTTTTGCATTTGAAATAGAGTTGTCAATATAGTAAATCTGAGACGTTTGGAATTATGATACTACTTAATGTGGGTAGAATTGTCATTCATAACTTTGTAGGATTTGTGGTTTTTTTCATTTTTTTTAACTTGCTTCTAGCAACTGAGTAGCAGAAAAAATATCAAACTGATAGTATTTTTCCCTTTCCCGCCATCTAATGTGGGGCTCTCATTTTTTTTTTTGCCTTTGACTACTCTCTTTATCTCCAAATATCTCCTGGCTCTTTCACTTCAGTCCATGGTTATTATCAATTGTAAATTTAGTTTTAGTTATTGAGACCAGTAACAGTTTAATAGGTGCTAGTAATTTTATGAATCTTCTGTGTCTTAGGGTCTAAAAATCTAAGAATGAGTAGTATGCAGCTTCTTTTTGTTGTAAGTATTTGGATAGAAATACTGTTGCTCTGTAAATAGATTTCCTATGAAAAGAATACTAAGAGAGAAGGTGGTTTTTTTCTTGAAGGCCTACTTGTTTTATTTTCATTAAAAAAGCTAGTATTTTCAAACTTCTTTGGAATTAATTTTGCTGGCCAATATTTTAAAATATTATAATCCATGAAAACTAAGAAGTGTTTACTGCTTGTATACGAAGGTTAGTGAGCCTTGGATACCTGTAAGTTTTTAGTGAAAGCTTTGTTCTTTCATTTCCAGCCTTCATTGGTTCTCAGTAGATGTTTAAATTGCCAGTCAAAAGCCATGCTGTTGGTATCTAAATTGCCAGGCATGTCCTCTCAGGCAGTTTTTCGTATGTGCTTTGAAGTTCAGTTTCCTTTGAGAAGTGGAAAGACAGCACTGCCTCCATTTTAGAGATGGCAGAACTGAGTTGTGAGGACGCCTTGCTGATTAACTATACATGCCAAATCTAATTATCAGCTCATCATACCAACTTGCATAAACCACTTCTGCCTGGGGGGACAAGTAATGGCTGACACCTGTCCACTTACCAAATCTGAAGTGATCCTAGAGATAGTTTATTCTCATGTGTTAATTGGCTGCAATTTTTGTTATAGGACAGTGGATGTAGCGCAAGGTGGTGTTACAGCAGAGAATAAAAAGAAAGATTCGTTTTAGACTTAGAAGAAATTTTTGTTTCCTTTTGGTTAAACAGTATATAATTATAGATAAAATAAAGATAACAGCAAAAAAGATGTCGACTAAGACTGTATCTTCTATTGTTGATGGACTTTCTTCCTTCTCTAATTAAAAATTAAGAGATGATCAGAAGGGTGAGTAGGAATACTAGATCTGGTCTCTCTAACAGAACTGAATTAATTTCCACATGAGAATTCTTACGCAGGACATAGAGTTGGAGCTAGTTCAGTTACTGTCCTGTTTCTTACCCAGTGCTAACAGGAAGATGCCATGAAGAGACTGGAGACAATATTCAGCTTGTGGAATTCTGCTTTAGGAGCATGTGTTTGTATGACAATATTGTCAGTGTTAAATTAGCTCTAGAAAAGGAAGATACAGGAACTTGACTACAGAAATGTTGTACGTGTGTGTGCTCATACCCTCTGGGTGATTCCCCTCCCGACTGCCAGCTGTCACACAGAATCTGAAACAGACAAAAATTTATTGGGTAGTATTTAGAAACATGTCAGTGGTAATGACTGGATCTCTGATTTCGATTATCACCTACTAAATTTAGGCTAATGTAGTGCATTTGTAGACCTGTTGAATGCGCTTGACATCATGTTTAAAATATTTGAAACTGCACTGGTTTTTGATATCATATGTTGACCACTTTCTTTTTCCTACTCACATCTGGTGCATGGCAGCAGGCATCCCATGTGACCTATAAAAACTTCAGTTGTGCTAGTTTGAATTTCTTTTTCTTCTTCAGATTATATTTCAGCAGAGAAGAAGACAGTAGACTGAAACTACAATTACTTTAACAAAACACTGCTCTGAGAACTGTAATTCACCCCTTTTTCCCCTTCCCGTACAATCGGTGTATAAACAGCATTTAAGCTTTATTCCTATTATTTGGCTTTAATTTTTCACTGAAAATCCTTGGTTACTTGGGTGCTCTTATGGCTATTTTAATAACAAATTACCTATAGTCACTATTTTTCTGTGTCTGGGTGAGATTTCAGGTGGAATCTGATTATACACCATTTCTTTTGTTATATTAGCAGAGATTAATGTTCAAAGCCAGAGTACTGCGTTTTGCTTTTCTTACTTTGCGAACATTTTACGTGCTATTATTTTAGGACTATTGAGGGGGATTATTTAAAAACAAAAGTTTCTTTTCCAAGTACTGCAATACTTCATTGGAGTGTTGCAACAGAGTTTTCTGCCTTCTGATCTTGTAATCTTTCTGTATCCATCTTCCTCATACATTTTTGTTAAATTTATATGCTGATGTTTACAACTCTGAACTTGCCTTCTAACTATTAAAATAGTAACTGTTGAAGTCATTTGTTTGATAGTACTCAGGAGTACTAGTCATCACAGATTTTAGTTTGTATCTCCTTGTTTTTATGAAAGTATGAGCTTTTAAAGTTATATCCACATCTGCATGCAACTAATATAAAAAATAAAGTAGTCTCCAAATACGTGTAGGCCACTTTGAGTAAGTTCGTTGTCCACGTCTTGACAGCTGCATAAACAAACCTGGGGAATTTTGTAAGAATAAATCTCCTTTAAAGCAAGATCCCCCCCTGCTTATACTAATTTTGCTTTGTTTTCATTTCTTATTTCTGGGAGTATGTTTTTCAATAGTATTCTCAGTGGTGGTTAGCAGGTTCTTTTCCTGCCTAATGCTTCCAGATAGCCTTTAGACAACTTCTTGTTAAGAATCTCAAAGTTGTTTTAAACTGAAATTATTATTTAAAAAACCCTGAGCATGTTGTCTCTGAAACACAATAGCAGAAGCTTTCAAATTTGGTGTTGCAAACATTCCTACTGGGAGAGGAAACAGATCTTAAAGATGGAATTTCAGTAAAGCTGAATATTGGCCTTGTGGTGAAATGTGTAAGGATATACAGCCTTACTGATGATTTGTCACTTGCAGAATTTCCAGAAGTGTCTTGGATGGTAAGTTTCAGGAATAGTTTCCTCTTATGTTTATTTTCAGTGGATTTTGTTTTGGTTTTAGTGTGGAAATTGTCTATGATTCCTTAGAAATTCTCTGAGCCAAGCATGGATGCAGATGCGTGGATGCATCCAGTAGTTGTAAGGGATCTACCTAGTGGCTTCATGGTGTTATCAAAGTTCCCATTTAAAAGGAGCAATGTTTACTATTCTGATTTAAGCTTGTCCAGTTTAAACCTAAAACACATAACTGATCACAAGTCACAAAAAATACCTATGTAACTTTATTACATCCAGCCTATATATAATCTGTATTTATCTTCCTTTCATAGAGATGTTTTTCTTAGTGGAGGATCCATTTAATGTGAGCCTAATGTTGTTTTTATTTTTCCGTGGATGTTTGAAAAATGAAACCTAAGGCCTGAGAAATTTCAACATATAAATTTCAGTCATAAACTAACAACAGTTTTAAGTTTGGAATCACTTGCAGAACTGGTTTTGCTCTTTTATATATTTCTTTAGTACTTTGAGATCTCCTGATGTGTAGGTTCTGTCCTGATCCATCATTTTTAACAGGCTTTGTTCTCCTACCAGAATGCTGGATACTGGAAGTGTGCAGGGTGGGTATTTAACTTGTTTGGTTTGATGTGTTTTCATGATAGTATGTTGGCTTGCAAATGTAGGGAACTTCTGTGCTGCTCTACTTTGCTAACCTTTCTGATTGCTCTGTACTCAGTTCTTCTCAAATCACTCCTGTGCTGCTTGACTGCTACCTTGGATGACCCAGTGATGGACAGGTGTGTTGGCTTCCACTTTATTTCCACAAATTCTTCTATTCTTTGTGACTGCAAAAATGTTTCCTCTGCTCCCAGGTATCTTATCTCACATGATAATGTAGTGCTTACCAACCATATGTTTCTACAGCACATAACTGTACTTTTGCCTTTCCTTTAATTCAGTGGCACAGTTACTGCTTTTAGTACATCAGGGTGGAACTTCTTCACAAAGATGTGTTATTCTCTATTGTGTGTCTTTGTAGATGCTGCATCTGCTGTCTGCTTGCTGTGTCAGAAGAGTCATACTTGAAAACTAAGGAAGGAAAATGTTGCTTTTCTCTCCTTGTTAAAGCTGATAGGTCTAATATAATAAAAGTGCATGTTATGGTCATGAACTTTAAATTAGGAGGCTTGGGAATTATATTGCATAAGCACACAAATGAAGTATATTTTATATATCTGTAGAAGAGGAAGGTAAATACCATAGTATTTACTCTAATTCAGAAGCCCCTTCAGAAATAGAAGTCTTAAAGTGTATTAAACTTAATCCTTATGTTAAGGGCTTTTTTCTGTTTTCTTGTTGTTTCTCATGAGTTCTTCATCAACCATCATAGTCCTGTAAAGCTATTTCTGTGTAATAATCAGAGGTCATTGTAGAGAATTGCAATCAGAATGAAGCCAAATTTTTATTTAGTGGAAAAAAAATAATTAGTTGACTAAGAAGAAGGAAAAAGCAATACACAATCTCATAAAAGCCAAAAGGAAGGGTCAAAAGTAGAGGAGGTTGAGTGCTTGTCTTTGTTATTAACATGTGGCTTACTTTCATTTCATGATTTCTGTCACACTGTGCTGTCCTTTTATTGAATGGTCTCAATGTCCTGGCATAGATGACATTAATTCTTGTTTTAAATGTGAGCAAGTATTAATTTACTTCACTGAAGAGGAAATAAGATTACAACAAAGGAAATTCATGTTTGGAAACAGTAGAAAGTTGATATTGATACTGGCTTTGCATTTTGATAACCCTTTGTGATGCTCTCTCATTGCATGACTCCTACAGGAGGGTGCTGGTGGGTTACGTGAAGATACATGTCTTAGGAACAAAAAGACCCTTTTCTGTCAAAGCTGGAAGATGGTTTTGGCTCTTTTAAAATTTATTATTATTTTAAAATTCTTTTCTTCCTGCCCTCCTTCAGAGAAGTCCAAGAAAATTGCTGGCACTGACAGAAGATGAAAATATGATTTATGCTGACATCATGTATTACACAAGCAAATCTGTTTTGTGAAAGATGGTTTTCTATGGTGTTGAAATAAAGAATCAATGAATCGTTCTTGAAGGAGTATTGGTTCAGACTTTTCTTGCCTCTCTGTCACCACTGCCCCACCCCTGCTTTTCCTTTTCTACTTTGTCTGTCTTTGGGGATCTTCATAGTGATGCTACAAAAGGTTGTTAAACAAATTTTCTTCAGTCCTTAAGCATAGCTGCTTCATGTGGGTTGATGTAATGCAAGAATAATCTCTACTGTGAGCCTAGAGGCCATACCCAACTATGGCAGTGTTGGTACTGATTTTCTGGCTCCCACAACATCTCATTGCAAATTTGGTTTAGGGGTAGTCAGTTTCCTTTGCTGAGAAACTGTAGCAGCAGCATCTACTAAGTTGGGTGGGATCTACTTAAAAGCTGGGCTTTTTTCAAACAGTATTCCATTTGTGGGCATCTGACTTAGTTAAACTGAACTTTGACTCTCAAATGCTGTGGATGTGACCAGTCACAGTATTTGTTGAGACGATGTTATCTGCAGTGGCAGAGGAGAAAGCAGGTGAATAAAATACAGACAATATCCAAGACTGAATCAGTTAGAAAGAAACCTAACTGGATGATGTAGATGGATGGGTAGATTACACTAGTTTTACAGATAATTCTAGGCAGTAAAGCTGAAAAGGAGGTGAGGTTAGTTATGTGAGTGGCTTGAAAGATGTGATGACTTCGTGTAAGTCTTAGACTGTTACTTCAGCAGAATTCCCAGTCCAAAAACTAGTATCTTGGCTGAGACAGTGGGGGAGCTGGGATACAAATGTTTGACTGCTGGGGATACAAATGATTCCAAAGAGAGTAAAACCTTTGGACTTGTAAAACCTTTCCCTTTCAAGTTAGTTAAAATATGGACTTTTACCACTGTTTAATTAAGTTCTTTCAATTTGTTGTAATTATTAACTCCAAGGAAATACAAAATGCACAGAACCAATTGTGGTGATGTCTAAATTGGCACTTAATAAATGCTGCTTGATCCTTCCACAGTGAATAAGAGTTACACAACTGCACTCTGCCTAGTGTCTGAGGACCCAGTGCATCCTTTTTTAATAAAAGAGAAGTAGTATAAAAATATCTGTTTATACAACACATCTGTGCTAAAAACCCCCTCAAACCAATAGCCAGCAGTACAAAGCTGACTGTGATGACAGTTCCAAATGATGAATCCTTTTGTTTTTTGAATTTTTTTTTTGTGTAGATTGGACCCTTGATATAAAGTAAGTATTTAAACCTTTTTTTCCTCTCATATACCCTTCTGGATATACCATGTATGCATTTTCCTTTCCAGCTAATGCTGTTGTGTGGAGGAAGGGCAAGGTTTGCAGTGGCACACAGCCTTTTCAGAAAATAGTTTGACACTTGGGAGTTCCATGTTGTGTCATGCAAGATGCTTCCCATGTGTTTGTATGAAGCATTTTGGCACTGCAAAAACATAAGAAGGAAGGTGCAGCTGTCCCCAGGAAAGCAAGTTCTGGAGCCTCACTGGTATGTGGAAGTGTTACCCCTGAGCAAGGCAGGGGCTTCTTGCTCATGGTGAATTCTGAGCTTGTTCAGTGCAATGCACTGAATCTCTTGCCCTACCTTTGCCATGAGTCAGTGCTTTGCAGGGAGTTAAGAGTTAATGTATCTTATTTCTGTACAAAGCAAGTGCTGCCATGTGATTTGGAGTCCTATCCCTCATTTCCCCTCACTTTGAGCAGTGGTATGCTATATCTTTGTAATTCTTGAAACGTCGTTGTGATTGATTTTTATTTAATATGTGTTAGGCCTCAACCTTTCCCCAGTTTCCTTTTAACCTTGTCAGATTTCTCTCTGGTATTCCTCCTTCTTCTATTTTGAAACCATTAAACTCTTGTAATATAAATTGATTTACACCTCAGCTTTGGTAAGTACTTTTGAGAAGCATGGCAAAACTGATGCATGCAGAAAATGTTGAGTTTTTTGGGGTGGGGAGAGGGAGACCCTGAATGTTCTGGGCAGAGCTGTGAAGATGGAGTCCTTGCAAACTTTGTCATCTTCTAAGTTATTCAACATGATCTGTATAAAGACTACAGCAAAGTTGGTAAGGATTCTTTCATTAGCTATAGAAAACATATACTAGCATAGCAGTGCTAATTATCTATATAGTATATATCTATGTATATTATGATGTCATGGCCCCTGAAAAGATGGCTGTTTTTTTTTCTCCAGTTAAGTGACAGTCATATAGCATGCACTTAACCATGTTCTTAATTGTTTTGTAATACAGGAGTAGAATTAATGTCCTCATGTGCTTTGCTGAGTCAAGATCTTGGTGGATTCCTGTACTCATGTTTCATGCTGTTAACTCTCTACCGATGTTCTTTCTGTTAATAGTGATCAAGTCACAAAGCAATTATACTCCCACAAGCTGTCCTTTAATAACCTTTGTCATTTTTCAAAGTGCATTAGGGCCTTGCATATTTTTACAGAGAAGCTATTGGTCTTCATGAAGTAATAGAGTGTTCTGATGTGCCAGCTCATCTTCCTTGCCAAATTGCTGTTGGTTCAGAGAGGAGCTCACTTCAGTTTAAAGAAATATCTTTTATCTTTTTCTCTTAGACCAAAAGATTTTCAAACAAGATTAAAATCTGAGTTAGCTACAGTCAACAAACAATGTTCATTTGAACCAACTCAGCCTTCCAGTCTGGCAAAGCTTAGATTTTAAGCTTTTCAATTAAGCTTTGGATGTGAATGTAACTTGTATTAAACTAGAAAAGGCATAATGATCTTCATTTGCTAAACTGTGACAGTCTTTTCATAAGCATGTATATTTATGATGCTATACCTCTGTGAGTATTTTGGGACTTAGAATACTGCTGTTTAAACTACCCATGTGTAACTCGCTGTGATCTTGTCTTCTCCACTTATTTTGTTTCTTAAGTAAGTGTTATAACTGCAAGCAGTCAAGATGTATTCCTCCTTGTAATTTGCCAGCATGAAGTAGATACTTGGGGTTGGCATGTTCTTGAGTGACCTGCTATAAGGGAAACTACATGAGAGGAAAGAGAGCAACTCCCTGAAAAACCATTTGATATTTTGTGAACAGTCTAGTGTTAAGGATTAAAAGATACGATAATTCTATTGCAGTTGTGGTAATTTAAGCATATAAATTTCCCTTCAGCCCTGATAATCTCTTCATCAGATAGAGAGCTCTGATGCTTAGAGTGCATATTGCATCTCTACTTCAGTGATTGCTTTCTCCTAGGTAAAAACTGTTGAAGCCTGGTGGATCACTGTTACTGTATAGATGTGTGTGCACTCCAGTGTTCAGTTCTTGGTTACACATGGTGACAGATAAAGTAAGTAGAAGCCAGTCAAACGTGCTTTGCTGACCTCTGACTGGAGCTGGGATTTATCAATATGTACAGTTTGTAATAAAAGTTGGCTGTGACCTTTTGAAATATGCAAATATATTTTACCATTGTTCCTATTTAGAAAGTAAAGCTTTAGCTCTGTGTTCCACATTTCTAGCTGTTCTGACAGAGTTAAACTAGAGACTCTGTATCTTCGTAATGAACAGCATAATTCTCAAGAAAGGCATTTAAATAAGCACCTAAGCAGCCATTACAAAAGTTAACTTTGACAAAAATCTTTTGCATTGTAGTCTCTGACATCTTCTTTGAAGCAAACATTATTTATTTTTAAAAATATTTTAAAAAATATTTTTAGTTGTTTATCCCAGCTGTGCTACTTTATTGTTGTAACAAACTGGGTAGACACTCCATTGGAGAGGTTTCATTGTATGCTGATGCTGTTTCTGTTACATGTGTTCTCCCTGTGTTGCTTTCCTGAATATACACTTGTAGGTATATGCACATAGAGTATTCTGATATATATAGGTATTCTGATGGAATTCTGTCTCATTGTTGAGTTGTTAGTCTCAGTACTGTGTGTGGCTTTTATTTTTATTTTACAAATACCCATCTGGCAACTGGAGACAAGTATTTTGTTGACGGATTAGGAAGATTCAAGGTTCTTGAAGTTTGCACGTCCTGTGAAAAAGACAGGTCAATTTTTTTCTCTCTAGGCATCTGTCTCTCATAAACTCATAAATTGCTCTTGAAGCTAGATACAAAAAATACTGAAGGCAACATCATATTTAAGAGTTTAAATGTGCTGATTGGGGTGTCTCAGAGTCTAACCTCAGGCAAAAGGTCTCGTGTTCAGTCTTTTTGACTGATGTAGAGTGGTCCAGTGTTAATAATTTAGTGTTGAGACCTACTAAATGAAAAATAGGAGACTCATAACATCAGTATCACTGTTGATTTTTCCTAGAAAATATGAAATCGTATTTTGATCTATGTTTCCATTCTTTACACACTTAACTGTTCTCTAATGTTTCCTCTGCATCTGATTTTTTTTCTTAATGAGCAATTTTTTTTTATATATCTACAGAACACAGAGTCTGCCCTGCAGGACCTTATGTTCATTTTTAGTCTGTTCTGTTTGTGTAGTAAATAAAAAATGAGTAACATTGCCATTAGCCATTTTACATGCATTACTCCAGACCATGCTTGTGAGTAATCTGCTGAAGAATGTGCACGTTCTCAGTTCGTAGTAAAATGGGGCCTGTAATAATTTCATTTTTAAAATTAAGCAAAAATGCATGCCAACAGAAGGAACCTTTGTTTGAGCAAGGATTTTGATGGCTGCATAAATCAACATGCTGTAGGGTTAGGTCCAATCTTTGTCAGATGCAAGCATGTTGAAAGTGTGATATTTCACTCTCCCATTTCAGTAGGTATAAGAGGTGAAATGCAGGATGGCTCATCTCTAGATTGTCTCCCGGAGTTCTAAAGCTTGTTCGCTTTAATAAAGGATCAATATTTTGCATTTTAGAACTTCAGAGTTCAATTTTGGCAAAGATGTGTGTGACAGGCATTTCTTGTGTAACTTGAAGGATTGTTCAGGGAGGAGAATTGTTTTTTTAGCCAAACATGACGTCAAAAGTGCACACAGAAAAGTATTGAAAACTTATTCTTTGGAAATAGATGTATTTTCTGAAATAGTGTGTAGTTCTTATTGATTTTACAGATAAACAGATTCTTCTGAAGGTAAATAATTATGTATGTAGTCAGTAGCTTGTTGAAGAGTTTATTTTTTGTAAGAGAATGTGAATGTCAGAGTTGAACAGCTGCTGTAGGATGTGTAGCTCATTCAAAGTTCTAAGAGTGCAGAAGCAGTAGTGAGGAAACAACCCTTTCTTTTATTGAGTGCTTTTTTTTATAGCGGTACTTTTTAGAACTTGTCTGGGTTGACTTTCTTTATTGTTTTTCTTCTTTATGTTTCCCAGTAAGTACAGATACACCCTTGATGGAAACATTAGAAACTAATGCTATTATTCAACTGTACAACTTAATATCCAGCCTATATATGGAATATATAATTAGAATAACATTGAAGGTCAGATTTTAAGTGCTTGTGTTCTGAATCCATGAAAAAAAATGATAGTGAGGATCAAAACAGGTGTTAAACTCTCAAACATTTACTGTATTGTTGGAAATAGAATGAACTTTGGTAGCAGCAATTGTCTTGCTTACATTTCATGTTCACTAAAATAAAGATTTATAAAAGTGAGCATTTAAAACTCTTCTTAAGCTTTCTCAGATCATGTTAATGTAGTTTTCCTGTACTAATCTGAAATTGATGCTCAAACAGAGGAGAAGGGAGGGATAGCTGGGCAATCACTGTGGCTTTGGAAAACACTGGTTTTGTCCCTGTTGAAGGGGAGGGTGTGTTTTCCCTTCTAATTGCCTCAGAAATGTTACTGTCTGTCCCTGTGTTAGTCTGATCATCTGAGCTCTATTCAGTTTTTTGTTGCTGTCCACACCTGTTGATTTTTTTTTCCCATATGCAGCTTATATGCTTTCTACTTCTCATTAAAATATACTAAAAAGTTTGAATTTTTCTAAATGAGATACCTGTAAATCAGTAAACACCATTTTCCACGTGTCAGTGTACCAGCTTTTCTCTTTAAACAGAAAGATTTTGTTTGTGGTTGGGCAGGGGAAATAGAGGAGAAGAGGATTATATTTCCTTTCAATTGAAGATAATTAGGTTGTTTTAGTTAGGTTATCACGTTAGCTATTAAAAAGCGCATCAGTAAAGTGCACGTTGCACTTTTCCCGTCTCTTCATTTCCTTAGGTGATAACAGGGAAAAAATGTGTGGAACAGGACTCTCATTTGATTTTGAACTTAATACTCTGAAATTGAGCATGGTTATCAGGAGTTCCAGTATGGAAGGTAAGGAGGTAATGAGACAAATTTCTTGTCCTGAATTTGGAGATTGTTTTTGTATGCATAAATGTGAATTTCCTAAAGGTATTCAAGAATGTTCCAGCTTTGCTATTGTGGTGTATCAAGCAAGCATACTGTAAAATCAGAGAAATTGGCCCTGTTTTTTTGCAAACTGAGGTGCCTCAGGCATGTTTGTGCTGTTTGTATGACAGGTGAAGCAGTCTGAGGTAGCTTCTTTAATATCTAGGCTGAAGAGGGCAAAGAGGACACCAGGTTCCAGTCTTGGCTTCCTATGGAGTCTTCTGGGAGAAGTGTTCACAATGTCTACATAAGGAACTCATCATAAGCAGCTTGAATACTTCCTATTGATTAAAGTAACTGATGTCACAAATAAATCTGTTGGAACAAAGAAGTCAAATGTCTAAGAAATCATGGAGTATCAAGATACTGAGTTTTATTCCAATGATGTTTTCTGACTGTTACTTCCATGTGTTGCTCTTTGTACTATGCTTACAAACTGAAAAGAAAAAACTTTCTCTCTACAAAAATTTGTAACCTAGGTAGGACTTACAAGTCCCATTTTCTCAAACTGAAGCATAGAAGTTAATTCCTGTTCAAGGGTACAACAAACTCTGCATCTCTGCTCCCATTTTTAACTTTCTTTTTCATTCCTATCAGTGAAGAGAAAAGAATATTGGTTGCTGGAAAAGACCTTATTTGGCTATACCTTAAAGGTAGATCCTAAAATCTGTTATTATTTCAGCTGCTTTTTTCTCCTTCTTTCTGTCTCACTCTTCCCCCAAAAGATTGGCCCAACATTTCTGAATGTTAGGGGAAGTGACTCTCTTATCCCTTTATAAAGCAAGGCACTTCGAAAAGCAGGGATAGAACTATTACTTGACATTCAGACTGAGCACGTACCTCCTTGGTTTCATGGAAGTGCTTTTTTCATGGAGCCTAAAAGGAACTTTGTGAAGGCTAATTGTGTTTTACTGATGGACCCTTTACTTTGCTACCAGCTCTCTTTACCATAGTCCCTGTTTTTTTATTTTATTTTTTTAATGGTTTGACTCACAAAAAAGTAAATCTGATGGTTGAGTGAGCACAGCCAAAATGGTGAAACCTTCTTATACCCACCCCCGTAGCCATAAGGTTTATTAGCCACAGTGATGAATAAGAAAATGTGAATGTTGAGTACATTACTTACCCACTCTTTGCCTTATTACTTGCATTTGTAAAATAGAGGCTGAAATACTAAACCACACCAAATGCTGAACCTTAATGCATGTTGGTAAATCACTTACTATTGCCAAATAGACTACAGAAATGCCTTGTAAATGTTACCTCAATTATGTCACTAGTCAAAAAATAGAATAAAATATGTTCTTGCTTGTGCTGCAGAATTTATGGTTTAGCATATTGATTTCCAGCTTGATGACCTTACAACATGCTAAAGTTGGTAAGGATCTGTTATGGCATTGGTGTGGTGCTTTACTATTAAAGACAAAAACATTCCTGGTCCAAGAATTCCAAAGCATGTTATGTACTTTGCTATATAGAGTTAAACTTCTCTTCCCATGCCCCAAGTAAATTGCAAATTAGCGCTAATAAATCACATTGCAGCAGTTGGTAAGAAGTGAAAGTATATTAAAAATTAAATAGTTCTTTTCAGCTACCCCTCCCCCCTTCCTTTTTTATGTGGACTCAAAATCAGCGTGTCTCATGCAGGCTATCTATAATATATAGTTGTTTCAAATCAGCTTTACTTACTGAGCTTTTTCTAGTAATGGAGCTCTGTCAGCAAAAAGCATATGCACCAGCAAATGATGAACGATGGACTTGTGTCAAATGGAAGCTTGAAAGGTGCTTCTGTAGTTAAATGGATTAGTCTGCACCAGAAGTTCAAAACTCCTCAAGTGTAATTGTTTCAAGGAAAAGGTATCCCTGGATTGATAGGGGAGGCTAAGCAATGAGAGCTGGAGGAAGAACTACTTTATCAGATGTAAGTGAGGGTTTACTAATCCACATGAAGGATAGGCTTTGCTGTTACATTGCTGGCTTGATGCTTTTGTGAGTTTTCTTCTTTTTTTTTAATGTGAAATTTGTAAATATTTTAATTTATGTCAGTGAAAGACACAGATATTTTGGGATTTTTTTCTTAGAAAATTGGCAGGCTTAATTCCTTTTATGTGGCCATGTGCAACAGTAATTTCAAAATAATCTGTAACATTTTTCATACACTTCCTAAAAACGTTGTTCTTGTTTCTGTAGTAGTGTTAGCCACTTAGTGTACTATAGTTATTTTGCAGTTGCACACTGAATAAGGCAATTAGGGATTGCTATATATATGCAAAAACCCTGCATGTAAATTGTAAATTTATATAAATAGTGTTCTGTTACTGTTGCTCATTAGCTATTTCATGATTTGTGTTGTTAATGTGTAAATCTCAGAAGAAAATATTTGCAGGGGAAGAAATTTACATTAGGAATTAAATTTTAGAAATATTTTTGCTGGTTTTTTTTTGTATATCATTTTGGCTGTACTTAAATGGGTGTGCCATAAGAGTGTTCAACAAAAGAATAGCTATAAGCAGGGAGGCTTTCACTGCTCCTCAGTCTTTCCGTTGTGCCAGTTTTTCCTTCTCTTCTGCTTCTTTGCAATTGTTAGCCTTCGTGTGAACTGAAAGGTACTTCAAAACACTGGAAGAAAATAGTCTGAAAGCTTCATGCGCATTTGCTTCATAGTAAAGAGAAGTGAAGAAGTTGAAGACTTTTTCCACTGACAGGTGTTTGTGTGTCAGAGCAATGAATGCTTTTGATGGCAAACCCACTTGCTTTTCTTCATTGTACTCTTCTTTCTAAATATTAAAAAAAAGGACAAATTCTGACAACAAAAATTCTCCAAACTGTATAATAGAAAGCTTGCTTTATTTATTTATATTTTATAAAAGAAGATATTTAAATTATTTCAGTGGCTATTCGCTTTCTTTTTGTGTGGGTGAAAAAAACAGCAGTTAAGCTGTGCCTGGAAGGGTGAAGGCACATTTTAGTTGTATCCTCATTATGATATAAAAATATTGTCATCTGGTGATTAGTTGGTACAAAATGTCATTGTCTTACAGATTGCACACCATCCTTTAAAATAATATAAAAGAGTCCCATCTAACAGAGCCTAAGACTATTCTAAATAACCACTTCTTTTTAAAAATTGTTTTCACATTTTTCAGTTCTCTTGTGTTAGTTTATTAGCATGGCACATGGCTGTCATTTACTTAGTTTATTATCTGGCTAAAGATGGTAATTGAAGACTGTTTTGCAGGTGCTAAATGTTCTGATCTTTGGTTGTTTTCATCTGTTAAGCCGTGCAAGGCAATTGCATCATATGGAATTGTATTTGCATCAACAGCACAGTCAAATAGACCATTTGGAAGAGATTAAAAAGCAAGAGTTGAGAAAAATATGACTAAGTAAGCCTGTTCTGTCAAACATGAGAAAATCTCTTCCTGTTTAATATGAAAAAAGTTGACTAAATAAATTAATAACCCATTTGGTTGTACCTAAATTATTTTTTTTTTCCATTAATGGTGGAAGCCATTTGAATGATGGTAAAAATGGTACAAAAGTCAAGTATGAAATTACAGAGACAAATATTTGGCAGAAGTGCTGGGCTATCCATCCTTGCAGGAAATAGAAATAGATGCTATGTAAATTGTGCTGCAGACTGAAACTGCCCCAGTAGAATAAAGAAGCCTTTTAGAGGGATATTTTTGATCAAACCACAATGGGCAGAAAAAGCAAGTGTATAACTACAGAAAATTGGGTTACTTGGAGTGGGAAGTGAGCAGAAAGCGTGTTTATTCCAAACTGGTTGTTCTCTTTTCCCTCAAAGCAATTTCAATAGGTATGATCCAGTTTTCACTATCTAGCTTTTGTGGATAACTCTGAAAAATAGTTTCACGTTATCTTTATGGATAAATGAAGTATTATACCAGAATTTTTGGAACTCTTCACTTTTCTATACAGTATATCTAGAGGGCTATTCTACAATATGCTTCCTTCCAAGCCTGATAAAAGTTTTCTGAAGGTCAGGATTTTGTTATTTTTTTATTTGTGTCACTTAATGCAAAAGAATTCACTAATAGGACATTTAAAATGGGTTGCCAGGTAATGTGTCTGCCTTATTACCACTGACTCCTAAAATAACAAGATTTCAGAAAGTCTGAACATAAAATATTGCACCCATTAGGTCCCACAAGTGCAGATGAGTGAGGAGTGTGCTGCTGGGTTCTTTGAGTCACACACTGGGGAAGGGAGATGTTTCCCAGCATGGTCCTGAGGACAGAGCTGCCCCAGTAGGCACATCAGCCTGCAGGGCTGTCACAGGACAGCTTAGGGGCCAAGGTGTGTGCTCCAACACCCTGTGTGGGGTGCAGCTGGGGAATTAGGGAAAGGTCACATTCATGTGGCTCTAGAGGATGCTCAGTCCCCAAGAATTTTGAAGAAGAGCCTGGGAAAACAAGTTAGGTGACAGGACACCTGGACAGTGGATGTGGTGACTGGTGAGAGTGCACAGACTGGCTCCACAGAACCTCTTGTCATAACAAAGGTGAGTCTTGCATTGTGACTGTAGCTGCTGGATTGTTGGTGGCCTTTGTACTTTTTCTTCACCCCAAAAGCTTGAACCAAATCTCTTGTAGAAATAACACAACCACAGGAAGGTGCAAACAGGGTTGTCCCCTCTGTTTCATTGCATAATAACAATAGAAGTATAAATTTTAAAAAGAAAGTATAAGATAGTGAAGTGATGTGTAAATGTAAATTTTGACCAGGCTTCAGTATCGGCACAGTTGTGTATTTTTAACTACCACCTGTGTGATATGTGTGGAACCAGGAGTGCTGCTTGGAAGCTAAGGTAGCCCAGCAAAAAGAGTTGGAGTGAAAAATAGGAAGATATGAGTGGCTGAAGTGCTACATAAATGTTAAGAGGTGGTGAGAACCCCTGCCCGTGAGATGGGAGATTTTAACCTGCTCTGTCCTCCTTAGTGCTCTCAAAAAAAAAAAAAAAAAAAAAAAAAAAAAAAAAAAAAAAAAAAAAAGGTAAAGTGTGACCTGAAGTTGTGAAGTCACGCTGCCTTTGTCTCGTGTGGAACTGTACTTTGCACTGTTTCCAATCCTTTCAGAAGTGGGCTGTTTTCTGCCCGCCCCTGTAGCTTCCTCTCGATGTTACAGCTGTAAACCAGGGATATGCCTGAGCAGAGCCAGTCATAGATGCTCTGCCAGCATGTGACTGGTGTGTTTGAGCTTTATCATTCCTGCTAACTGACCCTTTCACTAAAAGTTTAATAGGGGATAAATTCACATGTGAATTCATAATCCCCTCGTATGTGCCAGAAGGATTCCTTAACAAGCAGGCAACAAAGAGAATCTTATACAGCTGGATTTTTTATTCCTCCTCTTCTTCTTTCTCCTTCCAAATTTATTGGGTAGACTACTTCAAGGATGTGTCTTTAACTGTCATCCCAATATTTATTTGTGCATAACCTAAACAAACAAAGGCAATATATTCAATGTGGCTTTCAGAGCTGCTCTGTGCATGGAATTGAAAACATTTTTTAGCTTTTAAGTACAATAGGTGAAAACACTATATTCTTCCAAATATTTATTATTTAGTATTTATTCTTACTCACTATAATGCTTTCCTAGCATGCATCTCTTGGAACTTAAATGAAATGTTTATTGTGCCACATTAGTTCATGGGGCTCTTTTGTTCTTTCAGAATTCTGTATATTGTTTGCTACTCTTACCTAAAGAAGCCTGTAAATGCAGATATTGTGAATATTTTTAGTATAAATCACTTTTAATCAACTTGGTTACTGTTATTTTGATTTTGAGAAAAGAAATTGTTTCTCCTAATGTTCTGTTAAAGTGCATTTAAAATGATGATATCACTACTACATTTAAAAGCTTCAGTGTTGCAACATTTATTGAGCAGTGCTCATGGAAAGAATAGAAAGGATGTCTGGAGACTTTCTACTTTGATAAAAAGGACACTGCTTCTTGTGGCCTGTGTGAAATAATGTTAAATTTTTAAAATTTGATATTTCTGGCATGGAAAACAAGGAAATTTGCACCATCTCTTTAGAATACTGTTTTTTTTTTTTTTTTTTTTGTTTTTGTTGTGTTTTTTTTTTTTTTTTTAAACCAAAACCTACTGATGTGTGCTAGCTTGAATGAAATGTTTTTCAAAGCTCTTATTCCAGAGCCCCAGCTTTTCATAACTTCATTGTATATGCAACCAAGGTTGCACAGAGATGTTTCTTCTGGTTAAACTGTTCCTCCCCTATCAGAAGGCAACTACTTTTAGGGAATTCTTTTTTGCTGTGATACCTGTCACATTCTAGAGGTCTCTGTAACTTTAGAACTTGGCATTTACTTAGTGGAACCGGTAAAAAGTGGCATTGTTTTGCCAAACTTTAACAGAAGAAGGATGCAGATGTCTTTGGCAGGAAGAAATCCAGTGTGAGTATACAATCCTAAAGGAAAGGGGGGAATGTGTATGTGGTGTGTGTGTGTGTGTGATACAGGTTTTGGGATCAAGAAAGTCAGCTGCATGGAGTCTCAGAAGTTAATAGTGAGGTGTTGCTCACAGGGTCTGGTTCTGACTAGTTGTGGGTTTTCTTTTGTGTTTGATTTTCTTAAAGTAATTTGAGAAATTGTGCACTGAAATATTTTAACTTCTGAAATACAATGGATGTGTTATCTTCCAAAAATTCAGCAACAAATTTTCCTTTACTGTCTGCTTGTTCTTCTCCCCTCACCGCAAGTGAAACTGTTTTAAGGACTGAGGATAAGTAAAATAGTTTTCCCCTTAGTAATTTGGAGTTGCAACATCCTTAATTTGGAAGCAGCTTTTTTTGTGTCTAGTGATGATGGTTCTGAAATCTGAAAACAAATTCATAAATTTGGGCAGCTGATAATGAAATATTTTGGCACCTGTCATTAATTTCTTTGAACTCCTGTATGGCTACAGGGTATGTTATCCAACCTCAAAAAGCTTTAGATTCAGACAGGTCATAGTAGCATTCAGATACTGGTTGAAGATGGTAAAAAGAAGACTGAGTTGAAAACATGTTTGGTTTTTTGGTTTTTTTTTAAATTAAATTTATGTATTATTTCTTTATTAATTATTTTTATTTTGAGCTCTGTGACTAAATGTTCATAATCATTCAGTATTTAGGACCAAATAAGGGGTTCCTCTCAGTGAAGCTTTAGAAAATAGAGACAATCCTGGGACACTCTTGACTTCAATTCCAAACTGCTCTGTTCTCTTTATTGTTTAGGAAAAATTAACACCAGGTAAGAGAGCTGCATGCCCTAAAGTACTGCATTTTAGTTGATTGAAGAGCACTTGCTTCAGAAAAGCAACTTTGGCAAGCTTGGAATTTGGATCTCTGCAGATCAGAATTAGGCAGCAAATGCACCGGCAGTGTCCTGGCAGTCACTGAAAAAATGCATAAGGGCTTTGTTGCTGAAACATAGTTTTGATCCTATACACTCATTGATTTCAAAATACTTACTTGATTTTATGGTTGGTATAGAGGTACTAAACGTTGCTGTTTTGGCAGGATTTTTCTTTATCTAGTAGAGTGAATAGAAAGACATGTAGGTCTACCTTGTTGTAAAGGTATTACTTTCATTCTGTGATTTTAAATTATATATGGGCTTTCAGTATAAAGTACTAACAACAGTTTGGATGATCATTTATGAAAATGATTGTTACAACAGTAGTTTATACAGTTTTCTTAAATGATTAGAATTTCCAATTCTGGGTATGGCTTCAGTGCAAACTGTACAGCAGTATCTTAAACTGCTTGGAGGAGATGATTAAAATCTTCCCCCAGAAATTACTGCTGGATTTTTCATAGTATCTCTGAAGTTCACAGTAGTTTGCAGTGATGAGTGGGAGAGTTATCAGTCCTACAAATACCATTGAAATTGTAGACTTACAAGAAATTTAATTATTAATTCTTATTTCCTAAGTTAAGGAAGGATATTTTTCCAGGAATAGATGGGAAAATATCATCTCTCTTTTCACACTCTGAAATAGGATGTGATACTGGTTTTTAGCCCACCTGCCCCAACATGGTTGGAGGACACAACCCAGTGTCTTGCTTCCCAAACACTCTGTACCCTGGAGGCTGGGTTCTGTAATTGTACAGCAGTAAACAGCTGGATAAGAGTATTGGAGTATGTGAAAGGGTATGCCCTGGAAGGGAAGGCTTGGGATTCTCCAGGACTAGGAGGTGTGGGATCTGCTTTGACTCAGTAAACACTGCTTGTAGGGTGTAGTGGTAAACTTCACCCTGTGTTATTTCAGCAGGATATCCGATGCCTTCCTGTGCTCTGCTGGAACTGCTGCTGTTCATTTTCCCTTGGGTAGATCAGACATAACTGAGACTGCAGCTATGTTAGTGGTTTTATTTGGCAGCAATGAAATTTGAAGGCACATCCCCTAGAAGTTCCTACTTGCTGATCACTGGTTTGTTCCACAAACTGGTTTAAGCACATGCAGACTAGACTCTTTTTGGAGAAAACTGGACTGAACTGAAAGCTGTATTCTAAGTTTGCACAAAGCAAGTGTTAACCTCCAGTGAAGTCATAATGATTGAGACCTTTGAATATCTTCAAACCATGTGGGTAATGGGCTTGATTCTCTTACCATGCTTTTTGAGGAGAGGATTTAGTAGGAGATGAATAAAGGAGTAAGTATCTTGACAGATTATTGGACATGTAAAGACAATGACAGCTTTCTGTTTCTGACACCTGAGTTGTATTTAGTCCAGAATTGTTTTGTTACTGTGCTGGGCAGCACATTGCAGCTTGTTGTTCAATAACTGCTNCACAAAGAAGAGACTGCAGGGACTCTGCATCTCTCTAATGAGGAGAGACTGTGGGAGCTGTCCCTGTTTAGTCTGGAGAAGACAGAGGGGATCTCATCAATCCATACAAGCATCTCAAAGGTGGGTGTTGGGGGGATGCTGCCAGACTCTATTCATGGTGCCCAGAATCAGGACAAGGAGCAATGGCTGCAAAATGAAACACAAGAAGTTCCACCTGAACGTGAGGAAGACCTTCTTTACCTTGAGGCTGGCAGAGCAGTGGAACAGGCTGCCCAGGGAGGCAGTAGTGCCTGCTGTGCCACAAGATCTTGAGACATTTTTTAGCTAGCAGTCACTTCATCTGTTATCAATTCATGCACCTCTGAAAAGCAACAAAGCAATTAAAAATTCTAAACTAGCTAGAAAAGAAACCAAATTAGTTTAACTTCATCTTCTCAAGCTTTCTCCTTCAGTGAGGAAATTGATTGCAGTTTTTACAAAACTACAGAAGCATTCTTTCAAAATGTAAATATCTTTGTCATTGCCATCTGTGTGTTTTAGGGTGTGTTAAAACTCTTCTTTTGCACCAAGTCACAGGCTTTTTATAGGGCCTGTGTTTCTCTGGGTGTGTGGCACATTGCCAAAGGCTAACTATATTGCCAGTAAAATAGTGCTTTACAGAACTTCTGTGGCAATCACACTTCCACTCTTGTATTCCAAATAGATTTTTTTTATTTGGCCTCCTTTTTTTATGCTTTCAGTGGATGCGATTCCTACAATCTATCCAACAAAGCAATAAAAATACAATCTAATTCTGATAAATGGGCATTAGCACTTATGCTATACTTTTCATTTATCAAGACACAAAACTTTCTGAAGAATTCGATTTCATGTTATTAATACTAAATTTAATTTGCTATATAATGATTTTTTAACATAAATTAAATCGCTAATATATTAGATTTTGCCCTTTTTTCCCTTACTTCTATATACACCTTTTGCAATAGCAGTATATTAGAGGTAGCTTTGTAATTTAAAGGATCTTCTTTGCCATCTTGTCAAGACTGGTCATTGCCCAAACCATGCTACAGTATTCTTCAGTAATTTCATTTGTTTTGATATTTAAACTAAGATTACAATTTTTTTTAAACTATTCTGGTCCTAGGTCTGTAAATTAATTTGCAAGGGGCATGAAGGGATAATTGATTGTGGTAGATTTTTAAACCATGCAAAGTTTGATGTATATTTTATGACATAGCTGTTGGTGTGCTAGTCTTCAGGAAAATGTAAGCAAATGGAAGTTATAAAGGTAGTTTTATTGGCTGAGCTGCATAGAAACAGAGTATAAGTCTTCTTGCTATTCTTAAAGATGCTGCTTGTTTACTTTGATTGCTAATAATACCACCAGCTATTTCTCTGAATTTCTGTTCTTTATTGAATTTTTCTGTGTCTGTGATGGTGAAACAACTAGGAAGAGTGTGCTGAGAAGACACATTCAGTGTGTTGTGGCAAATGTCTTAACTTGTTTTCGTTCAGTGTTATATTGCAACTTTTCTAATACCACTGTGGTCATCCATAATTGTTTGGGTATCTGGTGTGCATTATTTCCAGCCATTTTAATGAAATATTACAGTTATTAACTATGGCTACTGGTTTATAGTGGCTGTAATCCTTGAATGTTGTCTGTTATTGTAGTTTAGGACCACTTTGTTAGAGCATTAGCCACCTTCTGGTTTGCATCAAGGTGGCTGTCTAATGGATCATTAACTGCCAGTGAGGCCCAGGTCCTTGGGGACTTGCTGGGTACAACACTTGTGGTATGAGAAGTAAAGCTCATAGAGAAGAAATGTGAATTTAGTGCACCCTGATGCAGTGTGAAATGAAATTACTCTGCCCTCATAATGTCTTGGGGTTTGCTATAACACTTGGTTGCTACAAGTGCAGTGTGTTTTACATGCTGGGAGTGGGCAGGTGTTGATGAAGTGGACACTCCTGAGGCAAACCCTGCTGTTCTCTCCTTTGTTCGAGATGCTGATCTCAATACTGCTTTTTTTGGTAGGAATTCTTTGCCTTCTGGAGAAAATTGTTCTTATTCTCCCCACTAACTTTGAAGACCACACAGTAACAGTTATAAGTGGGTTATGTGTGTTTTGTCCCCCCACATTCTTCTGCTGTGGATGCTTCCCCCCAACTCTCCTTCAAATAAATGCAGGGAGCTGGCAATGTATGAAGATCAGCTGATGAAAGGGGAGTTCATATCTGTGTGTTTTTTGGTAATCTACACTTTTCTGAGTCCTCCTTCTTCTATTCCTGGCCTTGTAGTAGTTCATTTAGCATCTAAACTTCCCTTTGTTGGAGATGGTTCCGTGGTTAGATCAGTCCCAAGCCTTGCTTCTCAGCCTCAAGTGTGAAAGTTGGAGGCAACAAAGGAAACCACTTAAGGTTTCTAATTAAGAATATCCTCCTGGTCAACTAGGATTTCCACTTGGGCTATTCAGAGGTTGGTGAGAGGTGATGCCAGGTTTCTGAGGAGTGTTCAGGTCTTAGGAGATAGATAAATATTTGGTCTTCTTCCTCTTCAGTCTTTTTAATGAAATCGTGTGTGTGTTCCATGTTTCTGCCAGATAACAGTTCTAGATATCTTTACCTGTATTTTAAAATTCAGCTCAGAGAGACTTCTACTGTGGCTCTGACCTTACTGAAATTCTTGTGTGAGCCAATACATAGTAAATGTCACAGTTAAGAATAAGAGTGATTTTTACTACAAATTGCTGCCGTGGTTTATCAAGGATGAAGTCAGCACTTTTTCTTAAGTTAGAATTTCATTTAGCTGTCTTAATTAAGAAAGAACAGCATGTACTGAAAAAGACTGCTTCAGTCCCTCAAAATATGAGTGTGGACTGTAAAAAAGTAATTAGAGAATTAAGTCTAACTTGCAAGGGGATCTAAATATTAAAGCTTCAGTGCTTAAGCAGCAAAGATTTATCAGTATTTGGCAAATAGTAAATGTCCCAACACCTTTCTCAGAGGTAGAAGAACTCCTTTAAGAATGTGCATTATGAGAGATAAATCAATATAGAAGGCTGGAGTTGCTATTGGATTCATCTGCTTAAAACTGAGATGGGTATGTGCATGTTGGTCTTGACTGACATAAGAAAGCAAGTATATTTTCAGCAAATACTGTGACCCAGTTATTTGACTGGTTATCATGGACATGCCATTAGCTTCTTTGTAATTTAAACATGGCATATTTATTCTAAATAAAATAGGAGGACTATGCAAATGCCAATACATTTTGTGGGAAAATAAAGACAAAAAGAAGAGGATAACAGAAACTAAAATAATCCTGAGAAATGTCAGATTTTTTGGAGGTAAGGGATTGGAGAAAGGGGGAGCTGCACTTAATTATCTGTAACTGCCTGCTTGCATGTGCCTGAGCACATGGAGGTATGTCTCTGAACAAATGACACAGTTCTCAGTTGCGCCCTGTTGATACACAATTTTAATTGTGTCAGGATTTAGTTAGCAGACTAACACACAGAGCTATGCTTTAAAAGCTCAGGATTTGTATCTCTTTAGTTACCTGTTACAACTGAATTCTGAATATATTTTGTCACTGTTAGGTTTTCCTAATCTGTAAAATTACTTTTCTATAAAAATGTTATTTTTAATGTGTGTGTTTGATAATTACAAAATTGATAAAAAGCCACGTTGCTTCTTGACTTCAAAGAGTTCATTTGACCCTTTTGACTCAAGCCCTTGGCTCTAAGAAGCATCAAATTAAGCTGCTGTTGTTTTGCTTTCCCCCTCTCTCCATTAGCAATCATTCTGTGGCACACAGTACGTGATAAATCAACGGCAGGAGCTTTAGAGTTGCCATAACATGACATTACCTATCAGCTCGTCAAGTCTGTGTTGACTCTGCGCCTTTTAGGCTGTGTATTTCTTCAAAGTCTAGTGCCAGTTACTTAGTCAGCTCTAACTAATTTCAGAGTGGAAGGGAAACTTTACTGGAGTGCTGTTTGGGATCTGCTTTTTAATCCTGGTCTGTTTAATGTTTGCCTCCTGACATTCTAGGCCAGACATCATTTTAATGGTATGTGTGGTGATAAAGCCAATAAACTGTCAAGATGATTGATAATCTAAGCATTATAGCAATATGACTTTCCTGTTCTCCTCTGTGCTTTAGATGATGGTTTCCAAATTGAATTCTTACAGTGTGCTGTATGCTTGTTGGAGAGTCTCTGAACAAACACTTGGAAGGAGCTAGCACTCACTAATGCAGCCTTTTAGATTTAAATTTCTGTTATTGTTGGAAGGACTTTTAATTTGGGAAATGTTAAGTGAGAATTCTAACATTGTAATAGCTTGGTCTCTAAATTTTTGAAATTCTGGGTTTTTATGGCCACCTGGGATGAGTCTTGAAATTTCATGTGGCAGATTTCTTTATCTGTACTGTCTTTCAACTAGAGATAACAAAGAGCAGTGCAGTGTGTGTAGAGCTTCTGTGTTCCCTTAAGCAAATTCAGCAGCCATTTTTCATCATCTTAATGGAAAGTCATTGATCAGACTTGCTCACTTTTTATTTTGGGGAGCTTGGAGGCAATTGATTTGGATTATTTTTGCATGATGCCTAAAATTAATGGTTTTCATCTTGTACTTTTATGCTGGCCCCTGGACAGTGACAGGGCCAGGACAAAAGGATGATAGATATTTGTGTTTTGGAGCTGCTCTGTGTGAGTTTTTTTTGTTTAAGTTTGCCAGTACACCAGTTTCCTGTTTGTATCCATTTCCTTTTTGTTAAGCAGAAGTTAGCACTCCTGCACTGGCTGAAGAAATCTTACACAGGTAATCCTCATTAATATGCATCAGTGGATAAATTTTGCGTACTTTTGTGATTCCTTCTCGAGTGAGGTCAAAGGCAATTGATATTTTTACCTAAGCTGTGTAAATTTTCTTTTGACCCCAATTCACTGTCTGTCCATCAGAGCCATACCCCAGATTCTGGGGATTTAAGTACAAATATTTTTTTAGTGATATTAAAACTTTGGGCAGTAAGTGCTGTTTTCTGCCCTGTTTTGCCATAAACATTTCCCCACTGAAATTAATTGTGTTATATAGGTGAATGTAAAGTGGTGCTGTATTAGCAAAACAAAACTTTATTCAGTAGGTTTTTTACTGTACGGTCAGCATGAATGATTTGGGCTTTGGATTAACCTGTTTTTGTTGGGAACAATCAGGGAAACTGAACAAACTGAAAAATCATGTGTGAATTGATGTGCCCAGTGATGCCCTCACTGCTCCCTACATGTGCTGGAAGATGTCTCCCTGACTTCTTGGCTGCCAGGGATAGAGTCCCGTGACACTATTTCCCATGGAAGTGCTGGTGAACTGTTTCTTTGAGCATTGAGTATGAGACTGTGGAAAGGCACTAGGAGATCCCAGTAAAAGCTCTTGACCCATGTGGAAAGTCAGCGGGTTAACCAGACTGGTGAAAGGCTTTTTGTGTCAACAGAACTAGATTAGAGATGGTAGCTTGAGAACTTTGTTAATTATACAGTTGATGCATATTTTAGAGCAGTCAGAGCTGAGAAAATAATGTCCCTTTTTATACCTCTAGGGTAGCTCTCCAAAAGGAGTCTTTTGGTTTCAGCTTTGTCTTTGTTCTTTCACCTTCTCTCCTCTTCCTACAGCCAACCCATCTTTTTTCCACTGACAGTTTGCCAGTTTAAGTTGTGCTTCTTTTATGTTGCCAGGATGATCTAGTGTGTTGCTGTGTTCACAAAATTGCACGAAAGCACTCTGTTGAATAACGGGGATAGACCAGGAATGACTTTGAGAGATATTCCAGAGAATGGATTGGTAAGGAACCTCAGCGTTTATTGCATCCTCTTGGGAGTTAGAGTGAGGAAACTTCAGGATTTAATCCAAACCTAGAAACAGACTTCATGTACGGTGAATCTTTTAGGTGGGCTTTGCCCAACCTTCAGAGAAATTTGTCTGTGTTTTAGGGATCTTTCTAAGGTGTCTTGTTCTGCCTCTCTACTTTTTGGAGTGCTTGCTTTTTATTCCAGGAAGAACTGGAATAAAGTAGTGGTTGCTGGTACTGAAGCCCTTCTTTTTTGGGGGAACAGCCAGGCTTAAGTCAGAATAAATAGAAGCTTCTATTAAGATTCAGGCAGGTGGAGAATAGTGTTGACAGCTATGATGGCCAGATTAGATTGATTGTGTAGTCCTTGGAATTATGTTTTCTAAGAATTTTTGAGTCAAATTCTAGTTGTGTCACTCTCCTGGAAAAAATGAAGCTAAACTGGCCATTTTTTCTTTGCAACCGAAAGACTTCCCAATGCAACGCTGAACTTGTTCTCATCCACAAGCATAAAAAGATGAAGCCTAATTTACTCCTGAAAAATTAAAGCTTGTGTTTTGCAAAAACAACTGGGGAACAGTGAACTAAGGAACTAAGTATAAACACACTACTGCACTGTGTTATTACAATTTTATTTTGTCAGCTTTTTAAAGACCCTTACAGTCATTTTAATCAGTACTTGCTGAAAGCAAGAAAAAAGTTTCACAGTCAACTTCTTTACTCCTATTTGCATGATTTTTTTTTTTTTTGTAACAGTGATTATTAAAAAAGCAGAAGTTTAATAATGGCTTGTCTACTGAAGCAAGTGAAAACTGTTCCAGAACACATTTGGTTGTGTTTGAACAGATTTCTCTTCTCCCTGGATGTTCCTAGGGTAGATTGACCTTTTCTTTTTTTTCATTTTATTCTCTCCCAAGGGAAGAGTGGTAGAGGCCAACTGTACAGTGATAGAAGCAAACCATGAATTTATAATGTGAGCAAAGAATCTTAGACATGCAGAGAAAGGATGCAGCTACTTAATTGGTTCTCCCCACCTCCTCTGTCCCAGTAGCATCTGAGATGGTGTACACAGCTTCATGGTGTCGATAAAAAATTTTGTCTTCTTTTAAAACTGACTTTTAGCTTTCCTGGCATGTGATGTATTGATAAGAAAAACAATGCCTGTAGTATCATTGTTTGGTATTGTTCACCTGTTGTTTCTCATTTATGTTATGGTGATTGGGAGGCATTACTTTTTTATTATTTAATGGCTTTAAAATCTGTAGTTCTTTGGCCTGTAGTTCTTATATGTCTGCTATAATCAAATGATTACTAGGTTCACTTAAAGGAATGTATTTGTACTGTACCTGATTTTGTTATATGATTTGAAAAAGCAAGAGCTCTTCAGCTGAGGTTTTTGAGTAACTGGACATTATTTTATGTGAAGGGGAAAAAAATGCAACATTTTTCTTTCTTCCTAGCCATACATCATATTCTTACTTTTCTTGACTGTCTATAAAACAACGTAGGCAGCCACTTTGTAACTGTTCTAGAAGTAGCACATTAAGTGTTCAGCTGTGTAGGTAATGATGATTGTGCAGAATTGAGCACTGCTTGTGTATTCATTGCTAATAGCTCCCCATTGTTGGGTCGATTTGTGCTGGGTTTTTTTTTCCCTTCGGATGAAAGACGGTTTTGTGTAGATATTATTTCATCTATTTTGCCCCAGGAAAGACATTAGTAATTTATAAATAAAATACATATAAAAATAGGAGAAATCAAATGGTTGATTTTTTACAACAAAGACTTTACTGCTAATTTCAATACTGTGAAGTGAAGTTGAAATAGTTTTACTTACTGACTTACCAACTGTTGATAATTTTAGTACTTAGGAAAGTTAATTAATTCATGTAACTTATGTAGAGGAGGAGTCCTGGCTTGGGTCTATGATCTGTTAGAAAAGGGAGCAATAAATATCTTGGTTTTTTGAGCTTTGGATTGTATCTTCAAGTGATGGTACTCAGCCAGCAAATTTAGCATGTGCTTTATGTGACAGGGAGCTCAGCTGTGGCTCCATATAGCTGCATGGAGGTGAGAACTTACAGAAAATGGGTTGTGTTATTATTAAAATTTATTTCATTTTTAAAAAATTATATTTATTTCTTTATTATATTATTTTTATTGTTTTATTATTAATTATTTTATTTCTTTACTAACAGGTGGGTTTTGGCAAGAATTTTCTCTTCCCCCCTCCTCTCTGGGGGTGGGGATGAAGCTGGGTGAGCTCACTAGGGGTCTTACTGTCTATCCCAGATAGTGGATATGAAAATCAGAAATTTTTACAAGACCTTTCTAATTCTATATCTGATTGTCCATTAGATTTTAATCCTGTAATTTAGTCTGTTATCTTCTGACTGCTTAAAGTTATAGATCCCTTCTTAAATGTTGCATTTTTTTCTTAATTTTTTTTTCTTTTTCTCCCTTAGGTATTGTTTTATTGTTAGGCATTCTCCTATTTTCCTTAGGATTTGTTTGCTTTGTTTGTGGACTCTCTGTTGTCTACAGTTCAGAGAAGCTGACCATATTCTGTTTCTGCAATATTTTCTCAGAAGTTACTTGTTTTCAGAGTGTTTTAAATGGCGAAGGATCTGCTGATAAACCAACAAATAGTGGTGGAGTGGGATGGCAAATCTTGAATCTGAAAGTCACCTTATGGATTACCTGAATTAAAACTAGCAAAAAGAGGAAAATTATGTTTAGTTCATCTTATTTTCTAAAATAAAACTTAAAAACTAATGACTGTTGATCAAAATAGTTTTCTACAAGTAGTTGTAGAAAGAGGACATAAACTGTGGTAAATCCTTGATCAAGTCTGTTCAGTGAGAAGGAAATATTGTGCAGTAGTTGTTTGAAGGGGTCCATCTGCAGGTTCAGGGAGGGCCCAGGTGCTGCTCTGTGCCCGGTAGTGCTGTTGGGGTTTGTGTGATCTGTCCATGGTAGCACTGCTGTACTTTGCCATTGTCCCAGGCTCTGACTGTCCTAGTCTCGTTTCTTACAGGCCTAGAGACATGGTTTGCTTTCACAGTGGGGTGCACAGTTTCCTTTGAGAAGGTGATAAAGCAAAAGAACATTTCTATTCTAGAGGAAATCCTGAAGGAAACCCTCTGCACTTTCCAAGTCAAGTAGTTCATTTCTGGCTGTGGCCAGTAATAGGGCTGTGAGCTTGGTACTTGGAAAATGAATGACTGCTTTGTGGCTGTATATTTCTGCTGCAATTTTCCTCCATGCACTTTAACAACAACTATTTGAGTATTGATCTGCTAGTGCCTAATAGCTTAGAAACACTGTGAATGTGATATGAGGATTAGAAAACTATGCCCCTAAACCCAAAAGCATTGAATACATATATATTCTTCTCCTTGTGATTTAGTTCTGATTGAAATTTATGGTACTAGTCATGTGAGTAAAATTATAGGATGGTGACTCTGAGTGCTTTTTAAATGTCTGGAAAAGCATGTGGGATACAGGAACGTGATTAAGTGAACTATAATAAATTGCTTACTTTGCAAAATTGGTCACCAATTATTAAGACTAGCTAGACTGTTTAAACAGAAGGAAAACTGGATAGGGTTCAAAGTACACAAAAATGCTTTGTTTTGCTTAGCTGATCAATGGAAAAGAACAACTCTGTGTGGTTTTGCTTTACATTAAAAAAAAAATCAACCCTTACCATAAATTGTTAGGCATGGGGATTTTTTTTGTGTCAGTCAAAATAATTTTTCAACAGAGCATGAAAATGGAAGACTGAGAATCTGAATGGTTCTGCTTTAGAATCACACTGAAAGTTTTTTATTTTATGTAAATAGAGATTGATGGAACATTTTACACAGAGTGCAGGTTTTTGACAAAAAGTATTGATGGTTGCTTTCAGTAAGTGTTACTGGAGATGACAGAACATTGCATTTTAAGATGAATTACAGTAGAAACTCCCTCTTTGGGAATGTCATACATTTTATTTCATCTGTTGTTTTGAGAAAGAATGACTAAAGTCATAAATACCACAGACTGATCTCTCTTTCCTTAGCATCTTATAGATCTTGCATTAGTTTGCAGTGCTTAGTAGAAGTATATTAAAGATAATTAGGAAGCTGCACGGTTTTCGCTAAGATCTACTTATTGTACTTTGTGTGTTTGTGAATGTCAATTTGTTTTAATGCTAATCCTAAAGGAATGGCCCTTGGATTTGTACATTGGCTTATATTTAAACCTTCAGAAAACCAAAATGCTTTGTCTGATGCATTTGGAGGCAAATTAAATTCAGAGGTCTGGTGTGAGTGATATGAGACTTCTTTTTTTCAAAGGCAAGTTGATCAACTTTACAGCACCCGAAGCTAAACTTTTAATTAACACTTCCAAAAGCATTGCAATGTCTATAAACAGAAGAGGGGTTTTCAAAATGTTTTGTCCTGCTATTGTGCATAGCTTTGCTGAAATCTTTCTTGAAGTGATAACAGACACCTGGGATGGCTGAATTCCTAGAAGGGAAAATGCAAGTGGGATTTGGATTGTGAAATGAGATGGTTTACGTCAATGGGAATTGTAAGCAGTGCTTACTGGAAGATCAATTCTGTTATAAATGTATGTTTGCATTTTGTATTTCAAGTGTTTCTAAATTGTCATGTGGTTAAATTTGCTTTAGCCTAAACAAGAGATGTAGTCTCTGCATTGTTTATGATTGTTGCTTTCAAATTCTGTGGAATTCACCCTCCCACACCCTGCAATTCCTTAAAAAGACAGAAGGGAGGTTTGAGAAAACATTGTGCAGTTGAGAGTGCCAGTATTAAGGAAATTTCAAGGGAGGACTGTCTTAGGTTAAAAATGTAAGATGTGCCCAAAGTATGTATTCTATCACCATCTTCATGAGGTGTTGGAACCAGGTGGGGCAGTGTTTCCCTTATCTTCTGCTAATGGCCCCTCAATGCCTTGCCCTATGACTCATAGATAACTCCCTCCGGAAGCCGTTTCTGTTTAATGGGCCATCAAGAACCCATTACATGACTCATAGAATGATATCAGCCCATTGTGAGATGCTCCGCCCAGGGGGAGGAGCCAAGCATTCCCACCTGCATATAATCCTGGGTTTGGGACAGCAGAGTCAGCTTTTCCCCACTGGATTCACGGAGGACAAGAGCTACCAGACCTTTCTACAAGACCACTGCTTCGACAAGACCATTTCATCTGGACTGCTACTAACACCCTAACTAACAGGGTGTCAGGTTGTATTCTGACTCTGTCAGTGGTATTTTTATACTATTGAATTTATTTTATTTTACTTTATTTTACTGCTTTTCTTTTGCCCTTATTAAATTGTACTTCTGACTTGGAGTCTCTCACTGGTTTTGCTTTCAAACCAGCACAAGGACACAATGTGAATTTGGACTCCTCTGCGGGTTTCATAGCTGATAATGACAGCTGGAAAAGAAAAACTAGATGTCTTCTTGGAAGAGTGATAGGTTTAGCATAGATCAGCTTCTGGGTGTATTTTTCAAGCTTTTTAAAGAATGTTCTCTTTTCTGAATAATAAAAGAGTGATGGTGACATTTTAATGATGAATTTATGTGTAAAAGGGAATATAGCCAAAAGGGTATTGTCACCCTAAAGAAAAAACAAGCTTGTGTAAAGAAGGCTTGTGCTTCAGAAAGGAGCATGGAGAAAGTGACAAATCAAGTATCAACAGTAAAACTGAGCTTCTCTGAGATTGCCTCATTTCTATGTTAACGTTCTAATACCACTTCTCACTGCTTACTGAAAATCAGCTATTTCTTGCCTGCAATTGGCTTATCTTCTGAGAAGAGGGTTGGATTTTTTTTTTTATTTCTTCTATGCTCTTGAAAATTATTCCTTGGAAAAGAAAGTTATTTTGGTTTATCATTCTTCCCACCATGAATATTTCTTATTGCTGCTTTGATGGAAAAAGTTACTGTTTTTTTTTCTTCTTTAAATGTAATCATTCTCCCTGTTGTTACAATATAATATTGCCCCAAATAATTTTGAAACCTAGATAGATATGGATCTATTTCATATATTGATTGTTTTCATTCACCCCTTAATGGCTTCTTTTAACAATATTATGGTCTCCTGGCTTGGATCCATGCTCTAAGCTGAGCTGAGGAACATGATGCCATTGAACTGTGGCTATTCAGTTGTTTAACAGACCAAGCCCATCCCTTCTCCCAAAGCCCTTGTGGTGTTCCCTATTTGAATGGTAAGCACCAGCCAGGTAATTATTAGATCACAAGGCATAGGCATCTTTTTAACTATTGAGGAACTGGTTATGCATAAGGTTTATTGTGGAATTTGCCTCAACTGACTTCTTGATGGCCTCATTTTCCCTGTATGTTGCTGACCTGAGATAGAGAATATGGAAACTGCTCCCTGACTGCTTTGCTCAAGGACTGTCATTGTTTCTGTTCCATCAGTGTCCAGCGGCTGGGCCTGAAACAGCTCTCTTTTCCACAGGTAGAGCACTGGTTTCCCAGCTCCTCCAACAAACTTTTCCTTTCTCCGTAAGAAAACATCCTGGCAGATTGTAGCAAGCTGTTGTTTTGTAGCAGGCAGTGTTGTGAAAAGAATCATGCCTCTTTAAAAAATGTCAATTTATTAATGTATGGCTAATCAACCGTAGGAGGAAAGAAATTAATAATCAGCTGCTGTAGTGAGAATGGTCATCTACTGGTGCCAGGCTTGAGGAAAATGTAAAATTTGGTGGAAGAAAAAGGCATTTCCCTATTCTGTAAATGTCCTAAAAATTCCAAATGTATTAGAGTCAACTCCAGGACAAGATTTAAACAGACATTTCAAGGGGACCTTAACCCATGAAATCATCCTATCCTGCAGCCAAAACCCTACCTTCTAACTCCTGAATAAATAGATTCTCATGACAGAATAATTCATCTCCAGTCATGAAAGCATCAGCTTTAAACGACAGCTTGTAGAGACCCTGTGCTTGTTAGGGCCAGATCAGCAGCCCAGATGCCTTGAATGTAAACTCATGAAGGGAAGATTAATTTATCTGTCATCCTATGCTTTGACAGTTGTTGTAAATCTGATTTAGCTCTGAGCAGAAATAGGGGGACCTTTGAATTTATAAGGGTGATACTAAGAAAACCTAACCTAGGCACCGTTAGCCTTGAAGAAACAAAATGTATTTAGACTCAATGAGATCTTAAGTAATCTTTAGGCATATATAAAAAAAAAACCCCACCAAAAAAAAAGTGAGCAGGGCTCACTTTCCACTGGCAATGTGCACTAGGGTGGTAGTCCACTGGAACTCGCGCTGGTGAACAGAAGCAGAAGCAAGACTGTGTTTATTGATCAGTGGTAGCAGACAGCTCCGTAAGCCAAGTGTGTGTGCTTTTATTGAAAATATGTTGGCACTGTTTTTAGAAGTTTTCCTTTTCTGATGCTTTAAGCTTCACAGAAGATATTTTTTTTTTCCTTTTTGGAAATTAATAAGGCTGTTAGACCGATTTATTATGGAATATGCTGTTTGCAGGTTTTATACATTTATGATAGTACATTTGTAAATCTGAATGAAAATTTTGATAGTGATGAGTTCAGTGGAGATGTGCTGTTGACTTATAGTGGGAGCATTTGTCTGTGGAATCAGAACAGGTCATTCAAGCCAGGAAAAGTTCTTCCGATTTGTGCTGCTCTGCTACTATTTTGTGCACTTTGGAAACTGAAAAATAGAGTGTGTCGTCTTCTTCATTGCACATGCTGCAAATTAAACATAGTATAATAGCTGTGGAAATTTGATTCTCACTTTCATATCAAAAAATTGAAAAGAAATATGCAACACCTCTAAAATCTGAGCTCCCTGGGTAGAACGGTGCTGTTTTGGGATGTTAGTATAAGGGCATCTGCAAATATAAGGGCAAGCAAGATATCTGTGGTATCTGCTGTGACTGTTCAGTGAGAAAAAGGCTTTAATCTTTATGGAAGTGAGTTGATTTATGCTGAATTCAGACTACATAAAACTTACGAAAACCTGCTTGTAGCATGTTACTTTACATATAACTGAGGTCTGTAAATGCATATCATTCTCTGCAGAGCTAGATTGCAGTGAAGTACATGATTTCTGTCCACCAGTTTGCTGGAAACTGTGCCACTTCTTGGTGATGAGGAGGCGACCTGGGTGTGAACTGCTTCTCAGTTGGGCTAGAAGTGAGCCATGGTGAAAATTCACTCTTCTTCCTCGATAGGATACAATACTAATGAGCTCCTTTCCCACCTCTTTACTTCCTACTGCATCACCTGCTAATTTGGGATCTCACATCTGGTTTTGTAAAGCTGGCAGTGAGTCAGGGACATCACCCTGTTGCAAGCTTTCAGCAGAAACTGGTCTTTTACTCCCTGCAAATTGCAGGGGTGTTAGCTCAGTCCAGAACTACTTAAGGAGGCTGGTTGCCTGTGTCAGTGTGGCCTTTTCCTTCTGGATGAGTTGCAGAATTCATTTCAGTGGAGGGTCAACCAACCTGCTGTTGCTTGCTTTACAAGTAGTTCAAGAGGGATCTACTCTGACCTTTAATGAAATAAAAAGGTGTGTATCCCCACACTGTTGATTAAGTTGCTTGAATGAGTGAGTGTGGTAGCACAAAAAAAGTGTAAAAGTAATTTATGTCCCTATATTTTTAAACTACAGACAAAGTGAAGTAGAATTGTCCTGCTGTCTTCTCTAGCAGTGGAAATGGCTGTTAAGGTGGAAATGATTTAAAAACCCAAACCCCCAGTTTCTCAGGTGTGAAAGTTAAAGTAGTTGTTGAGATATTAAAGTTTTGGTAGATTTATGACAATTAGTTACTTGCAATCTATGGTTTCTCAATGGCTTAGTGTTACACCCAAAGTTGGATTTTAGGATTTCTTTTAAGGAAGTTTTGATTTTTTTTTTTTCCTCTAGTGATAATGAGGTAGAGTAGCTTAGCTAACTCTTACTTCAGTTACTTCTGTAACTGAGGTTTGTTTTAGAGTGCAAGCATGAGTTTTTCCAGGTTTTATTACAGCTATAGAAATAAAGATGAAGACAAGTGAAGATGGCATTATGTAACCGGAGTTAGAGTCTGAGACCAAAATCTTGAGGTAATTTATTCTTTTGAATACTGCAGCTTGATTCACAACAGATCTGATTTTAATTTCAGGTGTAGTCTGAGTTAGATCTGTAGAAATAAAAATGGCAGCATTTCAAAGTACCCTGAAATAATGTCTGCACTTTCTCTGGGAGTGTATAAAATTGTCACTGTTACAGCAGGACGTTGTTTTGACAGTGCTTTGTACAACTCAGAACAAAAAAAAAAATCTTTGCTGCAAAGATTTTACAGTCTAAGCAATAAGGCTGTAAATGCTTGCCAGTTTCCTAATCACATGAAGCTTTAAAATCCCTCATTGATACTGTGTCATGGTCAGAGATGTTCATAGTAACAGAAAAATAGCAGTCTGTTCATAACTGTAACAATATTTTTTTTGTCTCTTGAGTAGAATCAGAAAACTATATTGTGTCTAATTCTTATAGTTACTCCTCCTGAAAATAATAAAGACAACTGTCCTAAGCTGAATCTTCTTACTTACTACTAGTTTTTTGCTGGCTTGACTTTTGGTGTTAATCTTGATAAAGAAATATGAGTGTTAGCACTAGAGTCAGTTTTGCTAATAGTAGTAGTGAACTGAGTGGCCTGTAGTAAAGTAACAGACTTGTTCTTGCTTGCGCACTCATCTTCTCTGAACATTCTCCAGGGGTCAATAGTAGTGCAAGCAATGGAATTTGCCAAATTTTACATAACTAGCTCATGAAATAGAGTCTGAGATGAAAGTTTATTATTTGTACACATGTAGTAATTGCACAAATGAAAGATTCGTATTAGAAAACTTGCTCCAGAATGTTCCTAGTGCATAAAGTCGGAGGCCAGGTTTTGTCCCTTTGCTCAGGCAGGGCACAGCATGGGATTGTGGTGTAGTGAGATGGGAGTATTCGAGGAAGGAGCACCAGTTGCAATAGTGTTTTCCAGTCAGCAAAAAGGAGGCATTTTGGTATTTTATATTTTATATTCTCCTTGTGTTGTAACTTATATCAACTATATCAGGGGCTGAGGGAGTTGTGCATACAGGCTTTAGTTATGGGCAGTGTGCGACAGCACAGTGAACATATCTTGGAAATTACCCTAATTTTTACTGGTAAAGTGAACAAGTTTTTGTGACATATGGGATCTCGTTAAATTCTTCCCTAATTCTAATGTTTAAAGAAATCTAAGTTATCTATAGGCAATCCATTGGTTTCTCTCTTGTGGATTATTTTTTGTCTGCAAAGCAGTGTCTGAAGTGTATCTCAGATAACTCATTTTAATGGCAATGAACAGAGCAAAGTTATTTTGTAAATAGCTGAGGTGGATGGTCTGGGGACACAAAACAAATCAGTAGCAGGTGTTGCAACTGTGGAGTGCTGCTGCAGAAACCTGTTAGATTTCTGGAGCTTAAGGCATTGCATGAATTGACCAGATGAAGGATAGAACTGCTCCATTTCCTTGTCCTAGGAAGTATTTGGCTTTAATTTTTGTAATGCTGGAGCAGTCCTTGTTACTGTACAAACTGACTGCACCATATAAATATTTCTCCAGTTTCCATGAAATTTCACACTTCAGAGTTTTTTTCACATCCTTTGGGCAAGTAGTTCTCTGTTCTGTGATGCTACAGGCAAACATTATTTCAATGAAATATGGCTTGTAAAGCATAACAGGATGGGAGTTCTTCAAAAGTAAATGAATTCTTCTAGAAGTCAATATACACTAGACATCCCTCTAGGGAAAATGTATTTGCATAAAATAATTTTTCCTACCATATAATTTAAGCTATTTGATCAGGAGAAAATTTAACAAAACAAAACCAAAATTGAACTTTGCAAGATATTTCTAAACCTATCTCGCCTCCCACCCCCATTCACTTTAAAGGCACAGTAGGGAGCCATGGGAAATGTATTTTCATCTAGGGTTGTAAGGAGGGATACATATTGTTTCTTTAAGGCATCAGGTATTGAGAAATGGCAGGGTGAAAAGTTTGACCTGAACTGCCAGATCTGATCTGCAAGGGGGTAATTGAGTTGCCATGTTTTTTTTCTCCTCAGTTTAAATCAAGTTTTGCTATAGCCCATTTAAGTGTCAGACTGGTAGCAAAACTTGACAACTTCAGGGTGCAAGCTTGCTTTTGATCGGGATTTACATGCAAATCATTTTTGCCTTCAACTGTCAACTCCTGTGTTGACACTCTGAGGGGAGATGCCCACATTTCTTGGAGTTTTTGCTTCTCAAACCATGGGTATGTTGATCAGTGCTCTTAGATGATGTGTGGATGAAAATTATTCTTGTAATATGGTGGTTAAACTTTTTATATCTATGTATTTTTTTCTACTCCCTTTCCTGTCAGTCAGCTGTTGCAGCTGGGCTTCTAATCTCCTTTTTGCCTAGAAGAAAATCTAACAATAATCCTGAGTTTGATGTCAGAGAGAAACTAGAGAACTGGGGTAGAGGGTCACCAGTGTACTGGGGAATGGGTTTAAGCTGCAAAACAGCACAAAGGATGCTGACAGTCCACATTTTCCTGGGCTTTAAACAAAGTCTTTGGTAAGTTTAAAGAATCTTCTCCTTGCATGACTAACCCTATTGATGGTTTAGAGAAAAAGCTGCCTTAGAAGGCTTAAGACTGAACCTTCTTTCCAATTCTACTGAAAACCTTAAGATGTTAAATTTTTTTACATTGTATAATTGGAGAAAAATTGCAGAGGGGCCCTTGAACTATGAATAAACTATGTGAATGAACGGTATGTCTTCTTTTTGTGGCCATATCTAGTAAAACTCATATGTAATATACCTTTTAGATGAGTTTAATTTCCATTTACATCCATTTGCATCTGGAGCTAATCTTTTTAGAAAATCCCACACAGGAAAGTAAACCAATGAAAAATCCCTATAATTTAATACTTAAGGGTTTCTAAAAATAAAATCAATATCAGAAATAGACAGGTGAGAATTTCTAAAAACCCAACAAACCAAAAAACAGCAAACAGAAAATTGCTATTATACCAAATTAAACAAATGATGCTGGTTTTAACGTCTTGCAAGTGATGCTGCTGTTTGGTTTTCTAGTTAAACAATTTTTTCTTTGTACTATTAGTAGAGTAGGGACATCAAACACACTGTTTCACTGAGGTGGCAGGCAGTGTCATGTTTGATAATCTGCATATGAAAGCATAACTTTTAAAGTCAAGATGTTGAGACAGAATCTGCTTTATCTGTCTTGGACCTTATTTTAGCAGACAAAAACCTGAATATGCTGACATGTGCTGTGAAATTTTAATTGAATTGTTAATGACACTTTGGAGTGACACAACATGTGAGAAACTTCCAAGAACTGATCATGGGAAGCCCTTTTTCTTACTGTTACAAAACAGAAGACACTGGGAACTTGACAAGTCCAAGTGTCTGAGGCCAGGGGAATAATTGATAGCAGGCTGCCTGTATCCAAGGTCCTTCAGCAGTAATTGCAAGCAGGATCTGACTCTCTGATCTCACCAGTGGTATTCGCCATGCCAAAACGACCAGGCTTTGACAGATTGCTTTCCTACAGTAATAACTTAGGCATGTTCCCTTTCTCACATGAGGCCACACATCCCTCCCACTGGAGAAAATGAGTTGAAAATGAGTTGCTTCTTTTTTTAACAGGGCACTGTTAAAATAACTCCCTTCTATTATATAAGCCCAGTAGTGCCAGGGGACTAAATTTATATGGTTATAAACAAGAACTATTACTTTAGAATACCACAATGTAATGTTTCACAATTTCTGTAGGATTTCAAATATTTTGAAAATAATGTGTGTGTGTGTGGGAGGGGTTCCTCCTTCTTGCTCTTAAAAGAGACCCAAAGTGCCACATTTTATGTTTAATTGCTTTCATCTCTCCCTGATTTTTATAAAGTGAGTGCTGACTTGTATTCAGATTTATATCTTGGATGAGTCCAAGTCCCAAAGGGGAACTTAAAGCTATTATTTATTCTGCATAGGTTGAAATGAGACGTATTTTATTTGAGTTTTTTAAACTGCCCCATGTTTGGTCCCTGTTATATTTTCATACTTTCACATGTTGTTTTTGTTTCTCCCATTTCAAACTTTTTTTTTTTTTTTCTTTTGGAATGTAATTTTTGCCTGTAAACTGTGATTGGGAGCTGTAATGTCCTGGATGATATATATGAGTCCTGGATTTACACTCCTTGTTAGTGACAGGATTTTACTAATTCTGATATAAGGACTCCTGTGTGCTACTCTACGGTGGTCTGTGTTCTCTGGCACAGTTAAAAGCCTGCAGCTCCTCCCTGTAGCTGTCTAAACAAGGTTTCTCACCAGGCACTAACTTCAAAAGAACTATGGTAAGCTAAGACTATGGGAAATTGCAACCACAATACTAAGTTTATAAAAACTGAACTTCTGCAATGCCTGACACTTCCACTAATGTGTGCTAATATTTAAGAAAGTTAAGGTGTGTTTCCAAAAAAAAGGGGGATGATTTTATGACTCTGAACTGCGAATAAAAAGTGGTAAGAATGCAAAGTTCTTAGTTGTTGAAATAGATGGTGTACACATGGTAGAATGCTTATGGTAACTGCATGGCATCTGGTTAGTTACTTTGTGGTACTTTGGAATAAAGAGCTCTAAGGGTAGGCTCAGACTCTTTAGCAAAGGTGAGAAGACTGGAAGATGAAGTCATGTGGGTATTGCTCATTAACCCCCAAATACAGATTTGAGAGTGAGTGCAGAAAAATTGAGTTGATCTGCCCATAAATGCCATTGGTACCAGGGAAGAGGCTCTTGTGCAGTCATCCCATGGTCTTGGCATAGCCTGGCAAGACCTAACATTTTTTTTTTTTTTTACCTAGGAAATATTGGGCCGTATAAATGTTCTTTTTTATTTATTTTTTTTTCCTTTGTCTCCCTTGAATTGAGTTGCCCTCACATTTTTTTGAAACTGAAAAGAACGGCTTGAAAATGATGAACGGAAAACTTCAATGTGTGAACATACTGCTCTATCTCCCAAGAAATAACTTCAAGTATGTAGCTTTAAAATGAGATGAATCACTCACCATATACCTGATGGGTCATGTAGCTTACTCATAAACTTCTATAAACTTTAGGGATCATGTGAACACTTTTAGAGGATATTGCCAGAGCTTTGACTTGCTTTGGTTGTTGCAAATAAATCTTTATTTGTAATAAGGTGGAAAAATACGGGACACAAATGAAGCTAGGATATTTAAAGTAACTGATTTTTGGGGTCAAGCCCAATTTATTAAAGTGAAAGAAGCAGAGGGGAGAGTGAAGCTTGGCACTGGTTTTGCAATAATGATTTATCTGCACCTTGAGCCCATCCTTTGGACAGACCTTTGTTTGAACTGCAGCTGACTTGGTTTATGTATGACCTGCTGGGAACTGAGGTTGTAATGAAAAACAGTTATTCTTTCAAATTACTCACAAGAAGTGGTGCCTATTTTATCAAGGGCTCTTCTTAATTTGGCACATGGTAAGACTTTTAATATTTATTTTTTCTCCATTTATCACACTGTATCTCATAAGGAGTCTAAACACAGTGATGAAATACTGTATACTTTCCTTAAAGCATTCTGATGACAAATGCTTCTCTAGAGAGCAGCTGTCGTGAGCTCTTACCTTTAATTAATGAAATTATTTGTTGAGGTTTTGTGTGTGTGTTGCCTTATTATGAACTTCCCAAAATTCTCCTCAGATCAGGATTGTCACAGTTTCACAGACTAGCTAGTGATTACAAGTTTACAGGGCAATAAAGAATGAGGAAAGTGTAACTGTTTTAACAAAAGTAGAAATGCAAAACTTACAGATCTTTCATTGTTTAAAACAAATTTAAGGTGACAATTTACTTATAAAACTGAGATTGATTTGGAGTTTTTTTGTTTTGTTTTGCATATAACCCTCTTTAGATGTAAACTGTATGTTCTGAACTGTGCAAATTAAACATAGCTATCCTGTTAATCTGAACATCTACAGGTTAAATAATAGTAGTTTGGAGAAGACCTGAAGATGATGATAATTTACACTGTATCTTTGTGTGTCTGTTACCAAATAACAGAGCTCAAATTCTTGAGGAAAATGGGAGTGCTAAATTAAGATGAATTCATGTATGTATATATTTTAAAATTTCTTAATTCTGTGGGGACAAAGTAGTTGTTTTACACATAGACACTTTCAGAGACCAGAATGAGCTATTACCTGCAAGACAAAAAAATGGATGTGTAAGTAGTTCTACCTCCTAATGTTATTAAAAGTGCTGACAATACTCTCTTTCCACAGTTTTTCTAGTATTTTTGTTTTTATACAAAGGTAGGAACAGTCTATTTGTTAAATTGTTATGCATCTTCTCTTATTGTTTTAATCCACAATTAAATAGCCTGTTTATAGTAACCTCTTGCCACAAAGGGAAGAAATTGCATCTGCTGCTGAAGAAGATATTAGATAAAATGGTATTATTGTTCCCTTTAGTTCTATGTAAGCTGGAGAGTTTGGGTAAGTAGGATATGATGCTGAAATAGTATTTTTTTTTTACATGTTGGCTTTTAGAATTTGGCACTAATTCTCAGTGTTTATACTCCCCTCAGTGGTACACACAGAACATCACTGTTTTTAATATGGGTCATTTCGTTAGGAGATATAGTTGAGGTCAGTATATTGATCAGAATTATCCACACTTTGATATATTAATCCATGAATTTTTAGTGAGAACACTAATAACATTAGTTGCCTTATGTCTGTAGAATTATTTGTTTCCCCCTGATGTTTTTGAACAGTGTTGACTCTAACATGCTGGTTAAAAGTATAGTTGGCAGTTTCCTTTTTCTCGTATTAGGGAGGCTTGTGCAATTTTTGGCATAAATAATATTTCAGTTTCATTCTTATATAATGTCCATTACACAATAACTAATAAAAATTACATGCTTTGAGCAAAATCTGTGTGAGGTTCCTGGGAATCCTTGTCTCCTGAATCATGACTGTCACGTAACTAGTAACTGGGCCCCCAGCTACTTCACCTTGCACTGTATTTCAGTATCAAGTGGCTAAATAAAACTAGCAATGAGCTCTGAAGACCTGTTCAGTTACATTGTTTGAGTTGAATTTTCTTGTTTGAATGGTTTTCTATTGCAAGAATTCTGTATTTGGACTTTTTACAACATCTTTTGTCTCCTGGAAGTGCTGAGAAGATGGAAATATTTGCTTAACAATTTTATTTTCTTCTCCTTCTGAGAAGTGAAAGCGGAGCAGTATATTCTTTCAGTCAGGCACAAAGTGGCTGTTATAGTATATTTTGCATTAATTCATGGAGGGACACTTGCCTAAATCACTTTCTGTCTCTTGTGGAAGTCTTTGATCCCAGTGACAGTTTGACTGCATTAGTGAGAGTGTATTGGTTAATCCTTTGCTTAACTTGTTCTTTTTGGCACAGCCAGGGGCCTTTGCAAAGATAATCTGTCAGCATAGGCTAAATCCTAATCAAACAGGGCAAAAGAGGAGCCGGGAGATGGGTTATAGGCTGAGGAAGTCCTTTTGGGTCTATTTTTTAATATGGTACTTTTTGTGTACACTGAAACTGTAAGTTTTTATATAAACTTTACCTAGTCGTGAGGGCTTGCATTCTCTTTGAACACACTGGTTAAAGAGTGTATTTCAGAGGCTATAAATGCAGTACATCTGATTTGCTATCAGCAGCTGATTGTGATAGGTCTCTGGATCTGTTCAATCCCCTTAGTCATTACTGCTGAACAATACATCTGAATTTCTAGCTTCATAAGGTAAAAAACTGATGAAGACAGAAATCTTCCTCACTGAAAAATGTGGTATCTGAAGAACCTGGTCACATGTGGATGGTTAAGATGCTAAGCCAAACCCCTTCTTTTTCACTGAGCAAATGAATGAAAAAGCAAACTACCATCCAGATTGGGAGAGTTCTAGGTTGCTTTTAACCTGACTAATGAATTACCACTGATAAAACCTACAGGAGACATAAAAGTTACAATCAGTATCCTTGGCTGCCTAGCATAAAATCAACCGCTGTACATTGATCTATTCCACAAAATAAAATTGGAATTACAAATGATCAGGAAAGGTCTTTTCTTCCTCCAAAATAATATATATCTTGATATTATTCATTATTATTAGAGGTAACATCAAAGCTGTTCTTTCAGAATTGAAGTATTTCAGTTTCTTTGCAGAATGGTGCTTAAAAAGTGCTTATTAATGTACAACTGGAGGGAAACCTGAGATACATTTTTTCCCTTGTCAGTTCAGCAATCAACTGTAATAAGAGCTGATGTAAAATTTTCATACACTTTAAGGCATTCTTTAATGTCTTTATGCTACTTGAAACACTTTCCATTTTCATTTCACTTAACAGGCATATTGGGATATTCTTTATGCAGATAAAACAAGCTTAAATAAAGTTGTTAAAAATGCCTGCAAGTAAATTGCTTGTATATTCCTTTTACTCTACTTTTTCCTTCCCTTACACTTAATATGATTAAGCTGAATGTTATAATATAGTTCATGCTAAATGGTTCTGTGATTCATATCAACCTTATTACTGTCAGCTCAGCCAAAACAATTTCACTTTCACTTGTGCCACTCAACTGTGTAGTGGTGTTCTGGCAAACATGGGATTACTGTTTTGAGATGCAACTATGATCTTTCTCAGTAACATTTTTTCCCCTTTTTCCACAGTCTGTTTTTCAGTTGGTTTTTCATTTGTATTATTTGGTGGAGGTCTTAGGACTGTGACAGAATATTCCACAGATGTTCAATAGAAACAATGCCTAAGCTTGCACATTATTTAGTCCTAAATAATGGAGTAAAAGAGATTCTGGTAGGGAAAACCACACCCAAACCCCTTGCTATGTGCTTTGCTTTTGGGCATATAAACAGATTATGCTGATTGTCTAGTTGAAATTGTCTAAACTAATAGAGAGAGGAAATTGATGAAAGCCATTTCTGGCTGAGATTATGAAACTGGAGGGCTTTGCTGATGGCAGGTGGCATTTTGTGATCACATAGGATTTGTTTCCCCCTCTACTGCCATATTCTTTGTGTGCTGATCTGGTTGGGAATAAGCTGTGAAGGTGCTAACAAGCTATTTAGAATACCCATGTTCCTGAGAACCTTTCCCATGAATCATATTGTAGAGAAGGCTTTACAAGGGTATTGATATTCTTTCTAGCTGACTTCAGAGCCAATAGCATGAATGGCACCTGAATCTGTATCATCTACACAGATGATGCCTCACACCTCTATTAGAGCTGGGGTGATTTCTTGGTTCCTAGAGTGGCAGTTTTAAAGGATGTTGATCTCTCAAACATTGAACTATCTTTTTCTACTGTGTATTGCATAGTGCAAGGAAAAATTCGGATCACAGAAGTGGAATTATGCAGATGAGTTTTTGTTAATATGTTGGGCATAGCTTCTGGAGCTACCTTTGAATTTCAACCAGTTGGGAAATTGGATACCTCACCTTCTCTTGTTCAAACCCCATCTCAAGTCTGTTTAATGGCTTTTTGTTGCTATGTATTTATTTGAAGAGTAGTATATGAATTTTGGAAAGAACAAAGAGTGCTTGTCAGCTTTGAGTAGAGCAAATCACTGACTGATCTCTTTTTTTGAATCTTTGATCTGCTTTTATGCCTTTTCTACCCCAAATTATTTTCCTTGTGTAGAGAGCAAATTTCAATGTCAGAGCATTATCTTCTCCCTTTCTAAGACTTACAGAGGCTGGATGGAGCCACAAGGTCTTTGGGTGATTCTATTTGGATAGTTTCATGGATTTTAAAGAATTATTCTATACAGTTCTACTGAAAAGCTATTACTGGGTGGACACAGAAGGGGATATTTTGAGTTTTCTATTCTAATGGCAACATGATGTGCTGATCCAGGCCTGCTCTATTAAAATGATGTTGCATACCTAAATTTTAGGCTGTTTTTGAAAACTGTGGTATATAAGTATTCCTAGGATAAGGAATGGTAATAGTAAGACAGGGATATGTTTGACAGGTTGTTTTTCTATCCTTTGGCATGCTATCTTGATTCTTCCTCCCACCTACTTTGTCTGCATTTTTATTTTCATTGCCTTTTTTGGTTGCTATTTACTGTTTATCTTTGTTTATCTTCCTTTTCATTAATTGGAAATACTAGCCTCATTAATACAAATTTCCTATATCAACCTACTCCTAAGGTTTGATAAATAATTAGATTTTTTTAAATACACAAATTTGAGAGAAATTTTGAATGATCATTGATATCTGTCTCTGAAATTTCTGTCAGCACATAGCGAGAAAGGTGTTTTTGGGATATACAAACTCTTGAGTTAGGTTCACAATGTGTATTGTCGAATAAATTATGCCTACTGTTTGAAGTAGTAGGAATAAATATGCACTCTTCAGTTAGAACAGTGAGTGGCAGCTTTCTGTCTGGGCACAGGAATCCTCTTGGGGTTTTTCATATGGTGGCAATTATTTCCCTGGCTGCATTAGCATGACTGTAAAGTAAACCAAGTTATAAATTAGGAAGGTGAAGTAGAAGACATAGAGCCTCAGCCTAGCTAAACTGTTTTGAGCTATGCAATCATACCTGTGATGCCATAGAGGAAGGTAAATAATTGTTTCCATAACATGGTGCTAGACAGCGTAGTGCCTGGTGCCACTTTGGTTAGCTGCTATCCTTGCAGGTAAAACAATAAATGTGTTGGGGGAGTGGGAGGCAGGATCCTGATTGACTGCAGCAGCAGGCGATTAATGGGCAACAACGCTCTGACAGGAACTGCTGACAAGGCGATAATGAGATTAGCACCTTCTGATTCTTTTATTAACAAGTAGCCAAAGAATCATTTGGGCATGTCAGTAGATAATGATGGAAATTAAGGGACACTCTGGAACCTTTGGGTAGCACATCATACACCTAGTGCTCTGAAGGGTAACTTGCAGATTAACTGAATCATCTCCAACTGCAAATGTAGTCACTGAATATGATGGTATTGGTTAAATATAAAAAGAGTGGATGTATTACTGCATTTCTTTGTCTGTTAGTTATTCAGGCATGTTGCAATGCAACAGTTTGTTTTATACCTGGAGCACTTGATCTCTTTGAAAAAGAATGGTCACCAGTAGTTGTACCGTATGAAAAATTTCTTTTTTTTTAATGGAGCTTTCATGGAGTTACGGCAGATGACTGGGAGTTACTGTTTGTCAGTTATCATTTTTCCTTACTGTGATGCTTGTCTTGGTGTTGATATGTGAAAACAATGGCTTTTGGGGTAAGAGAGGGGGAAATTATTATGACTGGAAGGAGGCATTTGAGAGTTAAGGAGAGGAGTGGGAATAAGAAAAATGGAGAAAGCTATATAGATAATTTCATTATGTGAATACTTGAGAGGACTAGAGATTGACAAGAAGTACAAGACTGTAAGAGTACACAGATGTGAAAGAGAATGAACACAAACATATTGAAGATTTTATTTTGGGTCTGGGAGGTAATGCATTTGTTTCTGGGAAAAATCTGCATTTACACCTGTAAGAGGAAATGGATCTGTAGGTGTGATTGTGGTGGAAGAGTAGGAGAAAGAAGACAAAGGCCTAAGGAGAGTAAAAATTTAAAAATAAGGAAGGAAAAGAATAAGCATGAACGTGATGAGTTAGGCTGTTTTTAGGAGACGGTTTGGCATTTTTCTTATTTTGCTGTTCTTCCAGATAATATCACTGCATAGAAGTTTAATTTTCTTGATGGGTGGGAGAAGGAAATTAATTGATATTTTCAAATATTAATAGCTACAAAGGTATTTTATTAATGCATTTAATTGACTGTTTCATCAACATTAATTCCATTTGACATGGAAATCTGATAAGAATGTTGCCATGATTTTGCATTTGACCCAGTTAAAACAGCTGAATATTTATCATCCTACCCTAAGTTGGCTTGGAGGCTCTTTCCTAGGGGCTTACGTTGGTGCAGTTGCTCCGGTTAGGTGAATGTGAAAGGAAGCACAGATGTGCAGATTGGCTTGATTTAACCCTCCTGTAGATCAAATTAATTTAAAGATATAACTGATACAAATGCTTACTTTTTATGTCTAATTACAGTTAAGATGACTGGTCTCCACAGTAAACAATTCATTAGTGTTTAGGTTCAGGTCACCTAAGTACTCTTGAAAAAGCTACTCAAACTTCTGTGGAATCAAAGGAGGTTTTGTAAGTTTGGAACTTCCCACCCTGAGGATATCGTAAGTGTTTCACGTGTTGGATCCCAGAACTTGGCTGCCGTCACCTTTTTTTTTTTATGAAAACATGGGCTTTAATTGTGTTCATGTGCTTGTTAAAGATCAGCAATGCATGCCACTGTCATCCTCTTAAAATTCTCTTCTGTGTGTGGCTTTGAGAGTCTCAGAGTACCCTCCTCAAACTTAAAATAATCTTGAAATCTCCATTATTTGGATGTTCTATTTTCTTGAGCAGCTGATAGCTCAGTGTTAGAAGGAAATCAGTAGTGCCAACACAGCAGAGAGAAGGCTGTCTGCTTACCTTTATATTAATATATCTCTAATCATTAAGAAAATGGAAAGAAGAAAAAAGGGAGCAATTCTGAAGTCAAGAATAATGGCTTGCTTTACAGCAGTGTTTTCTTGACATGGCAGAGCTTGCTCATTTGTGTCTCAGACTTTCCTGTTATTCAACCAAGTAAAAGGGTTGTCAATCTGTTTTAAGCGAAGAAAATTGAACTGGGTTTTTCAGGAGTATTGGTCGGCTTAGTTATGCCAAGCCGTTTCTTTGGATGGTAATAATAGATCTGTGCTTCAGCAGTATCTCTGGCACAGTTGACTAGTTTTTAAGTTTCCTTTTTTCCCCCCCCTTCTCTGAAAAGCAAGTTGCCACCTGTACCTGGAATGGAAAGATGCAATCTAGTTGTTCCTTTTAAAAAACGTTTTTTAAAGAGAAGGCATCTGATTTGGATTAGTGGAATTATATTTCACTCCTGTCTTTCTTTGCTAATTTCTCTCTTAGAGGCACATTAGAGTAGTTTGGAATATTTTATCAGTAACAATATATTAACAGGGAAAACGATAAACCTGAGGCATTGGTTCTCATAATTCCTTTTAAGTTCACTTAGTTTTTTAACCAGTTTTTACAAACCAAATGTTAATGCATATGCTTGATTGCTAACCACCTCTGGGCATCAAACCTGTTTTTTCTTGAGTGCAATAAGTGATTATCCAACTCATGCTGCTCAGAAAAAGAGGTTTTGTTTTAATAAGCAGTTTGCAGTTTGGCACACAATGCTGAGGAAAGCAACATTATCTCCAGCAGTAAACTCTGCAGTCATTGCAAAGCTTGACAAGAAAATGATTGAGTCTGTTTGTTATACCTTTGTGGTGCTGCCACTGCTGCTGATGGAAATGTTGCTGTTTATTCAGCAATGCAATAACACTTTCTGTAATTTATGGATGCACATTCCCCAGATTACTAAAGGTAATATTGTTGACTAAAGGAAAGTATACGAATGGATAGTTTCGGTTGTTCCTGTCCTTATAAAAGTGATTGACTGTTCACTTTGCACCAGGAAGAATTTGCACAGGCTCTTTCCCTCTTAACAATTACAGATTTCCGTTCCATTGACAGTTACAAATAACACAGTGGGTTCTAAGTGGCAAAAATGTACTGACTTCCACAGGTTCAAGGGGCAAAATCCTAGAACTTGCCCCTCACAGGTGGTATGTTATTTGGCAGTCATTTTCCATTAGTAACAAGCTCTATCCCTATATGCAAGCAAGTTAAGGTAACACTTTTGTTGTATTTCTGCACATAGGACAGATCGAGGAATTGAGGACAGTGTGTATTCTTCTGTCTCTCTTCTCCTCTCTACCCCAATATATTTTTTGAGAAATAATATTTATTTACTTGAGGGTCCTACGTGGCTGTTTGTCAAGCAAGGCTTCTATATGCTGTGGCACTGGCATAGGAAAAAAAGATCAGTGTGACACAAGTTATGGTTACCAAATGTGGGGAAGAGGCAACTCCAGCAAGGCTAAAATTTAAGCCTTTGCTCATTCAACATAAGAAATTTGCTTTTTGTCTTTAACAGACAAGTTCTTTTGTCCCTCAGTGATGGCTCAGGTGTTGGTGAAGTGCTTCAGCTGCATAGAGTTCGTCTTCCAGGGCTTGTAATTTTATGAGAAGTTTTTTCTAAACCCACTAACTACCTGTATTATGTCACATTTGACTATAGAGGTGGTGCTGATCTATGTTTGGAAATGTTAGGACCAAAGGAAGATTTGATGAAACAGATTAAAAAAAATATTCCCAGTACTGAAAAAGGAGAATGTGCATCCTTTGTATCCCAGCCAAAGTGGTTGAACCAGAATACTCACTCACTGCCCATAACATCTAGTTAACTGTTGGTTATCTTCAGGTCCTTAGGCCTTTTCTCAAGGATGATGGTGACTACTGGTGCTATGAAAGTAATTTGTCTTTTCCTCCTTCATAAAGCTGATTTTCATGAGCCAGTGAAAGTAGTTTTGAGACACATGTTCTATGCCAGAAGTATTTCACCTTGGATGATGTTTTCAAGAAGCAATGTGGTTAACCTTTGGCACCTGTTTGATGGTACTTGTTTTGAACATACCATGATCTCTGATAATTCTGTTTTATGTAGGGTAGGTTTTATGCCTCAATGGAAAGTCTTCAGCAATCTGCTTAAACTTTCTTTCCCGAAATTTTGTGCTATCTGCAGAAACAGGAGTTGCAACTTCACTGGAAACAACAGTGAAGCTAGGTTGTTAGTTTTCTTGAAAAGTTGCCTGTTAGGAAAAAAATTTGAATATTACTTTGTAATTCAAACACTTTTTAAGTGCTAGAAATTGGTCACACATCCTGTGTATTTCTTTTACTGTAAAATAATATTTGCTTTTCTTATTTTCCCCTTCCTCCTCTTAAGCAAATGTAAGGCAACCGTTAAATGTCCACATGAATTGTAAGAGACTGTAGGGCTGTGCTGCTGTTTTTGGACTTTTTTTTTCTTAGAACATTTTGCATAAGAGTATTCCTACTTTCCTACTTTCTGCACTAAATCATAGAAAAGAAATGAGAGACTTGTCTGTCAACCTTGAATACAGAAAAACTTGAATTTTCAGTATCTTAGGTTATGCATCAAATATAGAGAGAGCACTATAGCTACAAGTGTGAAATAGCACTCAACTATTAGCACTCAACCAGTGCTGTTATTTGTACTGGTCATCAGCTTACTTGGACAAGTAATTTTTCCAGTAATAACTGAGTTAAAAGGAAATAAAGCCATTTCTTTGAAGTCTCATTGGCTGAATTTATAGTTTATACAAATTATACATGTATTACTAATTGCTCTTATTATCCAGCAGCTTAGTAGAAAGCTCTTACTTTTGAATCTTTATAAACTGTCATTGCAAGCCACTTTGATTTTTAACAAAAACACACAAATAACTTTTTCTGTCCCTAATCATGCATAATTTCATGAACTTTTTTCCCAGGCTTAGAGACAGCTAATTTGATACCACCTATAGCCTGTCCTATTGTACTTACAAAGTGATCTTGTGGGTAGTTCCCAGAATGATTTAAAATTGCATAATTTTAAATATCATATCACTTTCATCATCTTTGCAGAGTCTCCTTGCCAAATCCCAAAATCTTTTGGTATAAGCTCCTTTCAGAAAGATCTTTTTGAAATTACTGTGTTCCCTTTAGATCCCTTTGTAAGGGTTAGCATTAAGTGCTGTGCTATTCACTTGCATAATGCTGCTTATGGAAACACTGAACACTTAGCTAATGTCTGTGTGGATTTCCTCTAGAGCTGGACAGCAAAATGTAGCTTGAAAAGCCTTGCGGGTTTCTGAAATTGCAATTTTGCTTTTTTAACAACTCAACGAGGAAAAAAAATGAAACAAAGCAACCTCCCAAAGTAAAACAAAAAAACTTTTGAACTTCTATCAGCAAGAGTGGCATTGACTAACAGCTCCAATGTAATGGATGCATAACAGCATTGCAATCTGGGATATTGTTTAAATACCGTAAAAAGCCTTGTTCATTTACTCTGTCTGAGCACTGTAGAGAAAAATGGTGTGGTAATCCTACCATAGCAGGTGGTACTACTTTCATATCAGTATAAAATGAAATTCTGTGGATGGCTTTTTTTCCTTATTCACTCTTTTTAATCTTTAAATAAGACGATTGGTAGCCTGTTGGCAAGAAAATGGGCCCTGAATTTTTATTCAAAGTTATACAAGGATGATAGTTGGAATTTTTGGCAGGAGGCAAGCCATTGCTTTTCAGAAAATGCTGTCAGGGGAAGCTTTTTCTGAGTTACCTGCTGGGTCCAAGCTCTTTTATGTTGTTGTTGTGACAGGTAGATTTATAAGGCTTGAAATTTGTACAAATCAGTTGTCATTCAGTGCAAGCTGTCAATGTGTCAAGCTGTCATGCCTGCTGTGAGGGGATGCCTGAGGGGGTGTACAAGGGGGCAACCATGGAGAAAGGAAATGAGTTCAAACAGACCTGAAATGGAGCTCACTTCTTTGGGTTTTCTGCCCCTGTAGAGCTGGCATTGATTTTTCTTGATGTTGAGCAACAGCAAACCTTAAATGACATGTTGTTAGCAATCTAAAGTTGCTGTTTATTGTCTTTTAAATGGCAGCAAATCATGCAGAAGAGAATATAGTGTGCGTTTCTGCGTTGTGCATGTTTAGCAGCATCCTGTTCGTGTCACTTTCCTGGCCTGGCTGGTTTCAGCTGGGAGAACTGCTGCTGCTGAACTGATAAACACAGCTTTAAGAAGAATTTTGCAGACATGATCAGAAAAGAAGTGCTACAGTCTTCTTTTTAAGGACTGAAGATCGTTAGTGACCATGAAGTTTAAATAGGAGAATATCAGAGGTGTTCATGTGGCAGAAATGGACATTGGGTGTACTTGCCTTTATTAAAAGATACAGTATGGTAGGTTGGTTTATTGGTCACATTCTCTGGTCCTTGGATTCAATAAGAGGACGCCTCATAGACAAGATCAGTTGTTGTACTAGAGCCACCCTACCCCACCACATGACTGCTGAGCAGCGCTAATTTGATTGTATCATCATCTTCCAATCATTTATTGAGTGAACCAGAATAAAACCTGAGCTTCACAATATCTGTGCTGCTCCTATACCTGAAGTGTTTACGTTTGATGAAGACTGCACACTTGCTTTGACTGCAAGCTGTGATGGTAAAGTCATACACAGCACAGCTTGTGTCACTTTACTCTTCAGGGTGGCAGTACCACTATATATATGTTAACTCTATCCTGCTAAATATCATTAAGAGCTGCATCTCTCGAATGATGGAGCATTTCCTGTGTGTGACCTGGCCCCTCTCCAGACTTTGTGTTCTCTCCACATCTGGACAGGCTGTATTTGCTTTAATTAGTCATAAGATTTTTGGCCCATTCAGTTGATTCTTCATCCATCAAGCAGTACTGGGAGGGGAAAAAAAAATACTGGCTAGGGATGAAAACTGGGAAGGTGACATTTGAGCAACAGTCAGCGTCTAGAGGTAAAAAAATTAATCAAAGATTTCCATATAGCCGTTACCAGCTGGCATTCATGGCCTCTGAGCCGTTGAGCTAAAAAGTCTACAGAGAGGCACATGGCGCAGCTGAGTTTGTCTTGTAAAAGCGCAGCTGTCCAAAACATGACAGCTACAGCATTAGCAGGGCCATTAAGAGGTGTAGAACATTTCCAGGGAAATGATTTGAAAAATGACAATGCTGGCTCCTGTGTGATATTAATTATACCCTGTGCTCATGGCAAATAAGCTAAAATAGTTGGCAAGAAAGACAAAATGAGGTGTCTTGTTTCTGATAGTCATTTTGATCAGTCATGGTACAAACTGGTATAGCTTTTTAAAGAAACAATAACATTAATGGACAAGCAACATTTCTAGATGAGTTCTTTTTGAATTCCTCAAAATAAAAAGGCAAAGCTTCAGCCTGTAGGAAAAGGTAACGCACAAACCCTGAAAGCCAAGACAATGACAACACACTTAACATAAGAACTCTTAAGTTCTGGACCATATGTCAGAGAATGCTTCCTGCACAGCTCCTAAAAAGCTTCTAAAGAACAGCATAAGGCCCATAGTGTGAAACCGTCGCATGCAAACCCAGGAAAATTTGGCACTGCATGAATCAAATGTCTTGAGTTGTTCTATAGTGAAGAATGAAAGACATTCTGATAGCATGTGAATAGTGTTGAAATAAGACAAAAAACTACATTGTGTGAATATAGACAGAACCAGCTATAAGCTAGATGTTATTTTAATGGTCCTCTAGGATGCAATGTTATATTTCTTCCTGATAAAATGTGTTTATATACACACCCTGCCCATGTATTCATGGATGCAAAAACTTAGGCAGCACATGTTTATGCTAATTAGTAGGGTCTTTGAAATATTCATGATTATTTTCAGTATTTAGTATTTTGCATCTTAATTCCTTTGAAGGTATGCATGTTTCTTGTAAAAGAAGAATTACAGCCATGACTGCAGGTGAAAACCTGGAAATAATTTGCAAGGTTTTGTTTTTGTATTCGTAGTGCTCTGTCTGCTGATGTCTGTTCTTGCTATTAGGCTCACACAGATGTCTAAGCATGATGCCAACTCCTTGGCCATCAAACAGCTGATGAAGTTGTGTGTTTCCTATAGCATCCATTCTGCCCTCTTTCCTGGAAAAGGATTGGAGTAGGATATTTGAGGGGAGCGTACCTGCTTAGAAGGACCAAAGCACCATGGTCTGAAGTGCACACAGGCTGCATTGGTCTTGCTGCTCTTTCTGCTTTCTTGCAAACCTCTTGGTGCTGTGGCATGATAAGTCAATTGAGGGGTATGCTCTAATTGAAAAATGATTGTGTTTGCTTCTTTATTTCTTGGATTTTTTTGTTTTCTGCTTAAATACTTTTCCTAAATAATTTTAGCATGGTAATTGACTAAACAGAAACTTTTAAACTATGCATTTCTGTAACTGCTACATAAAACTTGATGCTTTGCTTGGGTGCACAGGGGACAGCCAACTTTTCTTTGTCTCTATGTTGCTATAAAGTCAAGTTTTTTGACTTTGTGCTTGAAGTAGCTAATACTGTCTGTTGTTCATTCCAAGGAATGATGAACCCAGTGTAACCATAGTCCTCTCTTAGTATGAAACACGGTATTCAGCTTGGCTATTCACCTTTGGTTGATAAAAGAGCCAAGTTGCTTGGATTTGCCAGTTCTACTATCGAGCTGATTAGGTAGGGAAAAAAAATAAATCTCATATCTTTACATAGCTGCACTTACAGTGGGAAACCTTCTGGTGTTATGTAGACTTGAAAGGGGGAGACAGATGACTGAGAAGTCATATAATTTGTCTTAAATTTTAATGCTTTTGGCCTTTTTTAAACTGATAATACTAAGTTTAAATTCTAACTCTGTACTAGGGATTAGAATAGAACTTTTCTGGGAAGCAGTTCACTGTGCTGCCACAGTGCACTTTTTCCTCTTCTGTGAGACTCACTGCTGCCAGTCAAGTGCAAACTTTAGGTGGTCCACAGGTCTGATCCTGTTAAATTAATCTCATAAAGAAGTTCATAATAAATTACAGTTTGCAAATAGCCTGTCATAAATGAAAACACAAGTGTAATGATAATAAACTAAGCATAGTTGATGATTCTAAATACTTTGTGTTGTGAGAGATTTCCCCCTGTGTAGCAAATTCTATTGAATAATGTTGAATTTATGTAAATAAGTACTGCCTTTCTCCCCCAAGATAATGGAACTTTAAAACTTCAGAACTGCAGCAGGGCAGGGCTTTAACACCCTGTGGAGACAGAGACCCAGGATCATTCCTGAATTCGTTTTTTCTATGCCTATACATGAAAAGAACTCCAATTTGCTGGCTTGCCCCAGGAAAACTATTCAATAGGCTTTTCTCTAACACTGGTGAGCAGAGCTTTTTTCTTGGTCTGTGGATCAAATACATCACACTGCTCCCTGCACTGATCCTGTAGTTAAATTACCCTATATAAACAACTCTTTGTTATTCCTGCCTGTGAAAAATGTTGTGTTCTTTTGGTAAAGAAGAAAATAGACCTGGAAATAGAAGGTCACAAGCAGGTCAAAGTGTTTAGCTGAAAGGCTGGCAGAGTTTCAAGCAGTGAAGTTTTGAGATCTAAGATTGAGATTTAGTTGATATAGAAGTTAAATTTTGTTGTTTCTTTTTCTTTTTCTTTTTTCTTTTTTTTTTTTTTTTTTTTTAAAGTGTCTGGTCACAAGATTAAGGGGGGAAAATCTACTAAGGTCAATGTAGACTATTTGAAGAGATGTTTAAATGTTTTGGCTCTGCTATCTGTTAATCCTTTACTAAATGTGTTGAGTGTGAGAAATAATACGTACTGTTAAACCACCAAGTGCAGAGAAAATGTCTTAAAATTACAGTGTGTAGCAAATTAGAGTCTACTTGCTATTTTCTTTCTCCAGAGCTGAGGCAGTCTGTTTTTCTTTTACCTTGTTTACCTTGAAAACATGCTTTAATGCCTGTGGTGTTTCTGTTAACCTCCTTGAACTCTTGTGATTTCATTCATGTGATTTGTTATTGAATGACCTTTCCAGGATTTTACAAAACACGACCTTTTCTTGTCAAACATTCAAAGGTTTGTAAAGAAAGGCTGTCATGGGGACAATACTTGTTTTGCTAATTATAACAAATGTTTCCAAACATCCTTGAAAACATAGATTCATATTTCTGAAGCCATTGATAGTACTTTGTTAAAGTTCTTTTTAAAGTATTTTTTGAGTAAATCACTAGTGTACAGTGTTTTCAGAATAAATGGTAATGAAGTATTACATGTCCCAATGGGCTTTAATTACAAACCTTGTCAAATGGGAGTAAATGTAATGAAGATACTACTACAGTTGTGAATCCTTACAGCTGTTTTCAAGTTTGACTTGGAATTGTTTGTCTTATTTTCAGAAATTTTATAATATTGGCTAGAGCATTCTGAGATCAGACTCTATACAGAGGGTTGTTTCTTTTCACCCAGTGATGTTTAATTAAGGTGAGAAAAAGTCTTCTCCTTTTTTAAAAGCAATTAAGTGGCGTAAGAGGAACTCCTGAAGTATTTCCATTGTGAGTGCAACTAAAAGTTGAGCAGTGGATACAAATTGCTTTATAAGACATGGAAGAAATCTGCATTAATACAGAACTATGCAATAGTAATGGATACAATACAAAATGCATCCTTAAAAGCACTGTTTCTCCATTTTTTTAAAATGAAGGAAATGGGTAGACATGAGGTGACTGTGAAAATACTATAAAAAAGAAATGCAAATATTTTGCTTTCAGAAGTTTATTTTGGAGTTTCTGGGGGTTTTATGATTGTTGGGTTTTAATTTTTTATTTTATTTTTGGAAACACATCTTTGGTCAAATATAAACCCACTTATGTTTTGACCTGATATCAGAGTTTCTTAACCTATCAGCATCCAAAAATAAGACTTTTATAAATTTATAGGAACAATACCAGGTGGAACACCTGGAGGGGAAAAAAATAGGTAGAATCTTTTTGTAGAATGTTCATCCTTTTACAAAAATATGGATTTGTTTGTATTTTTGTATGTATGTACAGCACTTTGTTTTAACACTGAAGAAAGTCATTATAGGTAGTAGCTGGTGACACTTCTTTTGAGGTTGAGTTATCTGGTAATTCAGAGTCTAATTTTGTCTTTTCTTAGAACTTAACTAGAGGTAGCATAGGAGCCGCTCCTTTTCTATGAAAATGTTGGCTTTTCTCTTTCCAGCTCTTCCATCTTACCCTTGTGAGGAATTGCTTTGATTTTTTTTTTCTTCCCTGTTGACATTAGGCACAGTAATGCTCTGAATTACCAGCTTACAAAGTGAGGTGTGGTTAAAATGACATGTAATTAAGTCTGTTGTATAGTCCTGACATTTACTGTTTATGTTATGCTGGCTAGTTTGGTCTGTGAAGAGCAGGAAATGGTCAGCAAATAATAAAGCAAACAGGAAAACTGAAACATAAAGACCACTCATAGAGAAGCTTAAGAATTGCTAACTTGCTTTCAGCAGAGAGATGTGGTAACATGTGCACCTATACTGTTCAGTTTTATTGAAACTGCCATAAATAAGTCTCTCAGTTGGCATATGTCCTCCATCGTCCCAATCCAAGATAATTCCTATCTAAGTATCTGAAAAACTGAGGAAGACGTAACCAAAAGCAATATTTATGTTTGCAAGAAGTCAGACAATTAGTTAGCAAATTAAAAAGATTTATCTGTTCATGTGTTTTCTGATGACTGGAATTCAGAATCCATGTTTTAAATTCATATAATTTGCAATCAGGTCATTCTGTGGTCTTAATTTAAAACATAAAGATTTCAAGAATATCTGATGTATGAGCAAGTTCTTTGTGTGAATAAGTTAACTCTCACTTGTTATTTATTCTAGCCCATGAAACTGTAATTAATCTTCTGAAAAACTGTCACACTGCAGCCTCCACCCCCAGCAGTTGCATCTTCTCAACTTGTTGCCCTTAAAAAGGACTGCGCATCAGTTTTTGGATATTTTATTTTAAACCCAGTTTCTACTCCCCTTAAGTGAATGCTAGACAAGGTTTTTGTGTGTTCTGATGCAGCACAATGTGGCATTTAGTCTACCTCATTTGAGAGGAGGAAGACTTTTTGTGTCTTGGCTGTCTGATACTGATTTATCTGTCTGTATTTTTCCTGGCTCCTGTTTAAGCCAACCTATCCAAAGCAGACCTGTGGCTCCTTTGCCTCGCACTCTATTTTTCCAGAAATAGAGCTCTTTCCATGCAGTGGAGAACAGAAACTCTGTGCTATCTTCCGTGGTGCAGTGATGCATCTATGGAAGCTTGGAGAAGACACATTTTTACTGTATATAGGGCAAAACTTCTTGTTGTGGGTATCAGCCAGCTGTGGAATGGGAGGGGAGTAACTGTGTTCCTCCTCCTTTCCTTTGTGCCTGTGGTGCTGCTGGCGCCCGGGCCGAAGGCTCTCTCTGCCTCCCTGGCCTGGGGTGAAGAATGGCAGTGGTGGCAAGAGCTGCCATTGGCTTTTAAGTTGAAGTATGGCCAACCTTTGTTCTGGCTAGCTGCCTTTTCCTTTTGTAATTGAAATTCTGTTAGACTTAGAAGGGAATTGATAATGACAATAGCAACTATATTTTTGTTCCTACAGTTCATTATATTTTAGCCTGTATAACATCCAAGGTCTTAGTCTGCCACAGAACCAACACCATCTGGAAAATGTATTTACTGGAGAAGCTTCTGTTTATTCAACGGCTTAAAATCAAAGGAAAGTCTCCATCAAATCTTCTGTTTGTTTCTGTGCTGTCTTTGGCCATTTAGTATAAATAGGTATATGAGAGAAATTCAGACTAGTACTACTCATAAAATTCTAGAAGTATTTAAATGTATATTTTCAAATATGTTTCCAACTTCTTTTTTGAAGTCTTTAGAAAGCTTGGGATAGAAGTGCTTTTTCACTCTTTTTACAAGACTGTTCTTGAGAGTCAGGCAATTTGTTGTAAAAAGCAGAAGAGGTACTGAAAATGAGAAAACTTAATCATCCCATACATTACGTACCTCTTAATGCTTATCCATTACAGTCTTTGATCTTTCTTAAATCAGCAAAGGATGTCAGTGTATGAACAATGTTGTCCAGTAGGTTATTTCAAACACGTGAAGGTGTTTATGATGGGTAGTTAGATTTCAACTATATTGTACTCTAGCTCTTTACAAAAGAGGGTGCCAGTGTGTGTGGCATAGAGCTTAGCAACAAGTTTATGTAGTCAAAATTTATGCAGTTAAGATTTTTAGAAGCATTAAAGAATTACCAAATACATATTTGGGTAATTACATGGTTGCTAATTTTAAATATGACTGTAAGATTGCTTAAATACAGTGCTATAATAACTGGTTGGATTTTTGTAAGGTCTAAGGCCAGCTGTTTGTATGAGAAATGCATTTGGACTTAGATTTGTTCATTTCAGGATCAAAATATGAAGGGGCATGAAATTAAATGGCTAATGATTAAAAGAATGATACTTAAATTATCAAGAAAACAGAAACTGTCAAAAGCTCAAAATTTAAATGAAGACAGTCTCTTACCATTTTCTTTTCCCATTTTCCAAAGCCCTTTTGGTTGTTTTCAGGTTTTAAATTATGCAATAAGAACCACATACTGGTTATGGTTCTGTGTAATAGAAATTAGTTTGTCCAATCCATCCCATTCCATCTCTACTTCAAAATCTTGATGTCTGTGCTGCTCTGTGGTTCCTTCTCTGTAGAAGGTCTCCATTACAGATTCTGTGCTTTGGGCAGTGGATGTGCCCCAAATACCAGAGCCAAAATAATACTCATTGTGGAGGCTGTGTAGACTTCTTTTCATGACTGTAATATTTTTGGGTATATCTGTAATCATGTGTGTTATGGTAAGTTGAGAATGAAGGGGAGAAGGAGTATTGTATGCTTTAAGTAAATATAAACAGTTAGGAAAAGTGTATTTTGTATTTATAGTTGAGCTGTGGGGAAACAACCACCGAATGAAAAATGTGAAGAACTTTGAGCACTTACTGGCTAATGGATGTCAGGCAGTGTAGTGATTTGCCTGCTTTATGGTTATTGAAAAATAATATACAGTGATTATGCAGATTTGACACCCAAACAGTCTATGGGGAATAAGCACAAATGTATGTGGGGGGAGAGAGCTATAATTCAGTTTCAGCATAATTCTGGTTCAAAGTGGAGCTGAAGCAAGCTGTTCTCTAACAGTGGTGAAGGGACAACTTGCAGCCTTGGCACTGTGCTCTCTTCCACCTGACTTTACAGAACAGGCTCATAGATAAGCTCATAGGACTTACAGCATCCGTGATGGGTTATGCAGCTGTTGCCATGAGCTTAGTTGCTCTGAAAATGTGTATGTGGTATTGTAAGAAAAATAAATTTTATCAACATCTGAGGCACTTACAAGAGTGGCATCCATTTCCAGGAAGCTCTCCCCCTTCCACCCTTGACTACAGGTGCTGTGAAGAAATAGAGATGGGCTGTTAATCATGTGGTACTGAGGAATTTCTGCCTGTGTTTGGACTCTTCTTTCTAGTGGCTAGACACACAGTAAAAATACAGTTCCTCCATCTGAGGAGTGTTCAGTGTAGACACAGGATTTTTGGATTTTTCACCCTTAACTATAAAACTCTCATCATCCTGGAGTTCATTGCAGTGCAAATCATTGTGGAGTGGGTTTTTTTGTTTTGTTTTTGTTGTTGTTGGTTTTTTTTTTTTTTAGGGGTGTAAAGAGCAAACTGTGGGGTGTTTTTAAAAAAAGAAGACAAAACGTTTTATGCATGGACAGTTGCAGCTGATGGTTATTACCCTGGCACCAACTTACGTCTAATAGTCTGGCATACATTTTGTCTCTTAATACTTTCAGGAAAAATCCAGATTATCAGCAGAGGACAGCCAAATGAAAATGACTATTGGCTAAAAAAGTTGGAGTCCACTTCTTACTCCATAAAACTGACTTATGGAAAGGCTATGACAGAAAGTTATTTCAGTCACAGATAAATCTGCTCCCTAGGTCAGTGTGTGTGACTGGTGGGAGCTGTGTGCTGGATGGGATAAAGGACAGGGTCACTTAGGGAGCTGCCCTGAGAAGGTGGTCATGTGGAGACACCTGTTAGGCTCTTTCAGATGGGCAGAATATGGGTGAAGGTGACTGGTGGGTTTATGCTGAGGATGAAAGTCCTCGAATTCAAAGCTGGGCTGAAGAGCTTGGCAGTGACTGTGAAAGATATACTCTGAGCCTCCAAAACTTTGCATTGGTCTACATTTACCAGCATTTTTATGCTAATCAGAACAGTAGAGCTGAACCCTGTTTTGGGGGCAGGGGGGATAGAGAAGAGCCTGTGCAAGACTGTGTAGGATAGACTATTTTAATACTGAGATTTTTCAGGTCCATTTTTCTTTATTCCCTTCCCTACTAAAAAGGTTTACTAAAGTACTTTTTCTTTTCATAACAGTCTTCTGTGGTGGAGAAGTGAGAGAAGAACAAAATTGCTCAATCTGGAGTAAGCTGTTTTATATTATGGTTTCCATCAAGGATTTTAAAATGCAGAGTTTGGCTGCTGCTGAGGTGTTCAATTGAGAAAAAAAATGCATATGCAGTAATTTGGGCATTCTTTCCTCAGGAAATTTTTCAATAGCAAGAAAGAAGGTGCTTGTTAATTCAGAAAATGTTTCTAATTAGAGTCTGTCATTTTGGATGTTTTGCACATCGGTCATGACAAGGTACCTTGTCACTTTGGAGTCAGGCTTTGTGAAAGAGCCTGACCCAGCCTGGAGTGGCCCTCTCCCCAGCACTGGAGTGGCTCATTCTGCTGGCCATGGACCTTTTGCCATGGCCCTTGCATCATGGCATTCATTTACTTACACGGAAAGCCTTATTTGAGCAACTCTAGTCAAAGGTGAAAAACCCATGAGGAAAGCCAGTCTTTTAACTGCTCAGCTCCTTAACCACGTTGTGCTCCATGCCCCCAAGGACCACAATCTTGTGTTTGCAGTTGGACATCTGCCAAGAACAATTCCTTGACACCATAGGTTTATAGTTATAATAAAAAGGACATGTGTGTACCAATAACATGTTATGTATCTGAGTTAAAGGTGGATGTTGAGGGCAGGATTTTCAGTGGTTTGCTCTCTGGAAGCTACCAGTGAAGTATCTAGGTGAATATAAGGCTTTTTAAAGCATGCAGTTGACCTTTTGAAAGAGGGGAGCTTTTGCTTTTTTCAGACTTACACAATTGTTGGAATTAAGTAATAATGAAACCAAAATTAATTGAATTGCTAATATATGCTTTTGCATAGCTTTAGGAAAAAAAAACCCCACAGGACACTGTGTCAGGAGCCAAAACCTTACCATGTGTGTTCATGCTAATCTTGATATTCATACCAAATGATGCAGGGGGTGCACAAGTTGGTTTGCTGGTTGGTTTTTAAAAGGGGAGAAGATGGGGCCTATATGTGTGAGGAGCAGTCTTGTCAGTCTTGATTAGTTCTGAGTCATTTGCATTTTTCGTGGAGGATGAATAACAAAGATTTCATTTTGCCTTTGTGGTTACAACAGTGGTTATAAGCAGTTATCTTCTGCAGTTCTTAATTTTTGTTTGGGTGTCTTAAGTGCCTTGGATTGTGGGCATAGACAAGTAACAAACAATGTGTGAGATAGAAAAGGAATTGCAATATGTTCTTTTAAATTAAAGCTGTAGGAAAAAAAAGAAAGAAAAACAGATACACAAAATAAATTTCAAGAGTTAAGTGTTTTGAGTCAAAGCAAATGTGTCAGTTTATTAATTTTTCTGAAGTCTTTAATGCAGTAAACACTACTTTTTGCCTCTATAAGGTGCCATTTTTTTAGCTTCCTTTTTTCCAAGATTACCCAAATTGATTTTGAGGATCCACTCCTATTTAGCTACAGCTTATACTGCTGAAACAATTATTCTTATTTTTGAAAAATGATTATTCTTAATGTTGATAAGCATTATTTTTTGTTTTAAACATAGAAAATTAATATGGTGTTTGTGGATATGCAGGTTGTCACCAATGTTGGGGTTTTTTTTTAAGTTTTAAAACATAAGAGCATCTTTTAGATTACAAAAAATAGTCATTAAATAGAAACTGTTTATTTGGCTACAAGCCCTGAATGTGCAGGAGACATGTTAGTAAGTCACTGACATATGGATGTGATCGCTGTTTCTTTGACCAGATTTGGTTTCTGCAGAGTGCGTGAGAAGGGAAGATAAATTTTGCCCTAGTAATACTGTAGTGACTCATAAATAAATGGTTACCCTTTGGTGCTTACAGTTTTCATTAAAGCGGCCTGAGCTTTGTTATTGACACCATAGGTTGCCTATTCAGGGAAATGCAGTAAAATTTATCAGTGTGCTTTCTACACCTAATAAATCATCCAAACAGGGAACCATATGGCAGATAAGACCTTGAAAATGTGGCTTCAGCATGTGAAGAGTCAAGTTGCTGAAATCTTGAATGATTACAGCTCATGCATTTTCCCTTGGAATATCTTACAGTTATTTTACATGCCATTTTCTTGTTCATCCTATTGCCTTTTTGTCTCTCTGTCTCTCTCTGTCTCTTCCCCCTCTTCTTTTTCAGCAGTACTGTGATTTCAGAAAAAAGTCGAAAGCAGATAAGACATTTTTATAATGCCTTGCTGGTAGGAGGAAGAGGGGCAGGGAGGAGCAGAGACTGATGGGAAAGGATGATATATGTGGCGGCTGTGTCCCAACTCTCCTCTAGCCCATTGTCATTAATCATGGCTATTAGTTTTTTCAGAGCTGCCTTGTCTGCACAGTGCCTCAGAAAAGCCATTGTTTTTTCATACCACAGTCCAGGGAAAGCAGCGGGGGGTGTGTGGGGGTATGGATGGGACCTTCTATAGTACTCCTTTCTCCTGTCTGCCTGAATCCTTTTTTTTCTCTCTTTCTTTCCTTCTTTTTTCTTTTTCTTCCCCTCCCCCCCACCCTTTTTTTTTTTTCTTTTCCTGTCCCTTTCTTGAAGGAAAAAAACCTCTCAGCTGGCTGTTTGTACCTGTGTGTAGGCACTTATCTGGTGACATAAACATAGGTTAGACATTTGTAATACATATTCACTGACTAGTAGCTTTGGTATGCACTCTGCCATCCTAAGGTGATTTTTTTGAAAAAAGAGAGAGACTTGTACTTGGACACCTAATCAGAGGGCATTGGCAAGACGTGAAGAGCTATCTATGATACATTTTAAAAAAGGCATTTTAAAATCTCAGTGTTCTCTCTCCCTTAATTAAAAAGACAGTTTTTGTCTAAAGTTGGTGTAGTTCTGCAGCTGCCATGTCCTTGGCTGCTTCTTGGGAAGACAGAAACAAAAATCTTCCCTTAAAAGTGCCCTTCTAATAAAAACAAAAGCAAGTGGAGAAAAAACCTCCAAACTTTCATAGTGGCAGAAAGATTAAAATGTAGTCAATCAAGCATCTGTCTAGAGTATGCTTTGAAAATGTTATAATGGAGTTTGTTGTTCTAAAAACCTTCACGAATATGTACTGTGTAAAATACATAAACAGAATGACTGATAATAGCATTTATACATTCACAGACTGGCAGCCAAGGTTCAGCATGGATTTGTATTTTGAAAACTCAGGCATGTTATTGTAATGGCAAAGGAAAACTTGCAAGGTACAAATTTTGGTTACATTTTATTACAGAGCATACTGGAAATTGTTAAATTTTGGCTTTTAGAACATTTACAATATGAACATAGTTGCATGATCTAATTACACTTCTGCAGATTAAGAGGAACAAAATGTTAAAGCAAGTGGTCCTCCTGTTTGCAGATTCTACTCTATAGTAAAGCAGTAATGGCTTGAAAGTTATAGATTTCACAAACCGTGGTGGCTGGAGAGAAAGGTACAAATTCTTTAAAATATTCAGTATTATATATATGTATCTCTTTGAATCAAATGACATATGTTGATTATAAAAGTCCAAGTGCTTTGATGTCTCTGGAATTAAGACACATCTTCAGGAAATGGATAAGAAGAAGGTTGTGATTTTTCTTCCATCACTGTTTTAGAGAGCTTTAGTGTCTGAAACTTTTAACCAAGCACTTCCAACCTGCAGGTGAAGATAAAGCTCCTGCTACAGGGTGGCAGGAAAACCATTCTTGCAATCATAATGCATCTCTGATGAAAAACATTTTTCTTTTTGCAGGATTGTTTTTCTTATCAAAAAGATCCTTGGATTTTTAGGGCAACTTTGCTTCTGGTAGACCTGCTCTGTAGCAAACTGGGGTACAGTTGTTTGTGAAACTTCTGCTATACATAAGTGATTTGATTTCTCTTTTTCTTCCCCTCCTACTTTGCTAATATCCGTGTGGCAATCTATTTCTGCAGGAAGCCCAAAAAACTTAGTTTTCTCAATCTGCATTTGAATACAGAAGGGGAAGTTGGGCTCTTGAGCAGCTTTTCATGTAGTTTGAGCCTTGTAAAGCTGTTAATATTGTACACTAGGAATACAGTCTCTAGGGAGATTGGTTTTAAAATGTGGTTTCTGTGGTTGCTTAGTTATGCTAGCATGGGATGATTAAAATTCCTCCTTAGGAAAAAAACCCAACTATTTCCAATATGCTTTAAGAATGCTATCACTAATGGTGTGGGCTGGTGGTTACCAAGCCCTTGAATTAATAAGAAATTTATGTAAATTATTTTATTTGAGAAATGAGAAGATGACTATTTTACTTTAGTTTTTATTAGTGGAAATTTTGCTAAATTGAAGTTTCCACTGAAAGTACTAGGCTGTGGGTAGGATCACTCTGTGTGCCTTCACTGGAGCCAAAAAATGGACATACAAGGGCATTTTCCATGGTTTGATGGGCTCTGGTTTCTGATCTATTTTTTGTGTTTTGTTTTATTTTTATTTGTTTAGTAAACACATGCATGTTTTTGTTGAGATTGTAGTCAGTATCAGTATGGGATTTTGAGAAAATATTTGGAACGCTGCACTTAGTACTAAGGTGCATGTGTCAGTAGTCTCTTCATACCTGAAAAGGGGTTTGGTGAGTGAGGTGATGTGATGGATCAAAATTTGCACTTTTGACATAAGAGTTGGTGTTTCCTTCCTGCAAATGTGGTGTTGAATGAGCAGGCAGTTGCAAACTTTCTAGTATGCTGAGTATTTTTCTTTAGGTCTGTATGAGTAATTTCCTCTCAGTTTTGTTGCATGCTCAACTATTATAGCTTGTCAAGATGAGACTTTAGTTTTTTCTATAGGTAACTGTGGGATGAAAATTGTTATAATATTCCTGGGAAAACCTTTACTTATATGCCTGTGAAACACAAATCCACTGACTGTATTGCTAATATCTATAGTATAAATTCTATATCCCTGTACTGCATAGTGTTTGTCCCCAAACTTTGTCCTTGAGTGCTTTAAATCTTCATCTCCATCTTGTTCTGTTACTTTTACTCTTGAAGCCTTGCTTATGTCCCCCCCCTCCCTTTTTTTCCCCCCTCCTGTTGTCTTCTCCAGACTCTTGTCTCTACCTTCCTGTATCATAAGGAGATTACCCCAGACACAACAGTATGTACTCCACACTCTTAGTCTTTCCTGGAGTTAATCTTCTTGTTTTCAACATCAGGAAGGAAAAATCCCTGAAACACGACTATTACCAGATTTGCTTCTATCCTTGTGACTATCAGGGAACATCTGTCATCTGGCATGAAAGATATATTCTTTTAAATTCCCAGGCTGGTTTATCAGGGATTTTTAGAGAGAAACCTCTGTTTATATGTCCCTAATTCCTTATTTTGACAATGGCCCTCCACCTTCTTAACACCTGGGCACAGGTGTGCTGTATGGTATGCTGAACAGATGTGTTCAGAAAGACTAATTTAAATATATTTTGGATTGTCTTGAAATACCAATGAAGATGAGTGTGGGAAAAAGAACCAAATATTTTTTCTCTTTAGAGACAAATTATTTTATCTCTGTGTGATAGAAGAAATGTATATGCATGGCAGTGCAAGATTCAGCTTTTTTTTTTTTTGCATTATTTTGATTGTTGTATCTGTAATTTGCTTTACTATATCACCTATTTAATTATATTATAATCACTGAGTAAGGAGGTACGTTCTGTGGGGAAAGAAACCCCAGTAAAAGTGATTTCTATGTAGTACTTTGAAAAAAACCAACCAAACATCCACCCTTGCTTGTGGATTGTCATTCTATTGGCTTAATCAATACTTTTTTTCAGAAATCTTTAGTGATGAACACTGAAATAATAATAATAATAATAAAAATTAAATCAAGGAAAAAAAAAGCCTAAAAATATTTTCCCTTACAGATCTGAGAAACTGTAAGCCTGAAACAGCATAAGTAATGTGGTATGTATACATAGCATTGTGTGCAGCCTTTTCTACAATTTTTGTTTTCTGCAAAGTCATATGTTTTTAGCTGTGATTGTGGCCTGTGCCAAATGGTTCACCTTGTCTTGGGTAATGAGTATAAACAACTGGTCACTGCACTGACCAATGAAACTAATAAAGATGTATGGCACTGTGCTTGCTTAGGGAGTCACATACACACTCTTAAACTATATGTGACATTTATACCAAAGTAACATGGTTCCAAACTCTCTCACTCTTTGCTTACAAATTCTGAAGAAGAACAAACTATTTGACTGATGGTTTACTAAATTTAATATGCTTAGCAAGTGAAATTATTGCCTACTCTAATGCTGTGTAATTATTAAGATACACTGCTTTTAAAAATACCAAGTGAATAATATTGATTTAGTGAACTGCTATTTAGAAAAATGCCAGCAAAGGAGGAATATTTTATTTTAGCTGCCTTAGAGCTGTAATGGGTCTGTACTGAGATATGCATGTGGAAATAAATTATGCACAAGGTAAACTATTTCGTTATACAGTACCCATAATATTAATTAAGCTGTAATTTTACCAACAAAGCTTTAATTTAACAAATAAACAGGAATCATCTGTACTGTTCTTTGAAATATACAACTTTGGGGCTGTAATAAAACATTCAGGAGCACCTGCAATTAATTTTAAAGCAAATAGTGGGACTAGCAACTTTAAAGGGTAATTGTAATTTATAATTTATTTATTTGACTTATACTGGATATAATTACAGTTATAATGTATTATTATTTTCATTCAAATGTTAGATCTATCTAGTTTACATTTAAAGTGGGTAGATCGGGGTAATAATAGCATATATATTTTCTACTCTTCACAACAACATGCAAAGTAATAGATACAGATGGATCATTGTCATCCAGAGCAGTTCCAAAGACACTTTAGCTTACATTAAAATAGATGTATGTATTTTCTCTTGATCAAGACATTTATGCTATGTTCAGAAGTTCTGTGAATGCCACATTTGTACAGTAAATCTCCTAAAGTATTGGTATGACTGGGTGGAATTTGTATTGGAGCATCATGTCTGACGATTTTGTTGGAAATGCTAGAAGTGGCTGATTGTGGCTGTCCTGATTAGCATTTCTTTTAAAGACTATTTTCAAGACCATTACACTTTTCAAATTCCATTTATGATTTTTATTTGTATTTCTGTGTGGAGAAATAGAACTGAGAGAAATAGTGGTGCAGAAAAAAGGAAGCAATTATATGGGCCTGTTGTGTTTGTGGCTAAGAGAATGCTGAACTGGCAGATTTGCAAATTTGTAAGCGAGGAAAGCTTAGTGTTCATCTTTATCAGCCAAAGTGGTTTCTTGTTAGCTGAGCAGCAAGCTAGAAAGCGACCGATTTTGACAACATAATTTACATCTTTGTATAAAACTATTGCTGGCAGCCGAACTAATTTGCGCTGGATTAGGTTGTTTGTCTCTGCTGCTGACTAACCATGCAATCTATCAGGGACCGTTTTCAAATATCACTTTTCAACTGTGCCCTTGAGAGGAGGAATTGATCGGGAATATACAGAGTAAAATTACTCCAATAACTTTATAGAAAAAACAATTACTGAATCATACAGATGTGAATAATTCCGAAGAGCTGAAATAAATGTAATGAATTTAGCTCTGTGCCTATCTTAAACATACACACGCCCGATGTATTTCCATAAACCAGTCTTTTGTTTGTTATTTTCCTGTTACTTTGAACACTAAGAGAGGTTTGTGGTGCACTATAGGTACTGAACTATACTAACCTTCTGAAATACAGTCTGAGTTGTGTTTGTGAAATGATCTTTTCTTTCAACCACACTTTTCAGTTCCTTCCCACAGAACGCATAGGAACAGTCTCTGTTGTGTGAGTGCAGAATAGCTTTGCCAACTTTTCCAGTGGAACTGTTAGTTTGAGTTTGATGGTATGTAATGAAAAGAAGTGCTACCAATACAAATCCATGCATAATTTATCATGTATTCTACATGCAAACATACTATCAGTTTTATAACAGGAAAAAATACTATGGTTTTGGTTTTTTATTGTGAACGTGGCAGTGTTCCCTTCCTCTCCTCTAAGATTATGGGTCATAGAACAATGTAAAGGAGGAAAACCTGGTTTTGCAACTGATAACCAATCCTTAGTTGTTTATAAGATGCTCTAGATTAGCTAGCAAACAAAAAACCATTAAGCACCTATTATTTTAAAGCAGTGGGTACATTTTTCATCACATTTCTCTGATGAATTTTCACTTGTGCATCCTGCTGGAGGTAATTAATTGCTTTCAGTTCAGAGGAGTAATAATGCAATAAATTATGCTGGTATTTCTTGTCAGGGAAGAATCATATTGCTGCTTCCTTACTAAAGCAGGACTAATAATGTAGCTAGAGCCACAGACTCAGAAAGTACCTATACCATTAAAATTTATGTAAGGAATCAGAAGACTAACTACTCCCTAGAATTACATTAAAAATCTGATTCTTCTGTGTAAAAGTAGCCTCTTGTGATGACAGCGCAAGAAATGGGAGACTGATGCTGGGTCTTCATATATATTCCTTTTTTTTTTTTTGACCTTGGGCTTGTTACTTAACCTGCCTATGCTTCAGTTCCCAAGCTATGAAACAAGGATGATGGTACTGGCATTCACATTGACCTTGGGGCTTTACTGAATTAACATTAAAGTTGCTTGATAGTGTAAGGAACAGGAATCCAGGTCAATTTATTATTTCATGGTTATCGATGAGTACATCTGCTGACTTTATTTCTTTGGATTGTGGTACTCTAAAGAGAATTATTTTAGGTAACATTGTCATATCAAAATAGTTACTTATAATGAAACATAAGTTAAATATTACTGTTGTTTTGAGTTTTGCTTTAGTTGAGAAAGAATGGAGAAATATGTTACTGCCTAGGGAAAGGATGTTCCAGGTGATAGCTAATACAGAGCTGGTGTGCAGAGTGGCCAATGCTTAGTGGTAATAATACCTTGTTATCATTAAAGTAGCTTTTAGCCAGTGGTTTCCACGTTGGCATCTGAGTGGACAGGTAATATGTAGCATTGAGTGATGTTGCAGCATCTCCCTGATGTCTAGGCTCTCCAGAAAGCACTGGGGACATAACAGATGATCATGCTTGGAAATAATTCCCATTCTGAAGTTGCAAACAACTATAAGGTTGGTAAGCTAAGCAGTCACAAGAAATATCAAACTTGCATTTCTGTAAATGTAATCTATAGTAATTAAAAAAAAACAACCCCCCAACTTTTTGAATATTTGTTTCTTATTGGAAATATTCCATGTGGTTTAACCAAAACTGTCATTCTGACTTTGCAGCCGCTGTTGCAAACACATATATGGGTAACTAAGTGCTCTCTCTCAGATAGTGTAAATAATAAAAAGATTGCATCACTGCATGCTTCTCTACCAGGGATGGAGACTGTGTAAGGGAGATACCACCCAAGGGACTGTAACATGGGCATGCATGCCTTGCCATCCTTCATGTTCAGTAGGTGCAGGAAAAAGATCAAAAGGGGACATATAGTATTGATCAATTCACAGGTATTTGTTAAGAGCAGATAAAAACTTGGGAACCCTTCTGTCAGAATCTGGAATGCAGTTTAATGTAGTAGGCACAGTGAAGCAGAAAACCTTTGTTTCTCCTTTTGCACTTCACCTCTCTACCTTCCTTCATCTAACCTTTCTTCACCATTCCATGTCCCTGGGTTCTTACTGATGTCACCCTGGTTCCCACCTCCACATCCAGCTTAGTTTCTATTGCCTCCTAGCTTTCTCTTCGTTGGTTTACAAAGAAGTAAATAATTTCTTGGTTTCTTTTTTTTGATTAATCCTGTTCTCATTACTGGTTCCTTACTCAAGCTTTCTGAAAGGTCACTGCTTTGTCTGAGCAGGGGAAGCAGAATTTTGTCATTAGGGAAGAATTAACTTGGCAAGTTAATTGTGAATGCTTTTCAGATTTCCAGAGAGTGTGGATGAGTCTTCATTGATTTCTTCTAAAGTCTTTGATGTGATGAGACTTCAACAAGGGTAGGAAACATACTGAGCAGTTGATATTTAGTGAAGTTTTAGAAAACACCCATGAATACTGAAGAAATTCGGTGTCTCTATTTAAAATTACTTGGACAAATTTTAGGAGTTCAAAAGTAATGCCTTAAGTTCTGACAGTTTTACTGGCTGGTGGATGATCTCTCTTTCTGAGCTGTCCTTTCAGGCATTCTGCTCTCTGTTTTACAGACTCATCATCACAGCATATGGTAGTTGGGCATTGCAACATATTAAAGTGCATTGATTCAGTTTTAGATAATAAAATGAAGTTGAATACTTTTCTATGTCATTCTAAGTAGATTGCAAGTATCAATTTTTAAATAGGGAGACAATATATGAGTGAAAACTTACAAGCAATGAGAAGTTATTGCCATGTTTGGCCTCAGCTCCTCCAGTACTTCACTGTCAGCCAAAGGGTACTTGATTTGTTCCAGTTTGGGCCCTTTTATTTGCCAAGAATTTCAGATAAGCTCAATTATTATTCAAAGAATGGTAGTCTTATAATGAAACCTGAATGATAGGAAGAGATCTGGCATTTCATTATGTCTTTTGACCTAAGCAGGGTTTTGGCTTGACCTTCTAGTCTACAGAAGCTTTTGTACTAAAACTCTTTCACTTGTCTTGGATCTGCTGTTGTGTGCAGAAGTGAGAGCTGGTTGAATGGGATGCTTAAGAGTTGAACAGCACAGCTCTGCGGTCCTTTGAGGTTTTTTTGTTTGCCTTTT
>VYXD01013260.1:570933-722680 GCA_013397195.1 Hylia prasina | reverse complement strand
TAGACTTTTTTTTTTTTTTTTTTTTTTTGGTGTGGTTTGGGATTTTTGGTTTGTGTGGGGTTTTTTTCCTATTTGTTTCAGTTTTTGTTTGGTTGTTTATTTTTTTACCTTGGGTTTTTTTTTTTGAGGGGGGTGCAGAGGTATTAACTGAGCGGGACATTATTAATAAATCCTCCCAAACCTGTAGTGTTTCTTTCTGTGTATGATTGCTGCACTCTGTGTACTCTGCTGGTTTTTCAATGCAAAATTTAATACCTGCTTTCTCCACCAAGCTATTTCTTACTGGTTTTAGAAATAGGAACTTTCAAGATTAGCACCTTCATAAGTAAAAATGTAAGGTTTCACGTTGTGTGGAGAATACAATATTCCCTATGCCAGTATTCTGTGAGAAAGAAGTCTTGAATGAAGTGAGCCCAGAGAAAAACGTTTCTGCCTTTTTCTGCCATGAAGGTGGGAGAAGGAAACAATTGCAGGGAGATTCTTGCAGTAGGTGTTGGCAATCTGCTGTGTTTTCCTTCACTTTTCTGTCTGTCTTTCGGACTGCTAAAGGAAATGAATGTTTCACTTTTAAATGAAACACATAATTTTGGGGAAGATATTCCCCATACTTGCCAACATTTATTCCCTCTAGACTGGGGTGGCACAACTTTACTCCTATTGCAGACCAGGCTTCAAATTATTTGTGTTAGAAATCTTTCTTCCCCCTGTCCTTTTCTATCTTTATCTTTGGCTCCCTAGCAGTGGTTGCAGTTCAGAGCTCTTCTGCTTTGCCAGATCTCCCTACCCCAGTTACTGAAAAATGTCTTTTAGATCCTTGGGCCTCGACCTAACGATTGTAGTGCCTAGCATCAGCCTTTCTGGTGACAAACTGTTCCCTCCTCTTGAGCTGCTACGTGGCACTAGACAGCTGATGGCTATAAAATATTTTTCACAGAAGAGCTATCACCTGACTGTCTCTGTTTTAGGATTGATGGCATTTTTATAGGTAGATAAGACTTTGCCCAGCTGTTCCAGTTCTTTATATGGTGCAAAGCTTTCCCCTTTTAATAACTTTTTACTTTTGAGATGATAATAACTATACTTTCAGAGTGGTGACAAGGTGTGAATTTTGAAAAAGTTGTTTGTTCCCATTCCGTACCAGAGATAAAGCCAGCAAATATTTCAACCCCCACTTTTTCTGGTGGGGCTTTTGCAAATGTAGAAGTGCTTTTGGGAATGCCTTGTTAAGGTCTCACTGAAACCAGATAATTTTGAAATCCCAGATAATCAGCAGGTAAAATGCTCCAATTACATTTTATAAAAATGGCCATTGCGCAGAGCGCTTTGTGTGCTCAAAGGAGCTCTGCTAGATTGTTTCCTCTTTCTCCTGTCTGTAGCATACCCTTCCACCTGATCAAGGTTATCAGACAGTTTGATTGGTGGGTGATGGACTTTGATTCAGTATTGTTGAACAGGAGAGGAAAAAAGGTTGGTGAGCGGTTTTTAGGCTTGTGAGTGCTCTCCAGACATGTACTTTGGATATTTAATGCCTAAAGTACATGTTTTGAGATGGGGTGCAAAAAGTGATTCATCACAGCATGCCATATTCTGTTTTTGCAGTACAGACAGTGCAAAATAAGAGAACTTTTTTCCCAATTAGATTTGAAAGTTAGTCATCTGGCCAACTACAAAACTCTCTTATATATTGGAGTCGACTCCTCTGTGAAGAGTGTTAACTCACCTGTCTTCAGTTCAGAGGTCTAAATTTTCTTCTGGCTACTAGCAAGGCTCTTGGTAATCATAAAATGAGTCAGGAAAGATTGTAGAGATGAGAATTCAGTTTTACCTTTATCTTTGACAGAATGTGGCTGCCCTCACTATATTGACTGATGCCAGACAATATAGCAAACCTATTTTCACTTACCTAGATAGTGAGTTAGTTCGCGTAGTGATAGGAATCTTGCAAGTTAATTTTTTCTAATAGTTTTCATAGAATTTAATTTTTGCCTGTATGTATTGTTTTTTCATTAGTGATTAATAGTTTTGAGCAACAAGATCTGAGTTACCTTACTGTGTAAATAGTTGGTTACCTTTCTTATCCAGCATCTTAGCACCTTAAGAATGTTACCTCATCCTCTAAGTCCTACTTTGACAGAGTGGGCAAAAGATCCTTTTTGCTCAGCAAATAAATCTGTTCTGTGACTGCTTGTTTTAAGACTTAGGCTGAGCTTTGTCCCTGAAGTATGGAGTGTACTGAATGGAGAAATCTTGCACTGCCAAAGCTTTCATTTTGTGGCCATGATAAATTTAGACACTGCTCTAAGTAAGAAGTCTGTCACTTCCCCTCCTGCAGTCACAGTAAGTTCCATATTAAGCTTCAAGCCCAATGAAGTGTGTAAAGCATGCAGGGGTGCAGGCTCAACATCTGTGGGAATAATCTAGGTAAACATCCCATAATTTTGAAAAACATGGTGGTTTGATGGTTATTCACAGTGACTAGGCAAAACCCACATTTTGTTAGTGTCTTCTACAGTGCAGACTGCATACAGCTGGTGAGATCTGGGAGCTGCTGGGAGCCCTGTTGAAGTCTCCTGTGGATAAATGAAGGACAGCCCTTGGCAGTGGCGGAACAACACCCGCACACAAAGCTCCTGTGCTTAATGCACAAGTCCAAAGATCAAAGATGCATGAGATCAAAAGACTCCTGGGTCTTTGTCCTTTTTTCTTTATCAGCCACCTTTGGTTGGCCTCTTGATGAGGGTTTCTCAGAGCTGCTCTGTTTGCATGGTGCTGGAGGGGTGGCCTAGAACCTGATCTTAAGTGGCCAGTGTGGTTAGCCAGGGGCCAGCTGTTGCTAGCCAGCTCAGCCCCAAATCTGACCTCAGTGGAGACTCTTTCATCTCTCAGGCTGTCTGTCATCTCCAATGGCATCAGCTAGGAGCCCTTTGCCAGGTTGCTCTGCTGATTCTCTCCTAGCAACTGCATGAAATTTTATTCTGCCAGAGAAGGTTCTTTAATGATGTTGTTTATGCAGACAAATAGTTAAAATTTCACATCTAAAAGATTAAATATTGTAATCGCATAATTAGAAAAAATGTTACATGATTTAACATAGCATTTTTCTATTTATGTAAGTGACAACTAATGGTTTCTTTTTTCTCCTAGCTTTAGGAAAGATTCTTCAACTTTGTAATTTTAAAACATTTTCTCCTACACATGTCATTGTTCTTTTTAATAGGATCTGCCAGAACAACTCTGAGCAAAAGCTCTGCATTTTCACATTATTATCTCATTGTCTATCCCTAGTGTTATAGCCTTACTGTGACTTCCTAACTAATCAGCTATTTCAACTTTCATTCCATAAGCTTTATGTCTGAGTGTAATTAAATGAGCATTAAGTCCTTTTTTTACTAGCAAAGCCTGAAAGTTCTGATATTACAGTAATAAGTGTGAAGTGAATTTTGAATGGCATTTATATCCTTTCATGGGCTCTAAATGTTTGATTTGCATAACTAGTTAAAATGATATCAGAGCAGCATATTGATTTAATTCCATCTCAGAAAACTGTTAATTAATAATGATAATAAATGTGTCAGTCCTTTATTATCTGCTTTGAATTGGTGATGATGTCTATATTAATACTACTTCAGTAATAGACCTCTGCTGGCTATTGTTGGCAAAGCTTTGACGGCTTGAATAACTAGCAATCAGAATTTATAAAATTTATTGCAGAGCAGATTTTAAAAAAATAGTCATTTTATCACATGTGTGATTTTAACACCTACTACTTAACATTTTTTTAAAATAAATCACTAAGAACAGAAACTGGCAAGGCTTTTGAACAAAGAAGAGGTTTGAATTTCTTAAAATTTTTTTGTCCTTGCAAGTTAAAGAGTGAACACATTCCCTTCACGTAAAGGAGATAATGGAAAGAACTATGCACATTTCAGGTTCCTTAACACTTTTACAACAATATCTTTAAAAAAATCCCTACATATGCTAGGTGCATTGTGTGGAAAAGAGATGCTTGGACAGTAGAGGTTTTCTTTTTATTGCTGTTGGTTTGTTATATGTTTTTAATAATTTTGAGGTATGTGTTACTTGGACTAGAGTGAAATTAGATTGTCACCTATTCCTGTTTTTGCTATCGCTGTTTAGTGTTAGAACTAGTTTAAGATCTGAACTTTCCTTTTTCCTTTTGGGCAATGGCAAAAGAGTGCTTTGTCTGTGCTATTTAAGACTGGACTTTGGTTTCTTTTTCAGCAAGGAACATTAACTGTCCTAATATTCAGCACCACACTACCTTACGAAACTGCATTACAAGTGTCTAGAAAGGAAAGCACCCAGCTTTTGTCAGCAGATAATGTTCTGTGTACATTCCCTTTTAGATGAGGCAATATTTAGGAAACTGACTTTGGAGGCACTGGATTTAGTTTGCATGTAGGTCGTGAATCAATTTTATTTTTTTTAAGAAGTATCTTCTCTCTTAATGTCATTTACTTTGCTGGCAGCTGAATACTTGGGCTCTTCACTTTTTATATATGTATTGTTTGTGCTACAAACTAGAGCAGCAATTCAGCTGCTGATAAAACTTAATGTTAGCAGTACCCAACTGAAGACTTGTCTGCCAATTTAATGCTCTGATGGCAATTTTAATCAAAAAATTAAATTCTGAAGTCTCTGAAATGTTTGTTTCCTTACAATCCCTTGGAAAAATCAGGCCCTTAAAATTAATGGCCTTTTCCTGTAGAGAAATACTCCTGATTAGTATGAGTCTAAGGACAGAAAAGAAGGGAGTGACAAAATTCTATCATGCTTCTTGTTTTTAAGCACAACTCTTCTCTATGTTACTAAGTTCATGCAGTATTGTGTGGGCAGCAGTGAAGTTGTCTGGTCTGATGTGAACAAACACCATAGAAAAATGGCTCCATAGCACCAAACCTGAGCTTAAACATTCTGTTAGGAGGGAGTTAAAAGCACAGTAAAGAGAAACAAATCTGAATTTTACCAGTAACTTTTTTTTTTTTTGGTAGTGTTAAAATTTTGAGTTTAATCAGTAAAACTCTTTGTGTTTCTGGGAAAACACTGCTGGAAGTGCATTGCTTTCTGACAATTCTTGCCTGCCAATTGAGCTACATTTAGCAAAGTTTTGTTCTAGTTTTACACAACGGTAGAATAAGGCACTAGTTCACACTTGTGCTATGATCTTTAACTGGCACTGTGGAGCATGGTGATGATGACTCAAATGAAAATACTGGATCTCTCTTTAAAAGGAAGGCCAGGAAAGCATGATTTGAATGATGAGTGTTCTGAGTACCTATTCAAAAGTGCATGTTTTAGAAAAGATCCACCAGTCTCCTACACTGTTTCAAATTTATCCCCATGTCCTTGTGTACAGGTAGTGAGTACATCTTGCTTGGATGTCATGTTTTCCTTCCTAGGAAGGTCTGAGCTGTTCTTTGGAGCTCCAGGAAGGTGATGCTGTATGTCCAGCTTTGTCAGACCACAGTCCCTCAACCCCAATACACTGCGGAGTCAAAGTTTCTCGCTCCCCAAACAATGGGAATTTGGTCCACTTCCACTAAGTGCTTTGGCCACCTGGTTTGCATGGAGTTGGTAATTTTAATTTATTTCCTTTCTGAAAGCTTCCTTCAAAAGTTTGTTAGCCTTTGAAGCTGGGAGAGAGACCGTTTGGAAGTCTAAGAACAGAGGCAAAATGTTGTATTATGTTTCCTTTGTCAGTGGGTTGCCCTTTTATGTATTTTCTGAAGTTCCTGACAAGATGATGCATGTTGAGATGAATAGCCATCTATTACATTTAAAAATGCCTTTTCTCTTTCTGTAGTGATTTTCTAAATTACTGTGATCCTAAGCTATAACGGGGTATCCATATGGAAATTCTAACTAGTTTTTCAGGATTAATTTTTGCTGTATTTATTTGAGACAATGTTAAGCACAGATCATTGTAGCAGCCTGTTAAGACACAGACAACATTACTGGCCTTTGAAACTTCATAAAGGTAATAGAGGGATATTAACCATCCCTGCTGGAGTTTATCCAGAACTTTGGAGTTAAAATCCCTACTGGTGGTTTGTTTTGGTTTGGTCTTGGTTTTGTTTGCTTGTATTGTTTCAGGATTTCTTTGCGGTTTTCTTTGTCTTTTTTGTTTTGTTTTTAATGCCAGTATTAGACATTTTTTAGATACAAGCATCAAGACTCTTGATTTATTGAATTGTTTGGGTTCTTTTTGTTGTTTGTGCCTTTTTTCCCTCTGCTAAATTTAGTGACTCCACTCTCACAATGTTGGGTGAGGAGGCATAGCAAGACAATGCTGTTAAATGATTTTAATTTGCATTTAAAAAAGAGAAGAGTTGCATAAAGCATGTTCACCCCTCTGCCCCATGTCTCCCTCCTTCCCNTATGTGAACACTGAAATATATTTATGGTTTTCTCCACTGGCATAAATCAGATGTAGGTGACAGTATATCCAAATAACCTCTTTGATGCATGGTTTTTGTTAATAATTATGTGCTGCTAATAATTAACAGGTGTGTGAAAAAATGAATTAGTAATGAGGAGAGAGTTTGTAAGCCGTCTGTTATCATCCCTTGACAAATGCAAGCAAGGGTATAAGCTGAATACAAAGGCCCTTGATTATAGTTTAATGGTATTTGATAAGTTAACCCCTTTTGTCACATGATGATGCTGAGCTTTTATTGTGGGAAGTTTGCTGTCTTATAGTGGCAACATATTTTTCTTTAACCCAGCCTTTTTAACAAGGAAGTAATCAATAAAAAATCCAGGGTTTGTAGGACTTAAGATTTTGCATTCCTTTTTCAAAGTAACTTGAGAAGTTTTTAAAATTTTATTCAGTATTTGCTCAGTGGTTATTGAAAAAGAAGCTTTCATGGATCTATAAACTTTCCATATTCCCTGAATTTCAGTCCTTCAGACAAGGAACACTTTCAACAATCTGCAACAGAGACTATTGTGCCAGGGAAGCACAAGGTTTCATAAGTGGCAGTTTTATTCTCTTAAGCATGAAAAATATGCTTAATGGTTTTCATGAAAGAAAGTGAGATTTTGATTCTGGTGTGGCCTGCTAAAAATGCTCAGAAAATTCTTGTTTTCAATAGCTGAGATCCTGGTTCAACTCTATGCTTCTAACTAGTTGCTGTTTGTGGAAAAAGTAACAGACGAATGACTTAAAAATTGCCTCTAAAAAGAAAAAAGGCTGTTTAGTTTTGCCCAGATAATTTTGTCAGATCTCTATATTGTTTTGGTTTATCTGGTGTTTGATATTTATTTTTATGATTGATTTATAATGGTTTACTCCACTTTTTCCCCTGAGGTCCTTTACTGTCTATTATATTAATTTCATTTTTCAGAAGGCCTCTGTCTTTAAGTGTGTAGTGTATGTCTGTAAATAGCAGTTTAACTTCAGCATGTGAAATTAAGATACTAAATTTATGAGAGAAGAATATCTGAAAAGACATTATACTGTACTCATGACCATTGAATAGCTTGAAAAATATAATATACACTTTACCTAAAAAGAGATGTGGATCTGCAAAGCAGGATGGCTGCAGGCATTTCTATTTAGTATTTGAAATGTGTTTACTTTTGTGTTGAGAGACAGTCAGAAAAAGCTGCTGCCTTGTTGCTGCCATTCCTATATTGTCATCTTTGCTGGCAGTAACCGATATGTAAAAGATTGGGGATGTGATTTGTTAAGAGAGGAAGAAAAACTTAGAGGGTTTGGGTCTTGCATATGTAGGGACAGCTAAAGTCTGCCAAAACTTAATTTGGTACTGTTGGTTTTCAGACATAGCTTTAGGAGAGATCAGTCAGTTTTCTGTGCAGTAGCTTTGTGTTGAGTCAATAGTATCTTTCAAGAGGACTGTGGAAAAAAAAGATCTTTTATTAAATTTTTCAGAAGAAAACTGCTCCTGAAAACTCAAATGCTGATTAATTTTTCAATGTTTTATTGGCAGATTTTCCTATTTCCTTCATAAACTCTAGCAGAAGGTCTCCTGTGATTTGAAGGACAGACTGTTTTCGGGTCAGTGCTCATTCATGGCATGACAGTCAATGGAATATTCCTATTTTATTCTAAAGTATTCTAAGGATACTTAGGTACTGCAGGATATTAGACAAGATCAGCATAGTACCTGAAATCAGGAACTACTCAAAGGAAGGAGCTGATACTTCTGTGTGAACTCTTGTGAACCTTGGGGAGCCTTGTTAGCTAATGAAGCTCAAAGGTTTAGCACTGACCCATCCTTAAAAACAAAGTCTTTGGAATCTTCCTGTAACATGGAAGTCATGTTCTTTAATATATTATATTAGCATTCCACTTTCTTTTAAGAGATAACTTTTTGGAAAAGTTTTCTTAAATACTTTCAGATTTGCAAAGATTTCTCCTTGTTTATTTGAAGGTGGGATCTGACTCTCGCAATTTGGTGTTCCCACATTCCTGTTAGTTAACGGAAGGGAGTTCCCAGCTGCTTAGTTTGAAACTCGTGCTTGTTTGTCATCCTTGTTCCTTTTCTGGACTACTGTTCTCAGTGATCCTTTTGGGGAAGTGGAGTTGCCTAACTCATTTGCCTCCCAGAACTGAGAGACATAATGCTGCCTAAGGCTGCACGAGGCGCTGTTGGAAGCAGTCACTGGGTGTTTATTTCATTGGGGTGACCTGATCTGCAGGCAGTGATAACAGCTCCTGCTCTGACCTTGAGGAGGGCCTGCAGGCCCACCCTGCCCCTTGGGGAATTCAGTCTGTCCCCACAGTGGCTTACTCCAGACTCACCTCTGGGTTTTTTGCATCTATCAACAAATTGGTTTGGTTTGGTTTGGTTTGGTTGCAGCCAGGTGACTGTTTTGGCTGGCAGGTCTATGAGGTGGTCATATTTTATAATTTTGAAATGGAGAAGTTAGTTGAGAAAGTGTGTGTTGCTAATGAGTTTGGATGACTCTGAATGTTCTCTGAGAACTCTCCATATAGGTAATGAACTCAACCTGCTCAAACCTACAGGAGTTCAGTATCAAAGCAAATGCTTGCAGTTTGTTTGCTGTGTTTGTATAATATACGTGGAGAATGACTGGTCTTCAGCTTTTTATTGCCACTGCTTTTACACAGTGAACTAAAATATCCATCTCTTTATCTTCAATTCTTCATTTCCCTTTTTTATAAGCGGCTTCCCGAAGGGGAGCCTTGCATTTGTTAACTAGTGTTCAGTGACTGGTGCGTCAGCTCAGCTGTGCAACATGCCAACACTAACTGCTCCTAAATAACATCTATTTGCATAGTGCATTGAGAGCTGTGAACTCTCCTCTCATTAAGTGTGTGAGAACTCTGGCTCAACCAGCTAAAAACTGAGCTGCGCTCCTGTGGGGTTTTTCTACTGTGAGCCCTTCCAGTGTGTTATACCACTGTGACACTGTGGGGTGGCGTTGCAATGAAGGAAGGGAATAACGCAGAGGGATCGTATGCCTTGGCTTCCCATGTAAACGGTTTCCTATGCACTTCTCCCTCATTCTGCCCTCTTACACATGTCTAGATGTGGGAACTTAACGTTTTTGGTAATATTTCAACAATAGTCTTTTAATGGTGGAATGAGGAGGAAATGAATAATCTATTGAAAACACCCCATTGCCAAATTCAGCACTCTTGAACTTCAGTTGTGCAGTTCTTTGTGTAAAATTATGTAGTGATGTCCAGCAATATTTTATTGCAAGTTATGTTTTGTAATACTTCAGCAATATATAACTGTGATCAATGTTGTGACCTCAGGGAAATTGCTTATATAATTACAGAAAGTTTACAGTAGTAAGACAAGGAATGGGGGAAAATATATCACTGTAAAATATAAATATGTTTAAATTACATTTAGGATTTGGAATAGTTCCTTGCTTGTGTTTTACAGAGTAATCTGTGATTTAAATCAGGTTTAGTTGTGGGTTTTTTTTCTAAATTGGGTATTATAAATCAAGAGTAGTTGCTGCATATAGCACACAAGAGGATTTCTTATACATTTTAATGTTGCATAAGTAAGAAATACCAGTAGTTCAGCAGTAAAATTGCAAATGTAAGCAAAAGCGAAGATTTTTCTAAATTTAACTAGGTTGCATTTGTTTAGTAAACTCTAGCAATAATTTACTGTTTTATTGCATTTGCTGTTGAGAACTTGCTAGCTTTAAAAAGGGGAGGAGGGATAAAGGAAGGAGCTATGTTATAATTGCTCTGGAACTGGGGGGAGCAGATAGAAGAGGGGAAAATACTAAACAGTCTGCATGCAATAGGTTAAAGTAGAGAAAATCTTGGCAAGATAATATGTGTCTGAAGAAGACTAAGGAACGTCTGGTAATGTGCATTCTGTATTTGTGGGATAGAACAATTCCTCATAAAAACATCAAGCTCAAGATGTTGTAATTATGCTTCAAGTCTTTGGAGACATGAAAGATAATAGGCAGCTTTTCTTATTAGTGAATTTCAATATGTAAAAAGTAGAAATTCTGGTAGTTATGCTTTAAAACAAAATAAACAGCTTTGTTTTGTAAATAAGGAGGTTTAGAACTTGATTTGAATTTGCTCTACAGTTGTGCCTATGCATGCTTTATCTGTGGGTAGATTTCTGTATCTCTCGGTCTGTTAATATAAAACCTAGCTTAGTTTAACTGCGGTTTGAAAGAAGTGAACACTGGGATTGGTCTGGATGATGTTGATTAATAGGTGTGTGAGGGTGAAAGACTCCAGGGCCAAGCAGTAGGTCCATCTTGGTGGCATCTGATGTTGATTGGCTTTGTCCTGCGCGGCTGCGCTGGAAGAGCGGACATTAAGATTAAGTGATGCTGTCGTGTTGAGGAGCGCTGCACTGCATCATTCTGGGAAGAGACAGCTGTGGTGGTTAATCCTTCATCACCAAGGGAGTGCTGCCAGCAGAAAGATATACAGCCAAAGATAACCCTCCATAACTTGTGCTAAAGATCAGAAAACTTTGAATTCACATCCATCTGCTTAGTCTGGGGTGAAGATGAAAGATAGGCAGAGTAGGAAATAAAAAAACCTCCTGTGGGATTAATCTTAGACAGAACATGCAGCACACGCTGAAAAGGCAGCAGCTAAATTTTTACATGTATCTTGAAAGAAATGGATCATTCCAAATCCAGAAATTTAATTTCATTTCAATTGCTTTAATGTTCCTACTCATGATGCTCATTTAATATGTACACCACATCCTTCCTGGAAGCAGTTCAAAGATGCCACGGTTCATAGTGTAAGGTTTAAAAAATGAAAGCGTCTCTGCATTTCTAACTAAGTGATGCACAGGAACAGATGACAATGGAGCTTTTAGCATAATTTGTAGTAGAGAACTTTGTTATTTACTTTTATATTTAGCAGGTCAATTCCAAATCGTTATACATCAGATGAGAATATATTCTGCCTTGAATGGTTGTGAACAGAGCTATATTGTTATGCATAATTTATTCATACAAAGTGAGAACCGTTACAAAGACTTGCTCAAGTTGTCATCTTTGGAAATTAATTGATATGAAAGAATAAGATAGCAAAAGGAAAGAGATATGAATATATTGCTTTGGAGGGAGTCTTCTAAGCAATAACTAAATTAATAAAATACAGTTCAAAAGTAGTAGTTAGTGGTAATAAGTTGATACATTAATCCATTATTTTAATGTAGGCTGTTGTTTTAAAATGCATTTTAAACCTTAAAGTAATGTCTTAAAAAGTTCTGTGCTGAATAGTGGAGAAAAGGTGGAAATGCATGTTTAGCTACTATCATGGTGATAGTTATTGCTGTGAGGAAAAGGGAATATTTCTTTTAGCAGGCTGGTGGTTGGGTGGGGGTGGAAGTAGGACTGCTCCCTGTTAGAGCCTTGGTTCGCAGAGCAGTGCCAGTGATGGGCAGGAGCAGTGCTCACTGAGCCTGGCCTCGGGTCTGCTGCAGCTGCAGTTTGGCAGTCAGTGGTTTGGTGAACCTCGTGCTGTCTCTGCACCGTCTGCGCGCTACAGGGTGTCTGTAGAAACACCTGAAAGAGAAGTCAGTTATTTTGGTGATGTGAAGGCTTAGTTCTTGCCTTGGATCAAGAAAATCCAGAGCGAGGAGTATAAATCTGCTGATGTCTTCTCAAATGTGAAACGAGATGGTGTTTTAGTTTCTGTTTTCTATTGATCTTATTCACTTTCCCATAATCATGAAAATGCCAGTTAAAAGAAAAGAGCATTTCATTATTTGCAAAGAAAGTTTCACTTTTAGTTGTATCACCAGTGTCCCTCGAAGCAATCTGAACTTCCTGTCTCCCACACTTGTGTGCTCAAATGTAACAAGTCTTGTTCCTGTTACTCCTTTTAATTTTTTTTTCCAAAAACGCTTGTGTTAATATTAACAATTGATGTTTCTAGATAAATTAATCCTGCATTTAAATCTTAGGTTATGACATCTCTCATGTAAAGGTTTAATATCCATTAACGTGTCATTTGAATTTAATTAGAAATAATGAACCCAAAAGATACTAGTCGATATCATATGGGAAAAGTATTTCTAAGTAGGCTTAGTGTGTGAGTTAATTTAACTTGGCAAAAATTCTAATTACTTGGGTATCTACATTACAGTATTATCTTAGAAATTAAAATGGTGTTTTTGACTGCTAAAAGCAAATTGGAAAAAATTCAGATTAGGGTAGGTGATGGGAGGCAGAAGTGTATAAGCCTGCAAATATGTGAAAAATGGCCACTGCCTTTTCTTAGTAACCAACTGTTCTGCAGAGTCTTTAGAGGAAGAATAACAATTAATGCTTACATGGTAGCAGAAGGAATATAGACTGATTATAAGGAGAAGTTTTCTCACAGTATTGGTAAACATGAGGATGGCAAATGAGTGCACCCTCTCACAAGTGTTGTCTTTTTTAAAAAAATTTTGACTAAAAACTGCATAAACCTGATTATATCACATGTATGGGATGGGTGAGGTGATCTTCAAGCTCTGTTTTAGTCTAGTTTTCCTCTGATTTTAGATTTGGCGATTGCTTAACGTTGCATCTTAAAAGTACTGGCGGTTTGGAGGTTAATGAAAATGACCAATTCTTTGTATAATCATGTATTTGTCCAAATCCAAATACTTGGTAGAACGCAGGTTGAAGTGAGCAGCCTCATGCCTGATGAACACTAAAATGGCAACAGTTAGAAAGGAATGGGTTAATACGTTGACTAATGTTGTAGGTTTATAAGAACTAGCCCTTCTCTTTGTTCTTTTTTATCATATACATTTATCATGTTCAACCTGGCAACTGAAGCAAATAGCTATTTAAGTTGTAAAAAATGAATCACTGTGCAATTTCTTGAACTGTATGATATAACCAAGCTTAATAATAATATACAACAGAAGTTGTAAGCCTAGGGATATTTTTCCCTGCTTTAATTTTTTTTTNCCCTTTTTTAATTTTTTTTTTTTTTTTTTTTTTTAATGAACCATGAGCATTTGCTTTTTTCTGTGTGGAAAACCAAAGGGCATTGAGATGTGTTTAACAAAGCTGTAATTTCCTGTCCACTGGTAAGGACTGATGGTGAGTGCTTACTTTCTGCTGCTGCATAAATAAAGTATATTTAGAAATGGTTGAACTGTTGGATTGTGTGAAGATTTGGGATGCAGGCTCTTTGACTTTAAACCTTCTTTAAAAGTGACAGAGAAAAATAAACGTGTGAATTTACTCATTAAAAGGAAAAAGCTGCTGTGGGAAGAATCTTCCATCCTCTCTGCATTGTAGACCAAAAGGTAAAAGCTAATATGTGTTTGTTGTGTCAGCGTATTTTCACACTGCTGGATGTTGCATGTTTACAGCTGGTTCTGATGCAGCTGTCAGGGTACAGTTGATGAGCATCATCATTTAAAGTGTAAAAGAAAGTACCTTGGCATAGAGGGACATGATAAAGTGCCATCTACCAGGCATTGTGGACATATCTAGTCACTGTTTCCTTTTTCTCCTCACTCTGCGTTTCTTTGCTGCCCTTGCCAGAATGTGCAGAAGCCATTGGGAGCAGCTCAGCCCAGCTTCCAGCCTTCTGATATCACTTTGGTAGTTGTCAGATCATATGAAATGTCAAAATTCATGTGGCCTTCGTGAAGAGATATATTTAGTACAGCTGCTGCATACCTACGTAGTATCTCTGACATTGACATATTAGTTATGCTGTCTTTTGCAATCTGATATCTTTAAATTTGCCACCTTGTTAAGTTTTGATTAATGTGATTCCATTTCACTAAAGTAATTGGCTTGGCCTGTTGTAGAAAATAATCAGCCTTTCTACGGAACAAATGCTAGAACATGCTAATGAGGGAGTGAGTTCGTTAAATTGATGGCGTGGAGTGACAGTTATTAATGATTGTTATGATAAACAGACGAGTGTGAATTGGGATGAGTTGGGCAAAAGTGACAGTTTAAAAATAACGTATATTGGAAAGTACTAACGAAGTAATATACTGTTAGGAAAACAATCATGCAAGTTGTCAAGGGAAGAAGTGTAATTATACAGCTGCACGAGCTGCCTGGGAGGACAGGGACCTGGCTGATAATGGACACGTTTTTTGTTGGCAAGGGGAAAATATGTTATGGCAGAGAGGAGTACAGATTGATAAATTAATTGGCCTTTCTCATTGTTCCAAGAGCAAACTTTGCCAGCAGTAGCCAAGCAGATTAGGTAAATAAATGAAGTGACCAGCTCTTCCTCTGCATCTGACCCATTCCCTGCCCTTTCTTTTTAATCCACCTATGCATGAACTGACAAGTCCAACTGCCTGTGGTAGCAGTGTTTCCATAAATATAGCTCTCCTGAAAATATTTATGGCTTTTAAAAATGAGATGCTTTGTCTTACAAAGATTTTTGTCTTAAGACTAAGGTTAATTTTAATGCCATCAGTCTTATGCAATGTGGTATGAAAGTATACTGATTTTTAAAGAGAAATTTAGACAGAGCTGTCCATCTGAAAGCTGGCAAGATAAAATAAAGATTGCTAGTAGGAGTGTTTGGAGTGTTTGGGACGTAGAGGTATGGTCCTACTTCTGCTTATTGTTGTGTGAGCTTGGTGCTAAATGGGTTCAGGTTGTTGGCTGTAGGAGAAAGACATTTGTGTCTCTGAGACCGACAGCAGTGCCATACACATAATTCAGCTGTCAGATTGTTCATGTAGTAGACTCAGTGGAAAACCAGAGGATAAATGTGGAATACTTTCCTAATAAGTAAAAGGAGATACAAAGTGAGTAGGCCATTATACAATTAAAAAAAGAGAAAAAAAATATAAAACAGCTGTCGGAAAAATTCAGTGTGGACCGTGATACTTCAGCTGCTGTGGTTAATAAGAGGTAGCACATTCTGGATCACTTCAGCCTCTGTTCTGATGCAAAGGACTGGGGATACATTTGGGCAGGCGTGGAACCGAGTGGTCAGTGCTATTGCCATTCTCTTGCTTGCTTGTTTGCACTGCCTTGCATTTAAATATTTACTTTCCTCCGTGGAAATATGAGCAAATTACCATATTTTTCATAAAGATGGAGGAAGTGATTTTGAAAAAGTTGGCTAAGAGAAAGCACTGTTATCACTGTCAAATTCCATCTGCTCAGGACACACCAATGAATAGAAGATGGAGAAGAGTTTAGATTCTATATGACAGCCTACAGCCATATCAGCACTGAATGGAGCCTGTAAAATGCTTACTTAGCCATTTCTCTAGATGTTTTACTGGATTCAGCTTGGTCTTGGTCTTGCAAGGGCTCCAATAATCATATTACCAATTCCTCGTGACAGCCCTCAAGAACACAATCTGTTCATGAATCTCACCATGTTTCCTTTGCTGCATAAGCGCTAGCTTGTATAGTCTTAGACCCATGAACACTGATTCATTGGATACAATCTAACCAAAATGAGCAAGGATAATTTCCTATTTAATAATTAAGTCTAAGCCTTTTTCCTAATAGTGTTATGGATGAAATCTCTCCAGTCTTTGGTTTTCACTGTTAGCAAAAGGAAGAAATATATAAATAAATTTTGGTTTCCACAGAACTTATCATTTTCCTAATAGTGTCATAGATTCAATCTGTCAGGTATAGCTTAAGAAACTGCTAATTAGTAGCTTAATGCAATTTACTGTGTGTAGATTTTATCATACTGAACTTCATTGTTCTATTCAGAACATGTAAACCAGTGACTAAAAAGCCTTTTGTAAAAACAAAAATGTACCAATTACCAGATTACTTTATAACAGAGTGAAAACAGTCACTAAATTCTGAACTATACTACACTTCTCTGGATGAAGAGGTCCTGTTTTACCATCACATTACTTCTTGAATGGCTTAATGTATTAAACTGTTACCTAAGCCTAAATTAGATTATAAAAAGCAGCCTTAACAATACCTTAATTTCAGCATGCACAGTTTTGGTTCTGCCTCTCAACAAAGTATGTTATTTATACTTTGCTTCCATGGCCAAACTGTTCATTTAGCCTTGTCCTGTCCAGAGAGCTAGTATTGCTCCTGCTCTCTCTGACTGCTAGCATGTGTCTGCATTGCCCATTTAGTCTGGATTAGGCTTGTGCTTTGGGGGCACCACTTTTGCTCTTCCAGGTGTTTGGATCTGCAGAGTCTGGATTCTTTTCAAACACAGTTGAACTGGAGGATGTTCCTCAGAGGTGCATCTGATATGCTCCATCTGCTGCTGAGCATCCAGTCTTTGGAAATAGGTCACATCAAATAGCCATTTAAATCCTCTAAAAAGCATCGACTGTTGGACATTGGGCCCTTAGCATTCAGTGTTTTGTCCTGGAGGTCTGCTCAATTTGGACCTCACTGTTTGCTCATATGGATACAGTCCTCATAATACTTTAAACTGAACCTTCATATGACATTACTGTTCCTTTATCTTTTTACATGATCCTATTTTTTTTTTCTTCATTTCTGCCTTGCTGCACTGCTCCTATCTGTCTGGTTCATGGCATTTACTTTGTACTGTTTTCAATTGTGCTTCTTCAGTTTTTATTTTTCAATCACTTTTGAGAAATCTCTGTGATACTCTTTTGGTAAATCTGACTTGGCTTTCTTCGAGACAGCATTAACAACAGCTATTTCCCTAAGCAGAGATATTGAAAGAAAAGAATCTGCAACTGATCTAAAAGTTTTGAAGGGAGAGGCATTCATTTTGACCTTATTCTGAACTGTATAGGTGTAGAAGAGCCTAATTTCTTCTTGTCATGGCATGAGAAGGATTTAGATAGTGAATAGGAGGTTGTTTTGAGCTGTAGAAGGGAGCCTTAGGTGGCATATAGTTCACAAGGTGAATCCAGCCTGTGTCCAAATAATATGTATAAATAATTTACAGTATTAGCAGGAGTCACACATCTTTGAAGAACAGCACGTTGCTGCTATGTGCAGATTCCTTCTTCTGACAATAGCTTTGCTTTGTGAATGTAGGCACCTATTGTACTAACTCTTTTAAGATAATGATGGTGTACTTCTCTGAGGCTTTTCCTTTTTCCATATGGGGAAATAAAGCATGTATTTTTAGATTGTTACCTATGGAGACAGAGTGCCAGTGTATGTGTTGCATAATGTCCCCAAATAACTGTGGGTGAGTAAATTCCTGGGTAGGGGAATGGATGAAGCTGGTGGAGTGACTAGCTTTGGCCAGCAAGAAGGGCCTGCCAACCTCGTGGCGTGGAGGGGCTGCAGCATGGTGACCCCATGCCACACTGCAGAGAGAACTGGCTCAAGGTACAGGCAGTGTGAAGTCTGGTGTTGTCAGAGAGAGAAAAACCTGCTGTTCTGTGGATACCAGGCAGGCAGGGTATGACTCCACAGGAAAACAGAAGTGATTAGTCTAGGTATGTGTAGTCGCAGGATTTCAGTGAACTTCTCAGGACATATGGCATCAAGAGGAGATGGGTCTTGCAGCTTATCAGCCTAAATTCTACCAAAACAACCACGTCAGACACAGTCTGGAGCCATCCTCTGCCTCAAGACAATCACAGGTGTTTCTACTTTGCATTTTAAAATGAAGGTGCTGGTTGGAATTTGATCACTTGCTCCTTCTCACTGCTCCTCTGATGGACTTTTATACTGTGCTAAGCCAGAAGGTTAGCTGTATTTACCAGCTTGGTGCTATAATGAATTATCAAAATGAAAATTACCCACAACTAACTTAATTTTAAGTGGTGATAAATACTGTGGGAAAAAACCAAAAATCAACCAGTCCTCAACAAGTGACCATAGTGACTCTACAGCACAGGAGAAAGCAAAGGTGGATGTGAATGAGAAATGTTATCTTTTTGAGCTCATTGTCTTTTGGTTTTCAGTACATAGCACAATCTTGAGAGAAAGCAAATTAGTGAAACAGATTGTCATTAATCCTTGGTTTTCAGTAGCAAATATGGACCCCTTACCCCATCCCTCAGCCACAGCTGAAATCACTTGAAAAGGGTAAAAGATTTTTTTTCTGTCCCAGGTGTTTCAGTTTCTAAGTCTTATATAGCTTCCACCTGGGCCTCTCTTTTTAAGTTCATGTGTAGACTCCATTTACTCCTTTCAGTTGCAAGGACTTGGTAGAAAGAAGAAAGTTTTCTTGCTCTGAAGTTCACTACTTCCAAAAAAGAATTTAGGAAAAATATTTTTCAACCAAAACAGGGATGCTCTGCTGGTGGAAATAATCTTCAGTCCCTAAAAGGAGAAAAGTGTGGGAGCTTATGACTGTGTGCTGCTCTCCAAGGAGGTAATGCTGTGCTTTCTTTGATGTTACTCAAGTGTGATTTCTTTTTGCTAGGTATAGTCGTGCTGTTTCATTGTACCTGAAAGACATGTTTTGCATCAACCTTATTTGCTAGGAGCGTTGTATCCTGTGTAAAAGAGATTCAAGGTTTTTGTTTTCTCTTTTGGATTCTTTTTGGAGACTGAACTTGCATGCATGCAGTTTCTTTAAGGTTTTAAGTTTCATCTAAATGGGATTCATTGGTGATGAACTAGTGGTCGTGCATAGTCACTGTTTTAAATTGCTGCATGTTTTTTGTGTAATGCCTGCAGGTTCTGGAGAAACACTTGTTTATTGGGTATATTTGAGAAAATTTGTCTTCCTATCGAGACTGAGTGTGTGAGAGCTTCAAGTAAAACTTATGTAGTTGTGAGCAGTAAGCTTCTTTGAGCCATTAAGATATCTAAGAAAAATGATTCTTTGCTTTTATTAGCTAAATATGTTCCTAACTTTGGCTGATATTTAAAGGTATATAATAGTATATTTTGTGGAATTGAATAATTTAAGCTTTGTACAGTACTGGGGTCTCTTCATGATCAAGCCATACTAGTCCCTTTGTTTCATTATACAATAAATGTAGCTAAAGTGAGTGCAGAATTGTTCATGTGGTTGTTTTGAGGATGATATCCTAGAAGCAAGGCTTAAAAGAGAAACATACATTGGCTGGTGGAAAAGAGGTCATTTTAGGTGCAGGTAAAAAGAATGAGCTTCCTATTGAGCTTGACATGAATTCAGAATTCATCAGATTATAGACTGGTTTTCAGTCTTTGCATGGGATAGTGAAGGGAGGAAACTTGCTGTGGTTTTCCAGTGCTTTATTAGCTGTATTATATAATGCAGGAAGTACTAATTGTCAGCCATATCAATTTGATATGAAGAATAAAACTTGGGGAAAGTTCAAATTCTCTTTTTCTAGTAAATACAAGGAAAAAAAATGCATGCTAAAAATCTTGGTGTTCTCTAGGGTTGCTATATGTGAAAAGTAGAGATATCTTACAGAATTATATGGAGCAGTGCTTGATAATTCTTAATGAATATTTTAATGCAATAATAAAACAAGGTAATAAATTTACATATTAGAAGTTTTAACAAAATATTTTATAATAATTACCTCCAAATTAACTTGTGAAATGAGCTCCAATACAGTCACAACTATTTAGCTGGTAGAATTTATAATTGTAATACTGAATCCATCTTTCATAAAGTAGCATTACTGGTTGCATGGTTTATTTTAGGCATACGAAGCCTAAAGTTTAAGAGCAGTTTTTTTGCTATTGTCCACTTCTGTTATTTTTGCTATCAATGCTGAATGCTTGTTATAGAAGCCTGTTTCTATCAGAGCTTCTTAAAACAAACGTAAAATAGCATGCAGACACTTGGAACTTTAAGGAATATTTCAATACGACTAACTGATTTGCCTTAATTTATACTCAAAAAAGAATGGAAAGCTGTAGGTATTATTTAGTCTAATAATAAATTTGAGCAATTATATGTGAAAGGGTTTTGTTGCTTTGTTATTTGCTGTCTCAGCAACTTAACAGATGTGAGTGTTCCTCTTTTCCAGATTGCAAAGGATTTTGATGAGATGCAATAAAGCCCTTCTTTTTTCCCTAATAATAATGATAGTCTCATGTGTGAATTTGAAATCTAATATTTTCCAGAATTATTTTCTGTGCTTATTCTGCTAATGTTAAGTGATTTAGATAAGGAGCAGAGAATATGAATGTGAATTATTCTCTGTGTGTTACATGCCTTTTGCTGTATACTCATACATATGAGGTATATTACCCATATATGGCTTAGAAAGAAATATAACACAACTCTTTTCCCGCAAGCATGAAAAAAATGCCCACTGAAAGCAAAACAGACGTAGAAAAATTAATTTAGTATTGTTAAGTAATGCACCTCAGCTCAAGGTAACATGCTATATGATAAAATAGTTTAAAGTTTATCTCGTTGGCAAGATTATTATATTGATATTCACCTGACAACTTTTAGTATTAGAACCTTGCATACACACATTTTCACTTTGAGAATCTAGGTACTTCAGCAGGTACATGTAACTGATAAATCTTTTTGTAGTTGTCAAAACAACTTTGTACTTTTTCTTTTACAACTAAAAGCACTTTGACAGTCTGAAACCTGGTATATCAATAGGGAAAGCAAACAGACTATTAATTTTAGTACCACATTTCACTGAGTTTTGACATTTTTGAAATATATCACTTCAAAACACCGAGACACAGATGATTAAAGGTTGTTACTGGCAAAAATGTTGTTGGTTATCAGTGTTACTGATATCACTCAGTGATACCTTTGCATACTAGTTGAGTCTTGTTTGAAAATCAGGGTATTTTGACCATATGGAATGTATTTACATATCTCATTGTATGCAGATATATTCCATATGCACTAGTTTCTATGCCTTGAGGGCCTCCCCCCCAAAAAAAAAATAAAGAGGCCACAAAAAACTTAAGCTTACCTTGTTGCTGCTTGGTGACTGTCATCTACCTGTCAGTTCTCAGTTTTGGTGATGTGTGGAACAGCATTGTCCTGATGTCTGAAGTCACTCACAATTTGCTTGAACTAGAGATACTGCCAGGTTAGAACTGGTTTAAAAAGATAAAACAGGCTTACAACAACCTGATATTTGTTTTTCAGTCTGGGGAAATTGCAGTGTGTTTGTCCATAGCATGCGCCGTGGTCAGAAATTGGATCTTTGCAAAAACACTCTGTGGAGCCAGTTTTCCCAGTGCAGTCAAAATGGCTTTTGGTTTTTGATTGTTTCTGTGTTCAACTGGATAATTTTCTCCTTTTAAGCTGTTGAGAAATCGCAGACATTACTGAGGATGTCATTTCAGACACCAAAACTAGATAGAAATATACAGTTGCCCTTGTAAAGTTTCACAGCTGATGCAAGAGCACTCTCCAATGTGGTCTTGCAGAAAATACTTCAAAAATAATGGCATAAGCATGGCTTTAAATAGCACTGTTAATATGGAGCTCAATCCATTAAGACAACATGAATACTCTGCTTTTTCTGCTGGAACAAACAAGCATAAAATGAGCATAAGGGTTGTCTGACATGAATTTGAGGCGCTAAGAAGACTTGCAAGGATGTGTGGAGTCTGGCTACTCTGTTACAGGGATGACTGTTTAACTTGTGTGCATGTAATGTGGTTTTGGCTGTGTGCTCTTGGATTAGTTATTATGGGACAGTTTAAATCTTTCTCAATTTTCCCTTGAAAGGTGAATCATCCTAAGCTTTTCTAGAGTAAAGTTTGGGTTTATTTTTGATTTATTTCTGTTCACATATGAATGTGTATCTGAAAATTTTTCTAAGTGGTAATGAAAATATATTCACAGGGTTTTTATTCTTTTTTAAAGAATTTATTTTTAAATTTTGGTTTAGTTTTGTGTTTCAGTGAAATGTTGGAGCTTTTTAGCTGAAATATTATGAAACAGTAAAGTCTGTGTATTTAGTACATTTTCTCTTTCAGTTTTTGTAATTCCATGCCTTCTGTGTAGTATATAAATTGTTTAGCATGCATTGTGGTTTAGAAAAAAAAAGTAGTTCAGGGAAAATGACTACTCAGTGTTGAATACATAGACTTGTTCTAAGAGATCAGTAATCAGATGCTGAAGCTCTCAATATGCAAAATGCATTTAGCACAAGTTTATTTATCCAGCTTTCTTTCCTGTTTACTTATCAGCACTGGCTAGTAACATCCATGCCAATGTGTCGTCTTACTTGCTTTTTGTTCATACAATAGACAGAAAAAAACCAGAAATCCAAAAAGAGAATGATTGATTGTGAGTCTGACTCATCCCATATAAACTAATATCACAAATATTAATGGATGCACATTTCACATGAGCTTGTTTTTTTTTTTTTTTTTTTTTTTTTTTTTTTTTTTTTTAGCGTGGTTGTTTGGACTCCTGAGACTTGTCCTAACAATAGTTTTTGGCATAATCAATATTAATTTTTATTGCTTTTGCAAAGCGAATTTGAAAATAGTGTGAGACCAGGATGTCTGGAGAGGAGCTGCTTTAATTGTTTTCCTGCCAAACTCTTGGCAGCCCAATAGGATGCTTTTAAATTAATCCAATTTCTTAGCTGTGGGTATCTAGGTCTAAAGGGGTGTCCTTAGCAGTGCTAGCCTATCAGTGCTCATCCTTAACTTACTAATGTTCTCCTTTTAACATCTTCAGTTGAAGTATGCTAGCAATCTTTATGTTGACTTTGTTATAGAATTCCATGATAACTGCCTGTCTTGGAAGCATTATTTAAGGGGTGGTGGTAAAAGTCAGGACTGATACAGGCTTGACTTACTAGTAACTGAAAGATGTGCTCAGTGAAAAAGGGAAAGCAGTTACATACCATGATGCTTCGTCAGGTGCCAAAATTTACTCACATGGAACTGAAAAATGCTTTTCATCTGTCTGTGGTGAATTGATTGGAAGTTCCCATACTCTTGTATCTCTAGGTGAGTGCCCATCCTGTTCTTGGAATTGCAAATCAGACGTTAGGAAAACTTCTAAGTAACTTAACATTTGAGTATTGTATTAAGTTTCTAATCAAAATGTGTATTTGAATGTGTTACTTTTTAATAGAGGAAATATTTGCAGATTTAAGTTGCATCAACATCAAGCCCTGCTGCTGAACAATGGGACATTGAGGTCCTGGTATAGGGCCTTTTTCATTTCATTCTTTGTATAGAAGTCCTTGAAAGGATGTTCATTTACATGGAGGAAAAGGATTATTTGCAGAACAGATGCTGTATGCCTGTAACTACTTGTGGGGGTGAAAAATGAAGTGCCTAAGAAATCTGTACTTAGTAGAAAACATGCTGAAGTTTAAGATGTCTCCTAACATTATACATAACACAAAAGCAAATTTCCCAATACTGGAGTCAGTAACACTACCACCAATGAAGATTAGCTGAGGCTTTACCAGATTATATACTCAAACTCTAAGAGGATTTGTCAGTGGGGAATGGGGAGTTGTGGTTTTGGGTGTTTTAAATTTTTTATAAACTAGATGAAGATGAGGTAAAGTTTACCTATGGAGAACAGATATGTTGAACTGAGACAAGTTTGAAATGTGCAAAATATTCCTTTTGTAATCTTTTATTATTGTTTCTCAGAGATGAGACTTATAAGTGTCGATACTTCCTAGAGAACTGATTCTGTTGTTCCCACTGTTGCCTTAATATCCATTCCTTTGATGTTGCAATGAGATTTTATTTTTCTTCTCTCAGCAAAGTCATTTGTATGTACCAGAGTTTCAGCTCGAGAGACAACCAACCAATATTTTCCTGGCGCATAAGAATGTAACTATACATTTAAATTTATTGTAAAACACTATGCTCATCTGTAATTATATTACTTTAAAATAAAGCCTTCATCTTCTCTAAGATCTTTTGATGTCCCTTGCCTGCTGACTCTTTTTTCTTGTTCCCACTTACGTTAATGTGAAGAGACAGTTGAGTAAATGCACAATGAACTTCAAAACCTAGTAATTGTTTTTCAGAAAGAATGAAACTTGTGAATTAGATATGGATTGTAAAAGAACACCAGAGCTGATTAGTGTTCGTTCGGTTTGCCTGCTGGACCGTTCTGACACCTGTCTTCCCGCTTTCCCCATAAATGCCATTGCTGATCCCTCTATACTGCCAGTCACATGACAGCCAGGGAGAACTTGTGGGTGGGAGTTAAAAGACTCCCAGTGAACCTTGTCAGGCTTAGCAATTCATGAAACTCGACATAAAAGGCAACGTTAAACAAAGATGAGTTGAATCCATTTACATGCAAACTGTAGTTATCTGTATGAAAAAAGCCAGGAAAGGAGGAATGTTGGAGGGGTTACTATTTCTTTCTTCCCTTTAGGATGTGTAGATAATGAGTTGTGTAAGGCTTAGAGGGGGAAAAATAAGCCAACTTTCAAGGCATTGAAAAATTGCTTTTTAGGAAAAATCCTTTTCATCCTAACCATCTGGTTGCATCTTGTTTACAGCACAGTGTGCCAGTTTGTGCTTATTAATCATGCTTACACAAGTATCTTAATTACTCCCCATGTAGCTGCTCTGTTTTGAACTCAGAAGTTGACCTTTCTCTTTTTATTCCTTTAAACCATTAATCATACATAATCAACGCCAATGGGGCAGAGCCATGGAGAAGTCTACCCAGATTCCAAAAGCACATGCTAGTCCTGAGAAACCATGTAGACAGGAGTGACTGCACTGCTATCAGTCAGGCATATCTTAATTAATGACTGCTTTGTGAGTGTGCATACTTACATGACTGTAACCTAATTCTGTTCCCTGCTTTTGCTTCTGTCGAGATAACAGTTGCCTTATGATACTGGGGATCATTTAAAAAGTCTCTGTATTTAAAAAATAACTTTCAGAGACATCAGATGAATGAAAAGGATCTGCTGTCTTGTCTATGTGCTCTCATTGCTTCTGTAATAATTAAAATTTAGAGAGGATGGCCAGAAAAGGCTCTAGGCTCTAGATTCTTCTAGAATAAATATATTGGAAGAGGGTAAATGTTTCCAAAATAACTGGAATAACAAATATTTGCTGTTTCTCCTCTGCCTTCTCTGTTAAATAAAAAGGCAATGGGAGAGGGAAAAATTGTTGTGAAAAAGCATGGATTTGAGAAGACAGTGGAATTTCAGAAACAGCACTTTGGTTTGTAGTGTACTAGGCAACCTGTAATATGCAAAAGTAATTTAGCCTGCCCTGAAACTCTTCAATGTGATGAAAATTTTATCAGTAGTGTAAAAAAGACAACTATCCAGCCTACTCAGTCAGCTTACATGTTTATGCACAGGGAAGGAAAAAAAAATGGATTTGCAAGTATGACTTGCGTTTTCTCTCGACTGCTTTTGTTTTTCTATTTCTTTTTGCCATAAATTGTGTATTTAGAGTTTATGCTGTCTAATCTCAGTTCCGCTGGAGATGCAACTTTCACTTACAGGAGCTTTAACTACAGTTAAGGCTGTTTTAAAAGCCTTATGAACCACTATCATAATAAGCAATTTGTTTATTTATATTGCCAGCGTGGAAAAAGAAAATATTTCCCAACAAACCAAAACAGGAACAGAAAAAGATTAAAAGCCTGTATCAAAAAACTTGTATCATGAAAATTATTAATATTTAATTCAGGTAAAACCTTTGCCATTCCATATGTTGAATGCACCACTATGTCTTCTGATGTTTAAAAAAATACTTAATTATGAACAGAGTATATAGTGTGTGAGCTGAAGTGCTTCATCTAGTCTAGAGAACAATTGTGCTATTTTTCATTGGACAATTTCTTTTATTTGAGCTGAAGTTGTTTTTTCTTTTTCAGCCTTTTTGCATAGTTTGAGTGTTTGCACTCTTGGTATTTCCTAGAAGGTTCCTTGAGTGTAGTTAAACAATCTAGCACAAACAAGCAAAAATGTATTCAGAGAAAACTATTTTGAGAACCTAAAAGAAAACACTTAAATTTTGAATAGTGGAACTCTTACTTGCCTCAAACTATAGGTTTATCTCCCTCCCCATGTGGACAGCTAAAGGTTATTTCCAAGTACAGACTGTAGGTGCTGTAAAAGAGAAAAATGTTGCTGATGAGATGCAGTATTGACAAAATATGGTCACACAGCATTAATAGTAGGTGAATAGGAGTAGCAGCCCTGAGCAGGGCCAGGCTGGGCTGTGTTGCTCAGGTGCCTGGCTGCAGGATGAGCCCAGCCTCCCACTGCCAGAGAGGAGCCATGGGCAGCTCCTGCCTGCTGATTACACCAGCTGTGTGGCCTTGCCTTTATCTAGGGCTGCAGCAACAAGCTGTCATGTAAACATCCTTCTATTTGGCACTAATAACGAAACATAGAGTTGTTTTCACTGAAGAAAATCTGATAAGGGCTGAAGTGAGCAAAATAATGTAGCCTTTCTAAGGATGGCATCTGCACAGTGGGCTGTGCCCTCACTGGAAGCCCCGTGCCATGCTGCACAGTTTGGGGTTCCCAGCAGCTGAAGGGCTGTAAGATGATCTGAATGATCCTAGTTTTCTTATAGTGTTATCTCCCATGACTAGTGCACTGCCGCACAGAGTCCAAGAGCTCTTCTTTCTGGGATCGTACTGAACCAACAGCTCCTGGTACAACATGCAAAACTCTTGACTGCCTGAAGTTGCTCACCAGTTTCCTTCCTGCACGGTTCTGTTCGGCTGTCTGCTGTTTTCTAATTATATTGCATCTCTTTGTTTTCTTTGAATGTTTAAACTGTGGCTCAGAGAACTGAGTCAGAAGATTCTGTGCTGGAGGCGTGCATCTTGATAATGTTTCTTGTACTGCAGTGCTTGCAAAGGCATTATGTTGAGGAGATAAATGATAAGAGTTGTTTGCCTGTGTAAGGAGCAGGCAGAATGACAAGGTAGAGACTGATGGCGGGGCAGAAAAGTTACCTTTCAACAGAAGCAGATTTTAATACTTGAGTATTTTTCTAGTAGAAGTGCCGTTTCAGAAGTTTCTGTTGGTTCATTTGCCTGGGATTTTAATTTCATGTCAGCTGAAATGATGATGTTATTCAGAAGGAATTCCTGTGATTTGCGTAAATAAAGAGAAGATGAAAACAGTTGTTCCCATCAATGGCTGTTAAAATGTTATGACCTACTGAACCTCTCATTTTACATCTTCATTCTGCCTTGTTCTTCTGCTATATAGCAGATTACTTTGTTATTAGATCTTCATGTACTTTACTGTTTCTCCTCCTCCAGATTATTTTATAGCCTAACATTGGAAATTTATCTCCGTAATCAGGAGTGAGGTTGTTTCCTGAATAAATGCCACAGTTTTCATCCCACATCTTTCTAAGGGAAACATTTTGTTTCAGTTGTTGTATCATTGAAGACAGTGCTTTAATGCCCTCTTTCTTCTTTAATGTGCGTTAATCATTGCTTTTACTTCATGCTTATATTCAGCTTTCTTTTATGTAGTTCATTCTTTAATTCTGGTCTCATGTTATGGGAAATGCTGTATATTTTGCCCTCTTGAAGTTGAAATAAGTATGTGACTATCTCAAGTGAATTTTAATTGTCTTCTGTAAAACTTTTCATTAGTTTTTTCATTAGTATGTTTGATGTTGTGAGTCCACAGCAGATCTAAAGGAGGAAAATACCTATGTGAAACCAACATTATAAAACTATAATTAATCATAAACACTTCAATAAGAACAAAATAATCCAGGTATATGCTATTTGTTAGAATACAGGCTGCTGAGAAAAGGCCCATGTGCTCAATTTAAAGTTCTTGGAACTGTGCATCTGTGGTGACTGTACAACTGTAGCGACAAGTACTTGTTGGCTTCTGTAGGTGAACACAAGGACATCCTTCACCTGGAAAGTGGTATGGGTTTTTTCCCCCTTCTGCCAAATACAACCATTTGGGTATTCATACTGTGACCCTCAGCTTTATATGAGAGGTTAGTTTTACCATTGTGAAAGTGTCTGTTTTGGTGGAGGAAGCATAAACAGAACCATTTTTCTATTAATGTTTAAAGATTTCTTTTAGAGTTAGTTAAATAAACTGTTTCTCTGTTAAATTTTAAGTTTGATATAAACATGGAGCGTCATCTATGAAAGCTGGGCTGCCTGTGCATGCTGTTGCCTCAGAGATGCTCAAGCCTGAATTCTATAAAACTCACAGGTACAAACTTGGGAAGGTGATGTTTTATGTATCATTTTCTTGGCAGCAGTTTTCATTGAAAATATTTCCTCTATCAGTGCTGTTTGTTTCCACTTTTGTGTCACCTCTTTGGCTGTCCTAGCATATCGGGCAGGCAGTGTGCTGAGCAAGCAGGCCTGGAAACAACAGGAAGGAAGCAGAAAGATGGGAACGCCTTAAACTGGAGTCATGGCTGAGGACAGCATGCCTGCAAGCTGCAGCCTCAGTTCTGGGGGGCTTCTTACTCTGTTGGTGGGGTAGGAAGGCAGAGATGTGTTGCATATTTTGGGGCTTTTTTCTTCCCAGCTCTTTTGGGCTTTGTGGTAGAAGTAGCCTTTGGATAGTTTAGTCCTGTTTGTTTCTGTTTTTCCCAGGTCACCCAGAAATCCTCAGTATAAGCTTCATCTGTGTATCCATTTATGTAACACCTGTAGTGAAGGATGGATTAAGGGATAGTGTGTTAGAATGCAATACAGGATGTTTTGTCTAATTATGTTACAATATGTTTGGAAAACATTGTTTAAAGGCTTGAATTCTAGCCTAAGAAACTATTTGTAAAAGAAACAAAATGAATGAAAATGTTGTAATGAGCATAAACGAATTGCACTATTCTTAGCATTTCATATTGTATATTGAGATGTGGATTGATCTTAAAATGGATTCTTAATTCTTCATTGTTACAATGCTCTGTTAAGAAAAAGCATGTTTTCAAATATTGTTTCACACTCCTGTGTTACTTTCCACCAATAAGGTCAGTAACACATTGAAAGAAGCCCCTTACAGTTCAAATATGTACAAATCTTTTAAGGAATTGTGAGCATGATGAAAGGGATATTGTAACAGGTATTCTAATGAGCTCCTTTTGTATTTTGCTTTTTCTTTCTCTTTTTACTGTGCAGACATTAACTTGTTTATAACACGAATATTCTATTTTTGCCTAGTAGTTGTATATATGTCTCTGAGTATATCAGGAATTATTCCTCTCAGAAATAAGAAAACAAACAAAACCAGCCCCAGAATCCTTACTGGAGTTCTAAATTAGGGATTATAAATATTTGGAGAGTCTATCAGTCCTAGGTAATATGCTGTTGGCTGGATTAAAATCACCTGAGTTTCTTATTGCCTCACTTGCAGTTTTGTTATGGTGATTTCTCTAAGCACCACACTGGTTCCTTCCTTTATAGTATGATATTAATGGGAATAAATTTTTCAGTATGTTTTGAAGGAATTGTTAACATTGCAGAGTAGAATTAATACAAGAGGTCAAATTAATGCTATCCTTTACATACTGTGAAGCTGAATGTAAATCAACCAGTTATACCTCTTTATATCCTCTGAATCATTTTCTGGATTATCTCAAATGTTGATCTGTCCTTGACATCACTTTGGAGCCTGAGCTAAACCAGTGGAGATGATAGTATTAGTGCAGTGTCAGTTTTGTCATTTGGAAGCCTTCCTCAGTCAAATTGCAGCCTGAAGACAGTCCAATATAACTGTTCACAGATGTATTTTAAAATTGGCTTTACCCTTCAAAGATGATTGAAGGATAACAGAATGATATTTTTTATAATTCAAAAATCAATTTAGATATTGATATATTTTTAAGGACAGTTTGAAACTATAGAACTATAGTAGCAAAGTACTTCTGCAGTTGTCAGTCTCAACATGATTCCTGTTTCTTTCTCCTTTATATTATGGCAGCTAATTTAAGTATCGCAGGTGAAAATAACTTGTTAGGACTCACTTGATGGCATCATTGAGCAGCACAATATTTTAAAAATAAAATATAACCACTTTTTTGCACTTAGGATCACTTAACATCAAACAGCATTTCATTAATTTAGAGTATCTGCTTCTAGAATTAGGAAAATAGTCTCTTCTTGACAAAGTAGTACTATTGTGTAACTTTCTGATAGTGAAAAAATTTCTGCCTTGGAAAAATTGTGATAATGATTCAGGAGAAGGAAAACAGTTGTATAGCTATACTGTATAACTCGGTTTTAGTGTTAACTTTTGAAAATCTGGAGCATTCTTTGTACTGAAACTGCAGCCTGTGGTTTTTTGTCTATCAGGTAATAGTTATTCCAGATCTTGAAACTGTTAATTTAACAAGAAAATACTTTCTTTTCTGTTGGCCCTCCCTTGCTCCCTCCTCCCCAGTTCATTAGCAGTGACCTTTTTAAAGATGAAATGATCACAAATAGCTACTGGACAGCTAGCCCTTTAACTGGAAGTTAATGGCAGTACTTTTGCTGTGATAAATCAAGTCACTGCAGTGGGGAAACCCTTTCTCCAGTCTCCATATCCTGCCTCCACCCAAGGTGCTGGGATGGTGCATTTTGATGACACATTAAGTGAAATATATAGTGGATTTGTAAAAATATGTTTCAGTGGTAAAATATGCATTCAGTCTTATGACCAGCAGCAGACAGACTTTTATACTTCTGTTCCCAGTTGTACTGAAGAACATTATCTTGCTGATTGACTGTGCAAGTGCCAAAGCAAAACTTCTCAAAACTTTGCAAGAAACTCTACCGTATTTTTTATCATTTTCTGCTCTTAATCAGGACAAAAAGGAATGATTGTTTCTTACTTCTTACTTAAGGGTATTAGCATTAAACAGAGAAACAAAGTTGAGGAAGAAAGGGTAGGAAGGAAAAAGATAATTTTGGCATGATAATATTGAAATGTTTTATTTCTGATTAAAAGTCTCAGGAAACAATTCTTGTTTAGATCCTTGCTACACTGAGAAATCTCAGAGCATGAAATTAGCATGTTTGTTCTACTATGGCTTGCAAAGGACAAAAGGGGACAGAGGGTTAGAATTTAAAACTTCCCATTTGCTACAGCATAGAAACTAATCAAGTTTCATGGGAAAAGCCTGAGTTGCACTATTCTGTGGCATCAGTTCTTGGTTTTATTCCATTTAACAACACAGCTGAAAAGGCCACATATATTAATCTAGAAGGTAATTAATATAATCAGTCACTATTGATGTATTGTTGACTCTGCAAAATCTTTGAGTGGGTTTAACACGCAGACAGAACGATTTGCTTTAGTTAAGCCTTGCAATTCCTGGTACAGGCACTGTTATTTTTTGCTAGATTCTTTGCTGAATACAAACCGCTGTTATAAAATTAAAGCACAAAAAATAGCTGTGTGCATGGACTTGTCTCTTTGCTCTGCATAGCCTTACGGGAAATCCTTTATTTGAAATGACCTTGCCTGTTGCTGGCTCTAAATTGTGCCTCCATGAGCTCTTCAGCTCAAGGTATATCCAGAGAGATCAGCAATACTATTCTGTCCTCTTCTGTTTGAGGATATCTGTTCTTGCCTCCCACTGTCCACACTGTCAGCCAAGACTACACCATGGTCTGTGGCACAGAGTGGGAAGAAAGGAAATAGAGAATAGGACTAGGCAGAACTGTGGTTCCAATTCTAGCTCATTAATTCATTGTAGGTTTTTATATTTCTTTGCAGCAGTGCTTCTGTAGTTTGGCTTCTCTTTGTTGTGCTGACTATTTAGCTGTACTTTTATGAGTTTGCCTTTGGGAATAAGAATCATAAAAGAACAGAGACCTCCAAAAAGGACTAACCCTCTGGTTTTCTTCCAAAGATTTTTTTTTTTCTTGCTCTTGTGTTAATGGGAGTTGTTTTGGTTTTTTCCTTGAACTTGTAAAATATTTAGGTTATTTTAAAATAGACATTGGCAGTACTAAATGTTGACTTAATGTTCTAAACCATGTAGTAGTTGTGGCTTTTGTTTTGTCACTGGAACTCTGTGGCAGCCATTGACTTTATTAAGAGCAGAAAAATGATATGTTACAGAGCCATTTCACCTCCATGCTGTCTCCTCTAATACATATATCTATGGAACTGTGGTAATTAAAGGCTCTTTATGTTTTATGATTTCAGTTGCATGAGTTGAGTCTTAGCCTAATTGTTTAATGAACAGCTGGAAAGTTTTCTTGATCTTAAGCCATTACTGTAGGCTGACCTAATTTTGAGTCTAAGCAGAAAGACCAGTCCGCGTTCTGTTTTGTGTAATTGACACTTCAGAAGTATGTGGCAGAAATATATGGTGCAGGGCTGTCCAACTACTGATATGCCTGTCCTGAGAACAGAAAGCAATGTTTTTTAGGTTGTTGAGTGATTTCATTTACTATTCCCCCGGCTGGAACCTCTTCTATGTCAGAAAGAACAATCCACCTGCATTTAATTGATGCTGTGTCTTCAGCTCTTGCTAGCCATCTCTTCATATTCAATAAAAGAACAGGCTTGAATAGTACTTAGTGAGAAATAAAATCCATGTCAAATTTATGTGAGTTCATATAATGATAAAACAATTTATTTTTTAATGAGTTGCTTGTAAAATGATGAGTTTGCTTTTTAACATGCATAATTTTGAAGCATCAGCTCTATAGCAAGAATTGATCTGTTCTGAAAAATACCTTTGAACATCTCTGGGTTCTTAAAATAAGGCATTGTTAAAAAGAATCCTTTTTTTTTCTGAATGAAAATGGGAACTTACACAAGCTTCTGGAAGAGAAATCTGATTTTTTTTTTTTTTTGGTCATATTTTGCATAGCTTTCCATGTGCTTTCTGCTTTTTCCTCTACAAAATACATTATTCAGTACATAGTTATCTACAGTATTGTTGTAATTGAGATGACTTCAGAGAGTCTGAAGTACTGGCTGTTACTTACTGGGTGGGGCAATTCTTAACTGGGCTATTTTGTTGTGATTGCAAATGCTTCCTATTTGTCAGTGCCAGCTTAGTTCCTTGCTCCTTAGGAAGCAGTTTTCTCCTTTGATGTTCTTGCCTAATAAACAGTTGTATTTAACAGCACATGATGGTTTCTGGTTGGAGTTCAGGTCGTATTTTAGCGTACATGGTCCAATTCCCAGGCTGTAGGTGCTGTGTAAGGAGTAACCTGGCTCCTCCTCTTTACTCAGCACTGGTACTGCTGACATGGCAGCCCTGCTTCTTTCTCAGCTTTGCCCCATGGTGGGACCTCTGGGGTCCTACAGCTCCTGAATTCTCTACCTCTCATCTTCGGGAGGCAGGTGTTACTTTTCTTGTGGGTTTTGCCCATACACAAACACTACAATATGTGACTTTTAGGTTCAAGAAAATTGACCCTTCCCTATCTGAACCAATCATGTGAATGCAAGTAATTTTTGCCCAGGGTAGATACCCAGCTTCTCTGGGAGTGACTGGTTTTATATAAATGTTTAGACAACCTGAAAAGACTTTTTTGTTACGTGAAAGATTTGAATTCTGATGACATTATTGAATTTGGTACTCTGGGATTATTCAGATATACTTTGGCAGTTTATGATACAGTGCTTGAAATAGTACTTGGTTTTAAAGGAACCTACCTGAGCTTTATCAAAAAGTATAAATATCCCAAATCCTTTCTTGAGACATGCTGAATTAGGTTCTGAGAAGTTCACTAGGCCCCAGTTGCATGTGTTGTCTCTGAACTCTTCCCATGGCTGTGTAAAGAGAGGATATTATATGTATGGCACCTTATGTAGAATGTGCATGAATAAAGTAGATACCTGGAGTAAAATACAAAAATAGAGGTTTCTTTATGCAAGTTCATTCCTTTGCTTTATTCTCTTAAAGTGAATTTTCCAAACCCCATGATTGCCTAGCTGAGTTACATAAAGAAAAATAATGAAAAGTTGAAATGCTCATATATGCTGTCACTGTGAAGTGAAGGTTGCTGTTAATATTTTGTTAATCCATAATTCAGTTATTTGGAATACCTCCCATTTACAAGGGAGATATCCTCCCATATTCTCCTTTGATGTACTGAGTGTGATTGTAAGTATACTTTTCTAGTAGTATTAATAAATATTTCCTTGACATGTAATCTCATTGATCTTTAATCAGTTCTTAGTAGTTGTGATAACTGAAGTTACAAAGTTGAAATAACTTCCCTTCTGTATAAAAACAGGAATGCTGCTTTCTTTTATTTGTGTATGTTTTAAAGATACTATGCCTTGTCATTTATTTCATTTGACTTAATCATTAGAGAAGATTAAAGGTGGCTTATTTCTCAGACATATGCTTAACAAAGAAGGATTTTACAAACATCTGTGCAAAAACATACAACATCTTCCTGCCTTCTTATCGGTAAATGCAGCTGTTCCTGTTTTTAAAAATCAGATGTGTGATAATGTGGAGTAGCAATGTTTGAAGGCTTCATTTTCTGATATCTAAGACATGTTTCTTTTTCCTGAGCTTGGACAGGTATAAATAAGAAAGATAAATTTACAGCTAATGTTGATTTTATTTTTTTTTCCATTTCCCCCTGCCCCCAACACTATCAGAAACTGTTGCCAATGTCATCTGCTAAGTGAATTGCAGGTTCTTATCACATGTATGCTGGGTTAAGATTATTAGTCTATACATTGAATAGTGCTAAATTATGCACAATAATACAGCTTTTATATGATGTAAAATCTCTATCAAATTTATAAATTAAAGAATTAAATTATAAGAAGTTGCTTATAAAAGAATGTGAGTAACTTATGTCCTTTGCACGAGGGACACTATCAAAAAATCCAAACCCAAGTTGTCTATTTAGTGGTTTTATTCTTGGTTTAGAAGTGTGGTTTGCTGTTTGTATTGACAGATCCACACAAGTGAAATAGGAAATATAGTTGTGGAGATAAATAGATGTGCAAATTTGTTAGTAAGTCATTAAGTTACTATTTTTGCAATTCTACACTGTCATTTTTACAGCTTATTTCAGTTTTGCTTTGTTTCTTTCTTTTGGAGCTAGGTGATATGCCCATTAGTCTTCCAGAACGGGTAAATGTAGTCAAGCAAAACAGCCACGAACCATGTTTCATGGCCATCTCTAGCCAAAAGACCCATAAAAACCTACAATGTATGTCTTTTCACCTAGAAACCCTCCCATAGATGTTGGTTGTAAAATGTTATGGGTAAAATATAGTAGGGTGTCTTAATAGTGGGGTAGAATCTTAAATGAGTCGTGTATTCCTCATCACCATACCCATGAGTACTTCTGTTTTATGGAATTTTTTTTACACTTAGAGATTCATAAAATATTTGAGAATCACAGATGAACGCTGCCTTTTAGAAGCACTCTTTTCCAGGCCATACAGGAATGTTTAATCACTTCTGTTGTGTTAATGACAGTATAGAGCAATCTTCATGGTTTCTGGGTTCCTTTATTTGTTTTTTGCTTACGTCTCTCACTGAAGTCTCAGGTAAATCTGATCCTGCTTAGTGTGAGGTCTGATTGGATCACACCTGGCAATTTGTCACCTGTCTCGAAATGGCCAATAAAATTTTCATAATTAGGTGGTGCTATAAGGAAATCTGGGAAATCACAAACTGAAAACTGAGAAAGAAAACATATGTACGCACTTTTTTTTTTTGTGAAAAAGAAAGTGCTTCACAAGCTTTGTTTTACTTGTTGGAAGGGTCTTTAAATACCTGTTGCCAAACCATGAATAGATAATCTTAGTGGAGGGGAAGTTTATTTTAGTCTATTAAGAGTTGGTTAGAAAATTGACTTAAGCTGAATTGGTTTGCATTGCCTTCAAATGAAGTGAGAATGGAAGTACAGATGTTTGATTATTCGAGATAAATGGATGCAGAACATCACATAATATTGGTGCTGTAGTAGTGAGACTTTTGTATAAACTCAGTCTTCAGCCACTGAAATTACTATTTAGAAAACTTTGGGTATTTTAGCAACAAACAGTAACTACCACGTCCTGCAATTGCAAGAAGTCTGTTTTACAAATATGGTGATATTAATCATGAGATATAATATTCTTGCTTCCTTCTAGGATCCTTTATATGATCTCCTTTATTTTTTCTTGTAGGAGCTCATTTTTTTATTTTATATCTTGGAAAAACGATGTCTTACTCTGGTGATTCACCTTGAGGTTTGATGAGAAACAGACTAGCTGCTTTTTTCCTATCATCCATAAATTCTTGCTTTACAAAAGTCGGCTTGGTACTGTGGGTCTGAAATCAGGGGCAAAATGAAAAAGTGCATTAAAAGACAAAGATTTCTGATTTTAGCAGCTTTCTGACAGCTATGTCAGATTTCATCACTATTAAAATATTACTGAAAGATTGGCTTTGCCTTCGTATTCCCCAAAACAGATTTAACTCTTGATTGTGTAGCTGGAGTTCAGTGTACGAAAGTGAAGACACCTTCCTTCTAGTCTTCATATTTTCATAATCAGAATTTTCAAAACTTCTGTTATTCTTTTCAATACAAGAGAAAGAAATTTTCTGTTTTGCTTCATCTTGGGTTATTTAGTGGCAGGTGTATTTACACAGTTTGTGTAGAACTTAGTCCTGTAACCCAGATGAAAATCCTAGATAGACTAGCCATATTTCAGATTTTCCTTTAGAGTAGGGTGTTTCATGCAAAACTTATAAAGCTGGATATAAAATGGGATAAGTCCACCTAAGACTCTAAGGAAATGTTTTTCCTGCAGGGAGAGAGGAGGAAGACATACACTTTTGTCAGCACCTGTAAACTGACAGCTAAATAAAAATAGACTGACAATGCATGTGCAAGAAAGGGGATGAAAATTGCCTCAGTCAAAATGTCTTTAAAGCCAATCCTTGAGATGCCTTTTTGCCAAAAGTATGCAACATTAGCAACTGAACAAGCTCCTCCTTCAGGAGGTAAAATGATTTAAACTACTGCTGAATCACAAAAATATGTAAAGAATAAAACTTGTTTAGATTTAGGACGCTAAATATTTGATAAGTCATAATTTGGTTGTGTGTTTTAAGGCTTCCTATGTTGCTGGTTCATAAATAGTAATTGTAAATTAAATGCTGGATATTAAGGTCATTATGGAGTTACTGAAGAGGCCTACACTCCATTTTTTAGCAGTGTTTTCTATGGATGTGTTTTGCCAGTACTAATCGTTTACTTATATCTGTTTATTTCAGAAGTCCTTGTTGTTTGTCTTATTTTTATGAAGTAATTTTATTATTATTAATAGAAGTAATAGGAGATTTTGGCACCTAGATACACAACAGACGTGCTGTCTATTTGCTCTCTTCGTTTATTTTTCTCTTGTTAAAGTCATCAAAATGTTGACAGCTGCATAACTCTCTCTAAAGCTTTCATATCTTGACAGATATTACAGATATTTGTCATTTTACTTACAGTAAGTGACAGCTAAATTAGCTTTATGCTGTATTGGAGGATATCTCAGATGTAGTGAGTCCAGTCAAATTTATATTCCATTTCTTTAATGTGCAGCTGATTTTCGAGTGGTTATTAAGGAGTGAACAGTGAAGTGATACATGAAGAATGTGAAAATATTGAGCTAGCAGATATTCAAGGTTAACAGATGAGAAATATGTTCCCCTTTTATTACTTCTATCATGTTGGTTAGTCTAGTTTTTCCTTCATTTTCACTTTTTATTTCAGCTAGATGTGGGGTTGAAGATCTATATCATCCTGGTTTAATAGATACCGCCTTCCCAGCTGAGTATTTAAGGCTGCCAGGAGATCCTGTAGGTGTTTGTAGGACACAGTGGAAGATAGTCAGTGAAACAACATTGGTTCAATATCACTGCACCTACAGTTCATTCATTGTCTGACTACTGTGTAGATGTATTTCAGAATGTATGTCTACATTTCTGTTCAAAAGTTTGGGCCGCATTAAGGATGGGAACAGAACAAACAAAGCTACTGAATGGAAAAAAGTATCTTTTTGCTGTCAAGTAACTTATTCAGTAATGTCACTGGGTTTTTTTGGTGCCATGCATAAATACAAAGCTTAATTAAAAAAATTGCAGTGGATCTTTACATTATTAAACTGAGAATGTCTGCAAAAATGTACTTGACAGGAGGGGAAGATGAAGAAAGAAAAAAAGGAAAAAATTTGTTGTCTTTTATCTAGATAACTTAATTACACAATTGAGTGTTTCTCACAGTTGTCTGTTTAAATTGCTGTCAGAAATGGAAAACTCCACAGTATGATATTTTCTCATTTTAGTATGTTCAATGTATTGCTAATGATAACCAGACTTTCAAATTACTATAAATGTAAAAAGATGACTTTTACATTTTCAATGCTTTAATCTACTCTGTTCTGGTACTGCTGTCTTACTCCTGGGAATCCCTCTAGCATTTGGACAATTAGTATTTGGAACAATAAGATTAGCTCACCGTTGCTCAAATCAAAGTAGAGGAAGTGAGACAAGCCACCTGAATTGTAAGAGAATAACTGATTTAACTGATTTTTTTGTAGTATACTTTAAATAACTCTTGTTAAAAACTTGAGAAATTTTTGAAGCCTGGAAAGTAATATAAAGGCATCTTGTTTTTTTTTTTTTTTTTTCCAATTTTTAAAAAAATTTTTTGTAGGTGCAGCCTTCTGTGAAAATAATTTATACTTAGATGGGCTGAAGTTCAAGTTAAGCATAACAGTTTCTCCTAGAGGACCACCAAAGCGGGGGCACTGTGTGAGTTTGTGTGTTAGTAAGTGTATGTACCACTTTGCATTCCGAGGAGAGCAAACCCAGGAGTGTTGAGTGAAAAATTATTTTTGGGGATTACTTTGGATACTGGCCTGAATTGGGCACAGAGTTACATCTGTTCTAACTGCAACTGATGCTAAAACACCTACTGACCTCTCAGAAGAGAGGAAGGTTTACAGCAGTGCTACAGAGAATCATGGCTTAAGTGGAACGTTGCCTTATGTTGTGCTTAAACATATTTTCTTTTCTTCCTGTATTACTGACATAGCAGATAGGTGGCAGGGAGTAATATTTATTGGTAGAGAATTTCTTGAGAAAGGCTCTAAAGTGGAAAAAGTGCGGCAAATTGCAGAAGCTGGAATAGAGCTTTCCCATTCTCCCTAAAAAGAACGTTTGCTTTATGAAGAAAAAAAAAAGGTATAAGAATTTTGAAGAGATGAACATATGTTGTAAAGGTTTATCTGCTTTGCTTCACAATATTGAAGCTGAATACTTTACATATTCCTGAAGGCCAGTAAATGCAGCCTATGATCCTAACTGTTGGTACATTCTAGGATTTGATCAGCGTTTTCATTCTAGTTCTTGAATGAGTTTTCCACAGTCCAGAAAAATTATATAGCTTGTATAGAGCTCTCTCAAACCGTTAATTGGCCTATTCAGATTTTATCTGTAACTTTACTTTGTGCTGAGCACTATTTGTAATGCTGTCATAAACTATACTAAAGCCCTGTTTCCTAGGCTTTAGTGATAAGATAAATATTCCCCAGGAACACGCAGGCTGAACGTGCTGATTCTATAGCGTGGGTTAAACACACCTCTCCGAAGCATAACCTTATTAATATTACATCTTTCAGATTTGTCAGGCACCTTAAGAGTGTAGTATTTCAGCAGTGGCTTTATAGAAACTTGCTGCAGAACTGGACGGGATTAATAATGTATGAGATATATCACACTTAGTACAGTATTAAATTCTAGCAGTGGAAGGATGCAAACCAGTTCATAACCTTACAAGAACACTGTGCGCTACAGTAATCTTGATAATAGTGTACAGTCAAATTAACAGTGAGTAAATGCTGAACTCTGCTTTCTGTCAGAAATGGTACTCATGCAGTCTCTTGTCGGTCTTTGTGCCTCCTGTCCTGAGCAGCTCACTAGAAAAAAAACCGTAAGATAAAAAGATGTAATGAATTATTCTGGCTGCATAACACATTGTAGAGAAGGTGCTTAGGATCTTAGTAAGGATGGAAAATTTTGCATGTTTCAGTTCTTGGGTGAGCAGCAGTTGTGTATGTAAAACTGCAGGAGTACCTCCCTCCAGAACATCTGTTTATCAAAATTATATTAGAATAGAAGGCTGGAATAAGTATTATTCATAGATAGTAGACAATTGATTCAGTATAATTTTATTATTTCAGATGTGACAGAAAGAGGAGGCAAGAACTTAGGGATAGACCTTATGGGCTACAGCTTTTACCCTAGAACACATATGGGAATTATCAATCAGTATATTTTCCTGTGCAGGTTGTGCTTTCTTTGTAGTTTTACGCTGCTTTATTGGAGATTTCTGTCACCATTTTTCAGTTGGGTGGATACTGTCAGTCCCCACCTTCTTTTTTTCCAAGGGTTGCTAGCATCCCTTTTGAGGAACCTGTATCACCTTCTTTTAAGGTGTTTGGTGATGCATTGGGAATAGATGGCTATCCTCTTTCTATATAAACTAATAGGTCTTCTGTCACTTTCAATTTAAACTCCTGGGGCATCAGAAACTGTTACTTTACATTTTCTTCCCCGGAAAAGAAAACAAAAATGAATGAGACTCTTTCAAGCTGCAGTGGAATGAATTTTTGAAATTTAGAGCACATACTTTTCACTGAATAGAAAGGTTGTAATAAAAGACTTTGACCAATCAAACTGCTGTACTTGAGGAGCAGTTGTTAAAGACTTAAAAAGCTTACTATAGAGCTTGTATCATTACAATACTTCATCTTAGGTAATTTTTTGAGACAACAGAAGGAATCAACCATAAGCACAGGGAACGGCGTATTTATCTCATTGTAGATGTGAAGATGTAGATACCTTGTGCAGCATACTTGTAGGAACATAAATTTCTCCAAACTAGCCCTGCTTTGGCCTCGGAAAGCCCTCCCTATAAGGCTGGCTGAAGTAAGGAAGAGATTTGTCTTTTTGGAAATTCAAACTGAGGCCAAATGGACCAAGTGCTGTACATCCTTGGTGTCCAAAAGACTCATGTGTATGGTTTTTCAATTCAGTCATTTCTGTAAGAAAGTGTATTTGGTTTTGAAAAGTAGACCAGCCTCCTTGGAGTGGAAAAATGGTTTGAATAATGTAATGATTCTTAAAAAATTGCATCTCTTTGTACCTAATTGATATCTCAAAGAGGAGGTTTTGTGCTCTAGATTCCCAAGCTGGAACTGTGTGACAGGGACAAAGAGGTAAAATAGACTTCAAAACAGGAGAACCTCCTTTAGGGTGATTGAAGGGATTTGTTATTGTTTCCTTCTTGCAGTGGGAATCCAAAACTTAGAAGAAAGGTGTGTCCTCAAAGGTTTATATTAGGAGGGGAAAAGAAATGTTGGGAGTACAAGTTTTAGCTTCCTGCATATCCTCCTTGATCAAAATGCAGACAAAGCTAGTAAATGCTTGAAATATGGTTGTTAGAGACTTATATGAATTTTTACTAGGCATTGTGAAATACTTGTTTTAACTTTGAAGAGTGCATCAATTAAAAAGAGGTGATGCCTCAGAGGAATGTTTACAATAAATGCCAAATGTCTAGCTGCCCTCTTCTTATTTGAAGTGCTAGCTCTTTGGCCAGGTTATAAAGTATTTCGATGAGGAAATGGGCAAAAAGAATTGTTTGTTTCTTGCTGTTTCCAGGTAAAAGACTTATTTGCAGATTGTTGTTGCTGATCCCAATCAAGCTCAAAATAAAGTCTTAGGAAACACTGCATATACTAAAAATGAACCTTTCTGAAAGTGATGCATAATGGGAATGACAAGTAAAATCCAGAGAAGATATCACCATTTTCACTGTACATGGAGCAAGTTAGTCAGTCATGGGTTTCCCAGCATTTTCAAATGCTGCCTGGACCCTGACTTGTGCTGCCAAACTGCCTCTCAGCAGCAAAAGAATAATGCATTTTTCTTAATAGGTCAGTTTTTCTATTACTTTCTACTAATAGTTTCTATTAATTCAAAACAGATCTGAATTTCACTGAGAGGAAAGGATACTTTTGTATATATATACACACATATATATATGTATAAAATGGCAACTTCATTTTTGTTTGTCTCTATGGTCTGAAAACTTTTAATGAATCAAACTACTCAATAAAATTGAGAAACTACTAAGAATAGTCTTGTTTACCAAAATTTACCTGTTCACCTGGTCTCATCCCCAAAACACATTTTTGTTTTTAAAGCTATGGTAGCTTAGTAAGTCAAGTTGCTAAAAGATGTCTTTTTTTACTGAAATACTGTTTGTGCTGGGCCTAAATGTGTGTGTTTGTATGGAGTTTTTTTGTGTTAATAATGAGGGTTTGCTTTGTAACCAGTAACCAATGAGACTGATCTTCTTATGGAGTGATTGCCCTTGATAGTTTTTCTCCAAAGCAGATCTAAAACACAATTGAGATCTTTATACTTCATCATACCTCTGTCATGTTTAGTATTGTTTTTAAAAATGTTTTTATGCCTTAGGTTTTTTATTAGTTTTTGTTTTTTTCTATTTTGTCATACTAGTTAGGCTAGCCACTTGAATTTTATTCTTTATATTCTCATAGAGTTAAAAATAATGCATACTTATCTAGCTAAAAACTAGTTCAGCCCTGCCCTACTTCTGGGATCATTCCTGTACACATAATGATACCAATAAATATAAGGAAATCCTCAGACACTTTTGCTCCCGGCTAAAGACGAATCTGCATGAAAGCATTTCTAGAGTCTATATTTTTCTTGTCAGAAGATGTAAAACCTTTCATGTTTGCTAGTTGGTTTGTATTAAGGGAGAGTCTCTTAGCCTGCCATGAGTCATGTAGCTTCTTTTGTCCTGATAACTGAGGGTGTTAAGGCAAATCCCTGGAGTTGACACTCCAGGCACTGGCTCTGGTTTTTGCATGCTGGCAATGGCAAAGCTTTCTTTGCTGTTGGGGGTATGAATGGAACTGGGTGAGGTCAGGAGCTCGGTGACTGGAACTGCAATTCTTTGAAGGTAGTTCACCTGGTGATAGGTCTTGTGCAGTACCTGTATTAAAAATAATATTTCTGAAAAATTTTTGCAGAATTGGAAAAAGAGGAAAGAATAAAGGCATCTTACAGAAACGGGAGTGTGATGATTTGAGTTGTGATTTTTAGCAGAAGTCAAAACAAGGGAAGAAGTTCTTAATAGAATCCTTCCTCTTGTAGGACTGTTCCATTGCTTGTATTCAATATACTAATGGGAGATGTCTTTTCAAAACGTGGTATGCATGTATCTCCTGCTGGAGAAACCATTTGTCTAAAGATAGTGGCATGTCCTGTGGTTTCTCTGCATGGACAGTGGGTTCCCTTAGTTCTAGCTCAAAATAATTTAACTGGAAATATTTGGTAGGTTAATCCCAGTACATTTTGTTTTAGCTGACTACACATTTATATTTTCTGGGCTTCTTGTTTGGTTGATGGTCAGAAGTTTGAATGAGAATATCATGTCTGTGGAGCACGGAGTGCACAGCTGATAACTTGGCACATGTGAAGTGTGTTATGGAAACATAAACTGCCACAGGAATGCATTTCATTTTTGACTGAGGAATGGGATGAAGTAGATGATTGCTTGAGTTCATTTCCAGCTGTTTGTTTCTATATTTTCTATACAATGATTTTTCTTTTATAAATTCAACACACCACTTTTTTGGTATTGTCATGGTCTTACATATTGTTTGTATTTTTAGTTTTGCAGTTGGCTTTATGAATATCTTACTGATGCAAACAAGTAAAATTTTAGATGTAGGTGGAATTTGTCATTTGAAATCAAGGACTAAAGAAATAAAGAGATCAGTAACACCTGTTGCTTTAGCCAAAGCTTTCTGCTTTGAAATGAAGATTTCCCACAATTTAATGTATGGCATTCAGGCCATTAGTGTTAAAAGAAAAAAAAACCTCATGTACATCAGTGCTTCCAGAAGACAAAAGAACACTGGCTTCCTGTTCAGTACCTTTAATTATGATCAATTTTGTATGGGCAAAATATCTGAACTAAGAGAATGGCACCTTCTTCTTAATAGTTATGTGGAAAAATGGGACATTATAAAAATAAACCTGGAAGTAAAATCTGTTTGGATAATTGTATTACATTGCTGTATTGTGTATTATATGTAAGCGGAGTGCATATCTTACCATACCAAAGATTTCTAAAATATTCTATTTCATGTGAAATATAAATAAGCAACACAATTGCCACTGGTGACAGTGGGGTAGAACAATTTTTTCATACATTTTCAGTGTTCAAAGTGATTGCATGAGGTATCTGCTAGTTATAATAATTTGAAACAAGTGGGTGGATTGTTTTGTGGGTATTTGGTTTCCCGAGTGGCTTTATTCTCCTTTCAGAGGAGAGTAAAGAGCATGAAATCTGCTGTGAACTTTGAAAATCCATTTCCATTGTTGCTTTATATTGGTTGGTTGGTTTGCTGGCTCTGCATGAGAAATCTTCTTTCTCCTCATGTGGTTTGTTTGTTTGTTTGGTTTTTTTCTGGTGCTGATGCTGTGACACCTTACTGCTTTGAGGAGGTCTCATTCCTCTTTCTGAAATGGGGAGGGCTTTTATATTTTCTTTTGAGGCAAAAATAGCCACATGTTTAACAGTACTACACATGAAGTTAGTAAAATTTGGCATTTTTCTAGCAAGCGTACCAGAGTGGAATCAAATTAGGTTTTCCAAACTGTTTTAAAGGAAAGTGCTGCTGCATCTCTGCATGTGTCTTTTGTCTTCAAATGCATTTTTAACTATGACAGAAAATTTTTGTGTCTAGGTATTTGTAAAGAAAATGCAACATGTAGAATTCTGACTTCAGGCTTTTGGGTTTTTTTGTGTTTTTCTTTTAAATTTATTATTATTATTGGAGTATTTTCCCCGTTCCTTCTATTTTGTGCTGTTCTATTCAGTTTGTTTTATCATTTATGTAATTTTGTTGAACCTATGAATGTCTAGGCACCATAGGCAGTGAACTTAGCATGAAAAAAAAGTCAAACTAAAGCAGGCTGAATTAAGTACTCATTTTAGACTGTGCATTTGGATTTCAGCTGTCAGTTATTTAGGAAGCTTACCATTGTTGCATGCAACTTGCATTTCATATGCTTGACTGTTCTAATGATAACAGTACTCTCAATCTTAAATTCCAATGTGTCAAAAGGATTATATCTGTGTCTTCATATTAATCATGACTGTATTTTTGTACTTTATATGGGCATATGCAGCTGTATGTTGCTTTAGTGCAGAACTTGCCATCTAAACAAAAATAATTTTTCTGTGAGAAGAGTTGCTCTTAAAATATCTCTTGGGCTTGGATATAAATTTATTTAAATTAATTAGGAAATAGCAATTTTATTTTTTATATACAGGCTGGTTTTTACCACAATAACATATCATTGCAAAGGTGATTGCATTCATAATTTCCTTCCATAAGTTACAGTTAGAGATCTCTTGCGATTGCTTTTTCTTTATAGATCTGAATTATCTACCATTCTGTCAGTCCAGCTATTTCCATATGAATATCTAAGCTCATTAGAATAATATCCAAAGCATGGTACACTGCATTTTTGTGCTGTTTAATAAGCGTCTCGGCTGCTTCTCACAGCACTGCTATGGGCTGCTTTTCTCTCTTTTTGCAGATCACTGCCATTGTTTGCTGAGTGCCCATGAGGGAGCACTTTTTGTGATCTAGTGCTTTTGCTTGTATAATACTGATTCAGAAAAACAGCCTGCTTAGAGAGAAACATTAATTAGGTGCAAAGGTGGCGTTATTCCATGGTTTGGGGGTGGGGGGAAGTACAGCAAATAAATTATCTCCTATTTGTACAATGTTTTATGGTTGTCAGCTGTCTGTTGCCAAAGAACCCTGGTGGAGTTAAATGCTTGTGACACCTTGCCCAGTAAAGGTAGAGTAAAAGCCTGTTATGGAACCTGCTTTGTGACAACCTGTGCTAGTTTATATTAGCTTAACCAATCACTTTTTTCTGTGCTTGGCAAAATTTGTTAAATTAATTCAGTTGCAATTAGCAGATTTATGGGAAAGTACCCTGTTATCCTTTAATTGGAGAGCATAAAACTACAAACTGAATCTGCTGGTTCTATTTGTGTAATAGGCAATCTATCTACGACAAGGTTTGATCGATGGAGTCGTATGATGCCCTTGCCTTGTTTTATATTGGCTGTCAGCTCTTAACTGGGACTGAAGTATCTGGGTAACAAAAATTGATATAATGACTTAATGCGCCTTATTCTCTTTGAGCTACATCAGTTTAGAGCACTTCTGAGAGAAAAATGTCTGGAAAATATCAGGGAGTCATTTATCAACCTGTTTTCATTAGCATACTGCCTAGCACTGGCAAGGATTTGAATAAAAAAAAAGCAGGATGGTACAATTTATTTCAGGTCTCATATTTCTTGGATGAAAGGAGACTTCTAATAAATGGAAAATATAGAAAGGAGCATTTCTTGCTGATTTTTCCTAAATAAAAGCTGTGCAAAAACATACCTTCAATTTGATTGATAATAGCAGAGGAAGTGTACGTGTATGAAGATAATTCAAAAATTAGCAAAAGTATCCTCCCTTACTGCATCTGGCTCATTTATTTGAGGTACACCACAGAATAAACCCCATGTCTCATATGTGTACATAGGAAAATCTGTGTGGGTGTGTGGCAGGGGGTTGTCACCATAGGGGACTTTACAGAAAACGTGAGCTCTGATCTCTTTAAAGATAGAGCTGTTAAGCTATTCAAGAGTCTGCTGAAAGTGAAGTGAAATAGGTACCAATCAAAATGTTTGTATAGTGGGCAAAATGTGTGCACTGCATCAAGTAATTTGTCCTACCTACTTTATGATGGTAACCAGAAGAGGTAATAATAACAACTGAAAAGTAGTTGTGTGCAAGTAAGTATTTTTTTTGCATGAAATTTTTATGCATCAGTCAGACTGCATACAGTGTGCCTAATGTATAAAATAAATTGGTGTATAAATCAGATTATGAGCAGGATGTAGGCAAGTCTCCATTTGCACACAAGAATCAAATCCAGACACGGGAAATTCCTGTTTTAACTTGTGGCATTTATCAGGGCTTTATCAGGTGGCAGTTCATGCTTAAATGATAATGATAAAAAATTAAACAACAACAACAAAAAAGGATTCCTCCATTCCCAGGAAAACCTGAGTGCAATGGATTACAGAAAAGCCTGAAAATAAAGAGCTTGTTGTCATACACAGCATTATCTTGTGACCCATTCTATAGCTTCTAATTATGTCAAGGATTTGGAATGCCAATCAATAAAAAGTGATTTATGATTGGTATAAGGAATTGCACATAGCTTCACATTGATCAGTATGTAGATTCCTTGACATAAGAAGTTATTATCTATGACAGATACTTGTCTAACTGCTAATTGAATTGCACATTTTTCCCCTCAATGTTATCAAACTACCACCAAATATAGACCATAACTTTGTTGCTCTTTGCATGTGAAAATAAGAGTATGATGAACAGCAAGTGTCAGTGTATAGGTTGTCTGACGGTAACCACCATTTATTGATGCAAGTTGTGCTGGCTATGAGATGACAATATCACCCAGTGTTGCCATGACAATCACAATGAGTGTTGGGTCCACGATATTTTCCACAACTTGGTAGAAAATCTATTAATTCTAAGTTACCTGTTGCTTGTTACCTGGTAAATATCTACAAGAATGCACAACTAGTGTTCTAGTGAGGAAGGGTTTGTACCACACACATGTTTCTCTTCTTACTCCTGTTAATTTTTTAAAAAATCGTTCTGATTCAATGGTCTAACAGCAGCAGTAATTTTATGCAATGTGCTTTTATCTTTCCAGGAGGTTTTTTGCTAAATTAAAATTAGTCTGGTGTCCTCTTGGTCAAGTGCTCAGTCAAGTTGACTCATTTCAGTGTTCAGAAATGCTAACTAAATAGCTAAACCCTATTTTACTGCACACTGCCTACTTTAGTCACAGGATCAGCCTAATTTATGCTGATCCTGTGACTTACCTACCTGTTGATGCTTTCCCTAATGAACCATGAGATCACTGAATAGGAGATATTCAATCCTGAGTTTAACAAAGCCTTTTACTTGATTGGTACTCATAGGAGAATGTACTTCACTCTTAGCTTCTGTGCTTTCCTGTCATCTTTTTTTCTGATCTATTACCCCAAACAAAGGACTTTTTTGGGGTTTTCCTACATCAAGCCATTGTGCTTGAGAATAGCAGACTCTGTTCTGCAGTTTATCTGAACATGTTCAGTAATTCCATTTCCTTGTAAAACTATATAATGTCCTTTTAACAAAAAAGTGTAGCACTGTGCAACCCTCACGGTAATTCTGCGTGATACCCAAGCTGGTTGTGAACAAACAGTGCAGGGCCTGGCACAGCTGCAGGAAGAAAATTTGCAATATCCTGCAGAAGACAACCCCCAAGAAACAGCAGGTCTGCTTTTGGACTGTCATCTCAGGGATCACAGTCTCTCTGCTGCCCCACTCCCCTTTGGCCTTGGAGTAACAGGGAAAATCCTGAAAAATAAAAATGTGGGAAAATCTGATATTTTGAACATGGTACTTCAAAAACTCTCAACCTAAACTTTCATGATTCTTTAAATGTAATTTAATATAGGCTTTAGTTGTATCAGTGTTGAAGAATGTCTTAGGTTTGGCAGTTACTTTCTTTTCAAGAGTGGTTAGAGCCTTAAAGAAATTTTACTGAATTCTGAAACTCACATACCCATCATGTTTTAATGAAGTTTGTAGTCACTTGCAGGATAAAATAGCAAATGAAATGTACCATTGCGTGTAAAAATTCAATAATTTTCTATTTAATTGCACTACTGTATAAACAATCTTTTTATAAATATATAATTTCTATAAAGTAAGCAGATGGTCTGTCTATTGTATCACATTCAATTTTTTTGTTTTTAATTAAAAATCTTATTACAATTTTCTAGATACTGTGACAGCAAATTCAAGAGAAGAAGACTTTTAGATGTGTCAGAATACCAGCAATTAGAATCCGAGTTTTTGTATACTTGGTCTTTTCGCACATGAACAGCTAATTAAACAAGGGAGAGTGGCCTTTGATATACAGCAAAAAATATCCTTGTGTGCTCTGGGAGGAAGTCATCACGGTGTACTTGGGATGTCATCTGGTGCATAGGTGTTCAGTTGCATAGTGTGCAGAACATAATATTTTTCATAAAATAATTTCCTGTTGAAAAATTCTTTAAAAACCTTCAAAAATCCAACCCAAACAATACAAGCCTGTCCCAAACCTACAAATTAATCAAACAAAAAATTACACCAAAAGCTCTTCTGAAATTATTTTTAGATGTCACTTCATTCTTAAGTCAGCCTTTTTTTTTTCTTTTTTTTTAAATCAGCAAGTGTTGTTTAAAGCCTATAGTAAATCCCAGGCCAGGTTTGGTTTTGTTTTTTTTTGTTTTTTTTTTTTTTTTCATTCTGACTGACAATATTTCAATAGTAGGTTCAGCACAAAGGATTGTATACCTAAAATTAATATAATTTTGTGTGAAGGTTATGGAGTGCATAAAGATGGGACAAAATGCAAGAGACATGCACAGAGGAATTGCTCTTCAGATTTAATGAAGCACTTCTTATCTGAAATTCTTCAAGTGAATGATGGATTAAGCTTTCAGACAACCTACCAGTTAGTGGAAATTATTATTGCACTGGTTTTTTGCCACCTCCACTATATACAGAACAAACTGAGGTATTGAAATAAAAGAGTAGGGATATAGTTGAGAGGTGCTGACTTTGTGTTAGGTATCAGTCACTGGAGTATTGCTAATTGTCGTGGTGTCTGGTTTTCTATCTGAACTTCTGTGCACAGTTCCAAAGTATGGCGGCCTAAATGTAATTTATAAATATCTTATTTATTTCATGTATGTGTCTGCTTATTTGTTAAGCATGTATTGTGTGAAGAGAAATGACGAAAACAACCTTGTTTTTAAAAATGGAAATTTAAGGGGTAGAAGGAATTTTTGTTCTAAGCATTATATGCTCTGTATTGAGCATTGCAGGGAAGGTGTTTTGAGAACTCAATCTGTGTGTCGAGGCTTTTCTTTCTCCAGAGCATCTTTTGTCTTTTTATCAGATTAAATCTTTCCCCTTGCTAAAGGATGTATGGACTGGACGTAGGAACATGTGAGGCTCTGCTTGTCATGATCAAGGACTGGGCATTGTTGAGTATAGAATTTCCAAAAGTAAAGACAATTGCCATTCCTGCCATCTGAAACAATGTAGAAAAGCTTTTTTCTTTGATTATGTTTTCAGAATGCTTGTAGCTTTTATAAAAAGGACCATCCTAACATTGGCATCCATAATCTAAGAATAAATGTTATTTCCCAAAATACAGTTTCTGTTGGTACATGTTAAAACATTTTACTGCGTTTTTAATTAAAGCTATTGAGTCACTTTCAGATGTTATGGTGTGNTTTTTTTGGCACATATCAACAAGTGAAGACAACAGGAAAGCTGAGAATACTCAATCTGTGAATATGGAATTGCTAAATAAGATAAAAATTTTTGAATTTGAAAGGCTGCTTTTTTGGGGGGTGATGAAGCAAAATGCTCAGGTATTTTAAAGGTGGGTGACTCTTGTGAAGCTCATGTGAGCTTGCTGCAGTGTATTCTTGACAACGAAATCCGTGAGGAGCATGAAGCCTATCAACACCAGCTGGTGTAGATGAGCAGAGGGATTCAAAAGCCATAACCACTGTTCTTTGTGCATGTGCTTTTTTTAAGAAGAGGGAAGGGGTCTAATTAGTTTGCAGGTCCTTCAAATATATTTGAAAAGGGATCATGTGAGCACAGTGAGGATATAATGGAGTCTGTTAGGCCTCTTGCAGAGTGGAGAGCAGTGGCAAGAGGCTGGGATAGCAGATAATGGATATCCTAGGGCAGGGCTGATTGGAAGAACACGTTAATGCATCCTGGGTGTGAGGAAACACTGATTCCATTTACTCTTGGAGTTGAAAATGGAACATAAGAAAGTAGCATCACATTAGGAACAGATACCAGTTGCATAGAGTTTATCTTCACAAGAGAATAGTTTTGAATGATTTTCATTAATAAACATATTTTTAGCTGAGCATTATGCCTGGACATATGGTGTTTAACTGTGAAACAAAATTTCAAATCAGTTTGCATTAAAACACAAGGATGTTCAAACTGAAACATGTTTTATATCTATTAAGACACTTGTTAGTGTCTAGATACATAAGGTGTGTAGTAAACTTTGCACATCTTTATGGAGTTCTGATAAAACATCTGATGAATGGCATAAAAGAATTCCCACTGCTATGGTGCTCAATAGTTTATAAAAACACATGGATGGGGGGGAACCTATTGAAATGATTATTGAAATGAATACTGGTGGTTTAGCAGCTACACAAATACCTGAAATTTTTCCCTTTTCTGTCAGACATCACCTGCACAAAATCTCTTATCTTTCTGAAAAATATATACACACTAGTGAGAGTATAAACACATCATTACACTTTCATGGCAGATAAGCTTGCTCTGTTGGAGTGTAAACTCATTTTTCTTTAGATGACCTTTAAATAGTATTGTGCTATTGGATGGGATTTAAATCAATAATTTTGTCAAAACAAAATAGTGTTGCGTTTTTTTCTTTGTCATTTAACCAGTTTTTTAAACTATCAAGGAATAATGGATTTCCTTGTGTCATAATCTATGAAAAAAACCCCAAACTGTAGAATTCACTTAACTAGTTTAAAGAAATCCCATTTTTCTCTGTTGTTGATAGTACTTTGTTTTATTTTGAAAAATGTTCAAACAGCAGGGTAACATACAGTGTTACTATAATTAGTGACTTAATGCCTTTTCTGCATTCACATTGTAAAACAACAGTGTCCCAGGTGTGAGAAGGTTAAAATGAGAAGTACCCGGTAGTTATGAAGCAGCAATAATGAGTTTCCTTCTACTTACCATGGATTTGTGTGATATACAACTTGCAATTAAGCATGGCTTGGTGATTCAGTGATTAATGTATATACGACTCCTAAAGGAGCAGCACAGGCCTCCCGTCACATCCTTCATGATGTTTACAGCTGGGTACCTATTAACAGGAAGATGGAAAGGGCCATTTACAATTCAGTAACCTTTATGACAGTGAACTCTTTAATCAGCATTTTATTTCCTTTGTAACACTTTAGTCATCTACAAATGTCAGAATAAAATAGGGCTATGAAATATTTAGGATCGGCATGTGGAAATTGACTTCCTTGATTTAAGCTGCTGTGTCTTTTCATTTTGTTGTTTTGGGAGCTTTTACTTTTATTGAAAGACAATTTATAACTAAATGCTCCCAATAGTGACTGGCATTAGGGCTGGAAAAATTACAGAAATCTGTGTTCTTGTTCTGTAAAATGTTGATGGTTGCTGTGTTGGGTAATAATTTATTCAAATAAAAGCATTAGCAATGGGGTTCACTTTTCAGAATACTGTTTCTTTAGAAATACAGTGGACTCAGTGAGTTTGTGACAAAATATCCCTGCGTACTCAGAAGTAATTAAGCATAAAGTATATCCTAAAATAAGTTGTCACTTATGTGTACCTGTGTCTGAAATATGCAAAGCATTTTATAATTTTTGTCAAATGATCCTGAGGCTCTCCAACTTCCATAGCAGCTGTCTTATGCTTTGTCTGGTGGCAATCATCACTTTCCATCACCAGGAAGAAGTGCCTCAGTGCACTGCAGAGGAAATACAAATCCTTCTAACCAAGTATTTTTCTTCATACATATGTATGCACTTTGTGTATAGATTATAAATTAGTATTTATCAAAATCATGACATAATATTTAATTCTTACTATCTACAGTATTTAAAGTATGAATTAAACACTTTCCAGTTGGTACCACAACACTTATAGAATCATCAAGCGGGAAGGGGCTTCCTCAGTCGCAAGGGCAATGCTTTGTCCTCCTGGGGATATTGGGAACTTTTGACCTGGTCCTGAACTGTATTTAAGCTGTAATTAAACCATTGCAATAATGCTGCTTGGGTTTGCAGTGTTAAGCCCAGCAGAGTTTTACTTCAGCTGCCTGCTGCTGTGTTGTAAAATACTGACCCAGGTGACTGGAGCTGTGCTTAAGAGGTTATTTGTAATTTTGTATCACAGCTGCAGGTCGGTAACAAGGAAGGTAACTTCCTGTTTCACAGGTGTTTATAAGGTTTATTGCATTTGGGAATCAACATTTCATCTGCTGCTCTGTGTGTAGGAGTTATGTACTGGCCAAAGTAATCTGCTTTATCTGCTACCTATTATTATATTGGTTGTGTTTTTGTATGTTATGGTTTATTTTTTTAAAAAATGAAGGGAAAGGCCTTCTTAAAAATATCAAAGATCTGAAAGACTTACGCAGGCCAGTAATGAGCACAATTTTGAATGCAGACCTCTTCTCACTGAAATATATTGCTTGGAGAAAGTGTTTGATCATAGGAAAAGGGCTTGTGATCCTCAAAACTTAACTCTTCATGGAATCCATTGATCTAGGAGCAGACATTATCTCTAATAAGAGGCCTTATCTCTCAAGTGTGCCTTCAAACTCTAGAATCAAGTTATTCAAGCTATGAATGCTTGGGATTTCAGGTGGTTTGCAGTTAGAAGCTGTGTAGCTGTTTCTCAGTTAACCTTTGGTTTGGTCCCTTTAATTTAGAACCTGTTGAAGTTCCATAAATTTATAGATGTCATTATGAAATATGCTGATGTTCAGGCCTGGTTTATCTATCTTGGTCGTGATCATTCTTTCTTAACCTCAGTATATTTAGGTTATATGGATGGTAAACCAAACAGAATTTTGTATGAATGTTTTGAGACATTTTGTAGTGATACATAGATACAACAAGGGTTGTCTTGGCATAGCTTTTTAAAAAGTGTTTCAAAGGTGTTAGACTTAATATTGTATATGCAGTACTTAGAAGGAGCTAATAAAGAACTAGTAAACAAATATAATTGATAAAGTTAGAAAGAAAGGAAGGCAGAAAAAAAGCCTAAAATTGGTGTTCCAAGGAAGAAAATAAGCATTGGATGGGCAGTGCACAAATAAGATACGGACAAACTTTTTATTTATACCTTATCTTTGGCTACCCTATTAAGTTGGAATGTATCTAAAAAAGGACAAAAAAAGTTGTCAGTGATCAGAGAAAAGGTACAAAATAGCTCCTGGTCATCATCATCAAGGAGGGTGCCTCATTCAGAACCTGATAGTCAATGTAAGTTCATATTTTTTATGATGTTGTGCTGCTCTAATATACCATGTAGAGTACTACTTGCTGTTCTGAACAGATATTGTTGAGGGATGTTTCTTTAAAAATGGAGTAAAGAGTGAGCAAGGGATTTATCCTGAGACAAAAGTGTTTACAGGTGGCAACAATGAGCCTGAGAACTGGCACTGGATTAATTCAGTGCTATTTGTATTGCTTGAAAACACAACTGCAAGTTTAAATGATAAAGAAAAGAGACATGAAGTGGACAAAGTATACTCTGTTGTTATGAGTATTTAAAAAAGAAATATGTTTATCCTAAATTCCACATGCTACCAGACTCTGCAGAAAATCCTATGTTCAATTTGAGGAGGAAAACCTGTTTCACATTTGATGATGGACTCAAGATACCTGGAATGCATCCGTGTTGATAATTGGTGGGCCAGCAAGGTAAATGAGACCTCTCTGCAGTATTAGTTGATACTTTTTTTTGGTCTCTTTTAAATGGATGATTCAAAGATATCCTAAATGTTAAAAGCATTCTAAGACATTAAATACTGGGAAAAAAAAATTAAAACAGGAGAACTAGGGATTCTGTTTTCAAGACTGGGCCTTTAGGGGATGGTGTGGAGGGGATGGGGCAGCAGTTTTGCTGCCTGACACCTACCTTGGTTGTACAGCTAATCTACTTGGGGATAATAGAGGGAGCAAACAAACATGCGGGGATGTGCCCCAATGTGTAATTGGAAAACAGACTCTCTGGAACTTAATGCTACCAGTCTCAACGGTTTGGGGCCTTGACTTGGGAGGCTTGGGGTTTTTACAAATCTCTTGCATGTTCACAGCTGTGAAACGTTGCCATCCTTTTGCTGGGATTATTTAAATATTTATCCTTTCTTGCTACTTGACCTTTCCTGCTTGGTTTTAGTTCCTGTGGCCAGCTTGCTTTGTGTTTCATGAGCTCAGTAAACCGTGGCCTTCAATTCCCTTGTTCTAGTATTTTCACTTAAGACCAGGAGTGATGAGCAAAAGGTTTCAGGCTCAATCCTTGAGCAAAGGGCTGCTGTGACAGGGATTATTATTTATTTGTCATCTTGGATGTAATAAGCTGTAGGTACAGCATCGAGAGCCCTTGATTTATTGCGCTGTCGACTGCCACTAGCAGGACGTCTGCTGTACCATGCAGGATGAATACCACACTGTCAGCTCCGTCGATCTGTCTCTGCCACTGCGCTCTCTCTCATAACACATTCCCATTTCATGCCAGAATACATAAACAATCTTTCATTATTTTGATGCCTTTTTCATATTTGTTCTTTACAGAACATAAAGTTTGAATTTATGGGTTTCCTTTACATTATTTCAACACACTCCACCATTTTCCGGGTTTGTGGTTTAACTCTCAGAAATTGGCTGCCAGGTGATTTAGTTATTTTGGCTTTCTAGTTTTATAGTTATTTAATATCACAGTGCCAGATACTGAGAAAACGTAGTGTATAGCAGGTATGGGATTTGCAGTCAGACTCTGTCATCAGCAAAACATGGCCATGGGGACACAATGTGGAAATTAAAAACTAGGCATGCAGAGCAGGAAATACTCCCTCCAACCTTCATTTTTAATTTATTTAAATACTTTTCCAAAATATTTTTCCTTAGATGCTGTTACAAATGTAATGGAAAGCTGTTTAATTGGAAAAGAACATGTGAATACTGAGCAAGCCATTTCCCTTGAATAATTGCAATTAAGGGAATTTCTAACTTGTTGGCAGAAACATTGCTCGGATTTTTCTCCTATACTTTATTGTAGGTGGGGAAGGGGGAGGAAATAATGTCTAGAAATTTGTGTGATTTTTACTATGCTTTCTTCATACTTTAGTGATCCACATCTGTTTATGCCTTCTAATTTTGTTTACCTAAGGGTTTTTTTTCTTTAATACTCTGAAGCGTATTCATCAAACTCTAAGGAGCTGAAAGTCATTGCCTGAATGAGTGAACTTAAATATCACTATAAATACAGCAAGTCAAATATGAATATATGTCAAAATAGTTAAAAATGTGTTATAAAAAAGGCTTATGAGTAGTATTAAAAAAATTATTGCAAACTGTGCAGAGCATGAACCAGAAAATGTAGTGTTCCTGCCAATGTAACATGCATATATAACTTTGGTTGCGTGAGCAGCCTCTCACTCTGTGGGTGCAGCAGTGGACAGTAAAGTCTCTAGGAAGGGGTGTGAGGGGGAGGAAGGGGCCATGTAACCTGTGAGCAGTGTGTGCAGCAGAGGAGGGGTCTGCTGCTGACTGGGGCTTCAGGTGCTGCAGATGATTGACCGTGATCAGGAACGTTCCTTCCAGTTACTCGTGTGTGCAGACATTTTCAGGGGAGTGAGGCATAATTGTTTTGTGATCTTACCCCGTGTTTTCTCATCAAGATGTATTAAGGTCTGATAAGACTTGTTCATTGCTGTGTTTGTGTGCAAAGGTTGCAAAGTTTTTGTGCTCAAGAAGCAGGTGAATAATCACTCCTAATTTTTCTTCTATTGAATAAAGCAGACCTGCTTTTTCATCTTCAGTAAAAAGATCTGAGTGTTTTTCATAATCAGTTTTATTTTTTTTCGCCTAAAAGGAGACAGAAAGCATGGCTTTGCCCCTGAAACGATATCTGGTAAAAAGAAACTTGTTTTAATTGGCTGTGAAAGTAGGCATATTTCTCTAGGATGTTAACAAATGTGGATTTCACTCTATAAAAGCAAGATAATAATTGTCAGTTCTTCCTCCTTGGTGCAGCCTACATTAGGACAGCTGGGAATACGCATAGCTCATGTTACATAGCAAAGATTTGTTCTAGCTACAAAGAAACCAGAGTTAATTAATATGAGAAATTTGTTTTGTGTCCAGGGTAAAAAAGGCTGTGCAGGTTGGTGTTGTCAGCAAAAGCTGCTTGTCACTTTGACCTGCTCTGTTAAGTGTTTGATGTGTTTTCTCAGAGTAATCTGTGAATAACATTACACCCAACCAGCAGAGAAGCAGAGGGAGCGATAGCAGAATTAATATCTGGAAGCGTTGATAATTATATATCAGAATCTAATTTTTAGCACAGAAAATGTGTTAATGACAGAGAAGAAAACAAAAACCACTAGCTTCTCCCAGCAGGATCCAAAGTGTCATTTATTATTTCTCAGCTGGATATCTATCAAGTTTATGGGTTAATTTTTCTGTAGACTGTTATTTATGGGTTTTTGTTTGTTTTCAGCCATCATTACTAACAATACGGTTAATAGCAATCATTTGTTATCCGGCACCAGCGGTGATGCTTCAGATGCGAGCAGTGAACTGAGAATACTCATTTGGTAGCTGAATAAGGCTTTGACAGGGCCCATTTATAACAAGCTCATTCCATAATGTCCAGCCTATTAATAAAATTTTGTTGCTGTCTAATTAGAGATGTCTGATGTGTATAGTAGCACAGCAAAGAAGACTTTCTTCTGCTGCTTTTCAGTTCTACTGTATCATACCTGAAACATATGTGAGACCAGTGGTTCAGGGAATAAAACTGTTCTGGGGTTCTGTCTCCCCTCATAAATGCAATGAAATAGAGGTTGTATGGCAGCAAGGCCCAGGCTGCATATACATGTATGTTGAGGGAAGGTCTTCATTTTCATTAGTTCAGATCACCATCAGTCTTTCTTTTTTCTTCTTTTGTGTGTTTTCGTTTATTGGCTTATTGTTCAAGTTTTAGCTAAAAATAACTAATAAAGTAAAACATATGTGTGATATCGTAATTGAACGTGTACATGTAGACAGAATGTGGTTCTTGGGTGTGTCAGTGTATCTTTGAGAAAAGAACAGTTTGATCCCTGAGGGTAGGGGTTTGATGAGAGAAAAAATCCTGGACCTGATCATTAGATTTATTTTTTTCTTCCTTCTGTGTCTTTGAGGAGTGAGGAATCAGCAGGATTTACTGAATTCAGCAGTAAGGGGATAGTCAGTAGTATAACTGGGACTGAAAGCAGAGCCTTTTGTTGCCCAGCAAGTCCCAGAATATTGAAGTACTTTGTACAGCTGATAGAACAATCCTGTGTTTTGTTTTCATCCAAATGTATCAAAATAATTTTTTAGTGGTGAGCTAAACAGTGTGTTCACAAAGTTGTTGTGAGCGAGTGGTTTGTAAACTGAAGCACAATTAGGCAAAAAGATTTTATACCAGGACATAGAAGTTGTTTGTGGGAAGGTTTTAGCTCCTTAATGAGTGATTTCATGCCAGTGATTTCTGTTCCTGAAATGACCTGTCAGAAACATTCTTGTTCCGTTTTGTTTTTACAGGTAGAGTCAAGTATATGATAATGATGAAAATGAATTAATTTCCATTTCATAAAATGCTTTTGCTCATGTAAATACTGATTTAGTGATAACATGTACCCTTCCACCCCCCTTCTGCTTTGCAGTGCACAAATGGAATGTTTGAAGAACTTTTGTCATTTGTAGCTAATGCTGAGGTGATTATATTACTTTTTTTTAAGAAGCAGCACCATGTTTTTGCAAGTACCTAGCTTCTAATTAAAAGAAAAATATTAATAGTAGTTATTTTGTGCTTAGAATATTGCACTGCTGAACTGAGGAAAAGCAACAGGAAAAACACAGTGATTTAATATAATTTCATTGCTAGGTAACAATTTGTTTCTTTAGTCATCTTTTATGTTTTTCCAGTTGAAATTTAAATCTTTGTAAATTACCTTTTGAATGAAGACACATCTGGTTTTGGTATGTTATTTTCCCAGAGTGTTGCTTCTAAGACAGCATATTTTATGCAAGAAAATTTTATGAGATTTTAACTTAAAGTTGCCATGAAGCTGCTGCGTGGATTTCGGCTGGTAAAGAATCTCTATATGCTGGTGAGGTGTTTTTTTTCTCCTAAACTGCTCTTGACATAGAGCTTATCAACCCTTAATTAGTGATACATTTTCTCCTTGTGATTTCTATTGATGTTTTGTAGAGCTGAAGATGAATTGAGCCTCAACCTGACTAGCGGACGAATTGTTTTAGAAAATTCAGCAAACATCTCTCTCTCTCTCCCCTTCTCTGTCTGTCTGTCTCGTTCTCTGTTCCTCCCGATAGGAAAGGTGAAAAGCTGCACGATAGAAATCAGGTTCAGTATTAGTGGTTTTGCTTGCCTGTGCAATAGAAAACGACAAGCGGCAGGGCCTCAGTCAGCAGATCAGGGAGACGCAGATGGGAGGCGAAAAGCTCCCTCGTGGCAGCAGCCTTGCTTGGATGTGATTGTGAGAGCCAGGATGAAGTCAGCACTGACAAAGTGTGTGGATTGATGGATGGACAAAGCTGGGAACTGGATGTGAGAATGGATGAGGGCAGAGGGGGAATTTAACACAGACAAACAGAATGAAAGACAGAGAGGAATTGCCTGCTAAAGTATTCCAGCACTCAGAGCCCACAGCAATTTACTTACTGCTAACCGAACACAGGAGGATTCTTTGCATCTTTGCAGATTTTCTTAAAATATATGGAGAAACCAAGCAGAGAAGGAGCTAAAAAATTCCTGTTAGTGCCTTTTATTGCAATCTTTCTCCTTTTCTCAAGATTCACTCACACTCAGTTAATTCAAACTGAGTACTTGATTATTTTCAATAAGTTCACACAGTATGCTAGAGAAAAATAAATTTTCTTTCCACAGCTGTTATTTTAATGTTTCCACTAAATTTACTTTAATCAGTTATTGTTGCTTTTGCTATCGTGAATAATTTTTTTTTTTTTCTCTTACGAACTGTGCTCCTGCTAGAGACAGGCATTTGGATACTGCATTCAGATGCATGGTAATCATAAGCCCATTATGTGCATTTTATTTTGCTGAAGAAAAATCAGATGCTTTCCCACTGATGTAGCTTCTTGGTACCATAATATTGTTGTCTCTTTTTTAAGGGAAACAGACCTATAGCTTTTGACTACTACCAGATTTTATTTACATGAGAGGATCACAAGATTTTTTTTTGTTATTTATCTGCTTATATAGACACTGAAAAATTGGAGCTACCCTACTGGAGCAAATCAGTAGGTCTTAATTTTATCCACTGCTTTAGTTTTAGAAATCAAAAATCATTTCAGCACAGAATGCAAATAGAAATGGAGGTTTATATACAGCATACTGGGCAAAATGTCTTCTGGCAGCATGGGGTGGCTGTGTTGGGATCCCTTGGATTCACACAGACACTTGGAAGAACATGGGTTGGCCCAAGCTGTTATTTCTCCTTCCGCTCAGCAGATTATGAAAAAACAGAATGCACTGTGCTAACAAGACATTTTCATGTAATGCCCTGATGTGCTTTCAACTGGAGAAAAATGCAAGTCATCAGAGTAAAAAGAAACTGTTCCTCAGTTGTTGGCTTCAGTAGTATGTGGGAAACAGCTGTTTACATAATAATATAATGTGTTTAATTGAATTTTAAGAAAGGCGATTTAGACTTATGCATGTCAATGAATAAATTGCTATGAAGATAATTATAGTGCAGTATTTTTCCTGATGAGCTTTCCAGAGTGTCCATGAAACACAGAGCCTCCTTTCAACTGGAGAACTTGTCTTGATTAATAGAATTCTCTACACATTTCCAGGGAATTATTTTGTGCTTGGAAAGATGCATAGAAATTATGTGGGAAAAACTGATGTTGTTAACAATGTACAATGTATTTGCTAATCTGTTTTTGAAGCCTGGTCACGTACACTGGTTTCGGGATGTGGACACTGGATGCATTCAGAGTGTCTTTGGAAGGTATGGGATTTGCTGGTGTGAGCTGTTTCTGTCATCTACTGCTCTACTCTGTGCTCTCTCCTTGAGGACTGGGGACAGTCAGGTGGAGTAATTCTGGTCATTTTGCTGGAAGATGATGTTATATAGCCCTTATGCTGTGAATATTTACTTGATGCTTACAAGATACGTCTATCTTGAAGGAAAGGAATAATATCTTTTAGAGCTTTTTGGTTAGGAACAGCATGATGATGAAATATGACAAATATGGGTGCTTTTTTTAGTGTAAGTGACACCTGGTTTCTTAAGGCTTAAGAGATTCTGATTTAGGTTAAATACTTTGCATTTCCTTTGTTTTTAATTAGCTAACATCAGGAGGTGATTTGCTGCATCCTCTGTTCTTGCAAAGAGGCAGTGCTGAGGAAAGTTGCCCTAGAAAAGGGGATTTAACCTTGTTTTGGCATGAAATGGAGTTCTGTTGGAGAAAAACCAAAACTACTGATTTTCTCCACTTGTAGTTTTCTATTTTCCTAGTTTTTCAATATTGAGGATAAAAGTGCAAATGTAGATCATGTGCTTCCATGTCACATGTCCTGACAGTTTAGATATGTGATTTATTTATTTACAGAAATATTTTTAGCTATAAACTAGAACAGTAGAATTCTTGGTACTCTGAGCAAGTTCTTTTGCGAGTGTTGTGTCAAATATTACTGTACATGCAGCTATATTCAGGCCTGATATAAGCCACTCATGCATTGTCAGTAGCATCCCTGGGGTCTATATGTAAGAGCCATAATTAATTTCTTAGTTTACATTTCTGATAAGTGTGTAAATAAAAAGTATTGTCATTTATTTGCATAGGTGAGTGTGATTAGAGACCTGTCCTTCTCAGTGTACCTGTGTTTTTGAGGGTCTATTTGAGTTATTCCATTGAGATGAATTTTTTATGATGGCTCTTTAATATAGATTGAAGAGTCAGTAATTTCTCTGTGGGACATAAATGCATATACCACATCTGATGTTTGTCCCAAATTTTTGGCATCTTGCACATTTTTGTGTTATTTTTCTGCACTTATGTATTTCTGCAAATACAAGGATATGATTTTTTTTTTTGGTCATAGCTACTGGTGAGGAGTACTACATGGAGTTTTATTGGCTCTGCATTCACTCAAATCTTCAGTCACCTTTTTTTGTAGTCATTTAGCATTAACTGCTAAAGTTAAACTAATTAACTAAAGAGATACCAAGAAAAATGTCCATTTCTTTTATAAAAATAGATAATTTGACAGCTTGAGAATAAGTACTAAAATGCTTTGTTTCTATTATAGAAAGATCTTAAGTACATCTTAATAAGATTTTCTTTAGTAAAATTATTACAGTCCTGGAAAATTAGTGTAGTGATGTGCTGTGGTCATTCATAGGCAATGTGAAAAGACAACTTTATTTATTCTTTTCTGTACTATCTCATAGAATTTCCATGCCAGGCACTGAAGTACACTGGTGATTTGGGTATCTTCAAAATTTGAATGGAAAGTGAAAGACTCTAGGAGTTTGACTGCCTTTTTGACAAATCTGTAGCTGTTTTGGAGGTAACTCATTAATTCTTCACCATGTTAGTTCCTGATTTACAATAATGAAATACCATTCTTCTTTCTAAGGAGGAATTTACACATGGCCAAATCACTTGGCTTTGTTAACATGCTGCAAATCATTCCTTGTAGTTAATGGGTTACTTTCAGGCCTGAGTTTCTGGGTGTGCACTCATTCATAATTGTTACATATATGAATTCGCAGAGACTTTGCTTTGTTACTGTGGCTGAAGTGACATTTATGCACCAGGTTGGAAATTTCAATTAAAGTATAAGAAAAGAAAGGGGGGAAAAAAAAGAAGTGTGCTAGTACTTGACTTGTGTAGCAGTGATAATTTTTATTATATGTTGGAAATTTGTGTCATCTTGTTGATTTAAAAAAAAATCTTCAGGCACTGCGAATGAGTAGAGACAAATTACTTCATTTTTATTGAAATTTTTGCATTTATTATTTAGCCAGTCTGACAGCCTCTACTGCTTACCTTAATTTTTATAAGCAGTAATGTCAGTAACATATTTCCTCCACGTATGAAGAAAGCAGAAGTGTTTATAATAAATCTTAGTGTGGTATGTGTGCTATCATTTCCTTCATTTGACCTTGGCGGAGCAGGGTGATGGGGCAGTGAAAAGTATGATATGAAAAATGAGTGAACAGAGCGAGGTGAGCAGTGAATCAGTCTTGTGTGTGATTAGCTGTGAAAATCTCACAAACATGACTCTGAGTCACTTTTCTTCTTTCTTCCTTGCCTGTTTCTCTCAAAGGTGTTTCTTTTCTGTGTGTATTAGTCATTTAGAAGCTAACTAACAGAACAGAGGCTCTGTTTCAATACTAGTTGTGGGTTAGTGGTTTTAGGTGATGAGGACAATGGGAAGTGCAGCATGTCTGAGGATTGGCTATAGGAAAATCACGGTCCATTTAAATTTGTATAGATCTGTTGCTAAACAGTAGTAGTAGTCATTGCATCTCGTTTAAGGATGTGGATGTGACACTGATTTCAACCTGGCACTGTAAATCTACAATTATAACTGTAGACTCAGTGACTCATCACTGAGATCTTATTTGGCCATGTCAAATACTGTAAAAACAGAAGTGCTTTACAATTAAAGAAATCTCATTTGAGTTATACATTTGGGCTATGCAAGTCTGACTTGCTAGAATACATTTTTAGTTTGTTCTTTTCATGTTGTTTTTTTCTGGGTGGTGTGTTTAAAATCCAGCTGTGAGTGGTCATTATTAATTTTCTACACTAGAACAAAGATGAATTTAAATTTGGGAATCATCTTGTCCATGCAGAAATTGTAAACTTTCAAAGAGGGCTTACAAAGCTTGACTGTGTTGATGAATACTGTACAATCTCTGTTATTGCACTGAATATTGCAGCAGTTTCAAACTGATACCATGACTAAACAATATTGTGGGATACTTAGGAATTTTTCCTTGTGTTAAGCCATGTGTAAGTTTTTGTGTATGTAGATGAATTCTCATCAAATTTTGGTTTTGTATGAAATTTAAAAAAATCAATGCTTATTGCGGGTTTGTCATTGGATTTAGTTCACTTTTGTACCTTTTTGTATTAACATGACAGGATCACTTTGACTGTTTAGCTGGTGCTGGGGCAGTTCCTTTTTGTGTGAGGTCTCTCAGCTCTAACTCTGCCCTAAGGATTCTCTCCTGACCACACAACTGTAGGTGGTGCTTGTGGCTGCTCCAGGTGAGGGGACCACCATGCTTGTCTTGGACAGTCCTGGAGCAGGTATTGGAGACCCCCTGAGCGAGCGCTTGCGTAAAGGTGCTTTCCTCTGCCTGACTCTGCCAGCTGGGGGCTGGGATTCCTGAAGTCTCAGGAGTCTCAGTTGCTTCGTTCTGGAGATGTGGTAGTAGGGCTTTGGTTCACAAGCATTTGATAACAAATGTACCTGTTATTCCCAGTGTTGTATGTGTGTGTGTGGGATTATTTTTCTTTCCAGGCATTTCACTGTCTACATGAATTTAATTACTGAAAGCTAGAAATTATCTCCCATTTAAAAATTAATGCCAGTTTAGAACAACTTCATCCTCAGGAACCACCTCTCTCCTGGATTGTGTAGTTTGTGTAGTCACAAACACTGGCATATTCACCAGGCTGCACGAGAGTGCTCCTCCTCGCCTGGTGATAGCACTGGGGAAGGTGCCAGTGACATTCAGGTGTGTGTTATCCCCTCCAAGGAGCTGCTTACACATGCAACTATCAAAAGTGTTTCTGACAATGTAAGGTGTTTTGGATTTTCAGGTGTGGTGAGGCTAAGAGCACCTTTCTTTCCATGTATTTTGGATAGTTTTTAAAGATAGTGATCCATACCCAAACAAAATCTGGTTTTGCCCTTAGCCCCAGTGCCCTTTATACAAAAGCATTGTGGCAAACCATAAAGGAGATGGCCATTTTATGGAGGGCGTTATAAGCTGTAAATGATAACTGGCTTGATTTTGTAACATATAGTGACTGTTGAATCCATTTAGTGAATGGGAATATTTTGGCTTCCCGATATCTTTATACCAGAATTGTGTAGCTTCAAAAAAGAAATCATGCAGTCTTGTTAGCTTGATTGCTCTGAAAGAGATGTGGTTATATCCAGGAAACACTCTATCTCTTGAATTTCCGAAAAATGGAGGAGTTGATAAAGGACCTCTTTACCATTAATGTTAGGAATGATCTGGAGAACTGAGGTTTCTTTAATGCTGGTAGCTGTTCCTCTGTATAACATCTTCCTTGTTTGAGTATTAATGTATGTGCTTTCTCCTATTGCAAAATAACTTTTTTTAGTTTGTGTTTACGCACACTGAACACGAATGCATTTTTTATATTAGCTTGAATTTCAGCCTGATGTATCACCTCATTAGCAGCTCCTGTTTTAGAAAATATTGGAAGACCTGTCTTGGGGGGCACAGAAATTCATTTTTCAGCCATTAACCTGCATTATTAGTAGTCTCAAACAGGTCCATAAGTGAAGTTATTTATAAATTATACTTTGATTGAAATATAACACTTTTTATTCTTTTGGCACAACTCAAGTGTGGTAGTGGATATAATTTGTTATTTTCTTCTAACTCAGGTAGGTGGAAGTATATTTGAAGAATATAGAGTATTTTCACTGAGGTCCTGTACTAAAAATATAAGCCCTTTCCCTTTCCTTCTCATCTTTCCATCTTTCTCCCCACCCTTTCAGCCCTCTTCCACCTATAATCCCGCTTGTCCCTTGCGAAGGCTTTTTTGGTGTCTCTGCTAATGAGCTGATGCAGTCAAATTCATCTTTTTTTTTTTTTTTTAAGAGACTCAGAATCTGTTCTCCTAAGGTGAAATATAAGGGCTTTCAGACTGTATTCTTCTTGTAAAATATAACCTAGATCCTTTATGATGAAATAGGCACTTTAGAGGCACCTGGGCTTATCTTTCAGTTTTTCTGCTCAGCTCTGTTATGCACAAAGGTCTTTTTCTAGGTGACATATCATGTTGTATTCCAAAGTACACTTTCTTTTAATTTACAACTTAATTTTCAACCTAATTCAGAAGATTGATACTATAATGCTATTTGCAGAAGTATTGAAATGTCAGTAAGTTTTATTGTAGTAATAAAGAGAATTCCATATATCATGCACTCTATAGGGATCCTTGCTTTTTGCATAGATCTTCATAGCAACAACCAGTGGCTAAATGCTGGCAATCATTAATTTTTAAAGAAGACATGGTTATGATGAGTTGAGAAATTAAGACCATAGTGAAGAATGAACTTTAATTTTTGACACTTTTTGTTAGAGTCTAAGAGGAGACAGAGGTAGATTGGGGGGAGGGCAGAGGGGAGCAGGAAGAAAAAAATTGCCCAAATCCCAGGTTCCTAATACTTAAAATGCTGTCTGCTCGTAAAAGATTTCAGTCAGAGAGAGGCCATCTTCGAGCTTCTCTTAACAAATGGATATCAGTGGTCCATGAAATAATCAATGTCGATAATCCATCCTAGGGTCTGCCAATATGTTAATGGCTCTGCCGCATCGTTATTGCTACAAGGCCATAAATCATTTCCATACCAGAATGCTTAGCAGTCGAGGACTCAAGCCCCTAGCCTGGAATAAAATGCTGTCTCTTAACAATTAATGTCTAAACATTTTGCAGCTTTGTGCCTTGATTGTTTTCAGATGCTAAAAATGTAAGTAGGACAGATTGTAAATCAATAAAACAATAAGACAAAGTGTTTTAATAATAGAAAGGCTTGAAGTAAATCATAGTTCCATGTTTATTATTGCTTCAGAGGTTATAAATAAATAGTACCAACTGGTAAAGGTTTAGTTAACAAGGAAAAATAAGTCTGGTATTGACATTTTGGGCATACATTACATTTTCACTCACATTTTCACTCCATAAGGTGAGGGAGATGCGGGGTTAGCTTTATTATTTTCATTTTTAAAATGTGAGAATAGGAGCTAAGACATGTTTGTATCTTTGAATTGTCATCCAATAGAAAGGTGATTTTTTTTCTGCTTTGGCCAGTTATACATTAGTGATCTGGCTCTGTCTACATATGGAGGACACCAGCACACAGTCACTGGTGCAAATGGCTGTGCTAAACTGTTGGCAATCACAAGGGGGTCTTAGTTAGAAAATAGAGTTAGGTTTAACTGATCTAATTTATGTTAGTTTATGTCACTTTGGTTTGCTATTAAAGGCAACCTGAGATGTGATGTTACCATTAACTGTGTATGGTACAGACATAGCTGGTTTGTGCCAATTGCTGCTGCTCGTTCTTCAGTTGTGTGCTGGGCTGAGCTTGGGCAGGTGGGTAACCCCCAAACAGCATTTCTGTGAGCATTTCTGTGCAAAGGGGGGAAGGTTGCCCTTGTCTCTACTTCTGCTCTAGCTGTGTGTTGAGACAAGGAACTAGGGCCATTCTATTCCAAGCCTTAATATTGTTTATTTGCTTGTTTTCAAGTAATAAAAGTAAAGCTCGATGTACAGTTGTTTACCTACAAATGTATTAATTATCATAAGTATGCTGAGTTTACGTAGTATAACATTAATGACTACCCATCAGGTGATGAACTGTTTTCAGTTGCAGGTAAAACTAGTATTTATAAATAAGCACTTAATGAGCTGAATATAGTTATTCAGTGTTGATCTGTTCAGATCCCAGCATCTGGTTTCACACAGTGCAAAGGTAGTTCCTTGTATATGTGTGCAGTTAGTGCTGTATCTTCACATGAGATAAAACTGACTAAAGAAAGGTGCATTTATTTGGAGTATTGAGAGAAGCCTTTTCAACCTCACTTTTTGGTAATTTAGTAGTTTGATGCTTATTTGCCAGAAATGGGGTTTTGGCTGAAGTGAAGATTTTCAAGTTAGTGTTTTGTATGGTAATACTGATCCAACAATGCAGTGGGTTGAATTTACATAATGTTTTGTTTAGGCTGGGTCAAAACTAGTTTGTTGCTTTAGAAGCACACAACACTCCCACCCCCACTTCCCCAACTTTGTTTAGGTGAATACAAGGAAGAAGACTAATAACAGTGGAAATGACAAGTGAGCTCATGGATTTCTTTCTTTCAAGAGCACTGATTTGCTTAGAATTAAGCCATTTGATATGGTCATAGTTTATTTTGGTGCTCAGGATATAAGGGCAGGAAGGAGCCAGAGAAACAGCGGCTCAGTATAGACAAAAAGACGATTAAAACTGATCTGTCTCTTACCGAAGTGGCAACATCAGCCAGGATGGAAGTAATTTATTCAAAAGATTGTCCAAATGCATAAACTGCATTGATGTATGGTATGGTGGTGGGACAGTGGAAAATGTGATAGTTGTTTCCGTTGTGTGAATTACTCAGGCAGGATGCCTTTGTGAAGTAAGGGGGTTTGTTTAATGTTCTGACAACAATTTAGATCCTGTTATGGTTATTGCAGTGTAATGCAGTAGCAAAAATTGAACATGACACACCAGCAATTTATTATTTGTGTGTTTTTTAACCTTGAGTATCAGATTGTTTGTCCAAGCATATCCTTTGATTTGCTATGAAATTTATTGTTGATAAAAACAATCAGATTTCCATTAGAAGCAAAAAATTCATTTTTTTCCCCATGAACCATAGATTTAGAAAAAATTCAAGCTCGGCTGCAGGACTTATGACAGGTAGGCTTATGACATTATATGGTAATTCAGCATGAAAGAATAATTGTGACACTCTACTTGGTGCTGGAGTATAATCGTGCTGTGAGGTTCAATTCACTGAAAGGCCAAATTATCTTCAACTGCATTAGTCTGACAACCTATAATGCTTTGCAGAGGCAATTTGTAGATGTTTCACAGAATGCCAGCAAACATGGCTTACCATTATGTTCCCCATTAACAAATTTGTGTAGAGGGGAAAAAAGCAACTTTTCCATTTTCTTAACTGTTTTTGAACTCTGGCATACAATAAATGTGTACTGGGTAATAGTAGTGCAGGTTTTGCTATTTGGTGCTGGATTTTAAACCTACAAGGGACATTACAGTATAGACTAATTTTTTGAAGGGTGCTTTTCCAGAAATATTTGTATTTCTTTTATATTTGAGCAGCAATGTCATACCTTCTTTTGAAAGAATAATATGGAATCCAAATGAAGGTAAAAAAGCATGGCACATTTTTGCTATAAACAGTAAGCTGTAGTGAACTTGGAAATGCTGCCATGTTGTAGCTTAGAGAGACTTGGAGCATGTGTGTACTTTTTCTTTCTTGATCAGATGGGAGCCGTGGCTGTGAGAAAATGGCATGGCCTTGACTATCTTATGTGCGCATCATCCATCTCTGCCATCCTGAATTTCTGAGCAGCTGTAGAAGGGTATCTTTTGTTTGCAAGTTTTGCTTCCTTTTGAGTCACTGTGTTTCCGATCTTCTCATTGAAGCTGATTTCAGGTTGAATGCTACTGTACTACCCAAGAGTGGAGTTCAGTGCTTGTGTGGCAGTTTAGGATTCAGAACTCTGTGATCCTCCTCAGGATTTTATACCACAGCAAAAGTGGATTATGTCCTTCAAGGCAGAAGTGATGGAAAATGTATATGCCTCAATGTTTATATTGGGTAGTTTTTTAGTTGCTTGGAGTTTGTCATCGATGTTTTGCAGTAAGAAGGATTCCCAATCATGAGCTGCGCAGGTGTATTGATGAGTCTGCAGTGTGAGGTGGTGGAACACTGACCTATTTCACTGCTTTACTGGTGAGCAGAATGGTCACCACTCACTCTGTAACTCAAAGACCAATATGAATATAATGCAGTAATTTTTTGTCAATTTCCCTCAAATATAATTTAAGGAATAGGCTCAGCAGAGCTATCTTAAAAACTATGTGAAGAAGCTGATATGAATCTGCTTTTGGTTAAACTCTGTGGTATTGCTCTCTTGGTATCTCCTATTTGCCCTCTTAAGAGTAGCTATTGCTATGTCCTTGAGGTGTTCCAAATATTTTAATCATTTTATAGATGAAAGGGTCTGGTTTGTTTTCATTGTTTGCTGGCTTTTTTATTTTGATGGCAAAATGAGGATGGAAAAAAAAGCTGCTTCTGCAGAAGAGTATCTAAATGATATTTGAACTGAGAGGAGATAGAAGACTTGTGTTGGTACTTTGTATCACTGAAGTTCACTTCATTGTAAAATACCAACTGTCTGCACAAGTTGCCCTGGAGAAATATTTACTCAAGTCTAAAAACTGATTTTCGCCCTTTGTCATCCTCATAGTAAAAGACAACCATATGTCTGCCTCCACCACCTGGAGATAATTCTGGGAACTAATTTGACAGCATTTATAATTGCAGACTGAGTTTTAGGACTGCTCATAATTAAGCTACTGGATGAGTTCAGCTATCGAACCCAATGCTGACAAAATCATGTGTCTCATATTGCTTACTAAATCTGCTGGATGCTGTTCTCCTTAGCATTTTTTGTGAAGGAATTAATCCAGGAAGGCAACTGAAAAAATTGACAAGTCTTTGATTTTGATTTTGAAACAGTGTCAGACAATTTTACGTTTTGGAGTTTCCAAGAAGGTGACATACTCTTTTCCTCTTGCTTGTAGTTAATAGCAAAGAGCATTCAGCGCCACAATACCCAAAGGGAAGTGTTTGAGTGACTGCACAGGGAATGTGGATTGTTATCATTCCAGTCACAGGGCACTGCATGAAATCACAGGCTCTGTGCTCTTCAGTACTGCCACTCGAACGTAGCAGCCCCTGTTACTCCTACACTGCTTTTATGGTACATGTTATAACATTTTATTTGATAGTCGTGGTTCCCATGGTATGTGAGGTTTTGGATTTTTTTAAGTACTAAGCTCTAAATCTTTTGTTCAGGCAGTGGAAGAAGTCAGGTGAACTTAAAAAATATGTTCTATTAGAAAGTTTTTCACAGAAAAGTGGGACTTGATAGGAAATCTGTGTCAGTATGTTGGGTCCTTAGATGTTTAGAGAAGACACTCTGTTAGAAGAGGAGGAATTGGCCCTGAAGCAAAGGAAGTTGCTTTTAATTTTTACGGGAAAGACTTGAAGGAAAGAATGGAACATCAGGTAAGAGGGGCATTGCATAATTTTATAATGGGAAAAGGCTTTTACATAGGAAAAAATATCACGTAACATTATTTTGCAGACTATAGAGTCCCAGTTGTATAGTTAAGGACATGCTGCAGCATTAATGTTTACGCATAATGCTTTGCAAGTAATTTAGACTGAACTGCCACTGACTTACTTAACATTTATAGGTCAGCCACCTGCAGAAAGGGCATGTAGGTAGATTATTGTTGACTTTATGGTTATGGAAGGTACCTAATCAGTGAGCATGCTGGGAAATAACTTGTTATGCCTGGATAACTCGAACACCAGGCCCTACAATTTCTTATGGGCACAAGGTAGCACAGTAATTTCTCATGACCAAGGCCCCTGCTGAGGGGGGAGGTGGCATGTGGTGGGGATAACAGGTTTAAAAAGGGGGAGGAGGGGTGACTGCAAGATTTCAGAAGTCGAGTACAAGTGCAAAATCAAATAATTTAATCTTCCTTTGCCAAACATACCATAGCATTTGCAGTGAAGTGTTGACTCAGAAAGCAAACGTACTAATTGTGTATTGGGAGAACGGGGCATTCACCTTCTGGCTGCTGCATACTTTGTGGTGATTCACTAGAGCCTTATAGATACCTGTTCTTGCCTGTACTGACACAAGGTTTTTTGTTTTGTTTTTTATTTTTTATTTTTTTTTTTTTTTCCTTGACCATGAAACGCAAAATCACTCTGGCTTTAAAAAATTTTGTAGCAAAGTATTTGAAATGTAATTGTTTTCTGATTTGCTCCTGCTTTTCTCCCTGTTATTCATCTCCATGCAGGTACATGTACTCCCTTGTGTGCCAATTGACAACTTTTACCTTTTAAAGTTCACAGTAAAAGTCATAGACTAGAATGCATAATGAATCAATTTGCTTAATTTGGTTTGGGCCCTTGGGTTGTAGTGCAGACATCACTGCTAGTATTCAGGTAAGCTATCTTGATCCTGATGTACCTCTTAGCAGAGCTGCAGAGAATTGAGGTGCTTTGTTTACTTAAGAACAGAGCCCGCAGCTGAAGTCTAGAGCATCCAAATGCATCTGTCCCCCTTTAGTCCTGGTTACTGGGCCTGGGGATTCATCTCTCAGAGATGTGAATATCTGTGAGTCTTCAGTTACTGTGGATCATTAATTATAGCCTTTTTTCACCTTGATTGTTTTCTACTTTTCAGATCTGTGTGTTTGCTTATGTAGTACCTATAAATAAACACAGCACACACACAGAGTAAACTTGAACCTATCTTAAAGCTTTTCTGTTTATTACATTTGAAACCATGAAAAATTCATCTTTCCTTCTCTTCAGCTCTGTTCACACACAGTATTTTTTGCATACGGCTGTACATATGTGTGCTAATAAATGTAGTATATTCTTTTATAGCAAAAAATGCTTTATCAGCATAACAGTAGAGGGAAAATATTAAAAAGGATTGCAGTGAATTATTTACACATCAAAGAGTGGTAAACTGTAGGAGATATACTTTTCACAGTTAGTTTCTTTCATGTTTATACTGTATTGGCTTTGAAAAAGATACTTGGATGAGTAGTGTAAAGCAGTATATTTTAATGAGATTTTTTTCAAAACTCACATTTTCTAGCTGATGGTGTCACATTATCAGAAACATTGTGAATATTTTAATGAACAAATTTGTTTTCTGGAATTTCAGATTGTTATTTTTTCTGTGGAGAGAAAATATGCTTAGAGTCCTAATGCTTGGCATACTCTATGCTTAGACTCCTCTAACAATGAAATGTAAGTGTAAAACTTTTCATGTGTCAAAATGTAAAAAGCAGAATAAATGGGTTGGTCAGACATAAAATGACTGACAAGCAAGATAGAGCACATCTTGAAAGCTGTAGGATTGCTGATAGTGGAAGATGACCACAACTATATGGTTACTGAACAATACCTTACTGGATAAAGCTGTGGAAAGATCACTGAGACTCCTGTTAGGACTCCATTGTTTTGGGATGGTTGAATCAGCAAGTGCTTTGAAATACAGTACTGAAATTAATGATATTCTCCAGTAGAATTTTAGGTGCTTTTGTGCCAAGAAGAAACTAAGGTATCTTAAACATTCCGGTTGGGTGCCAAGTCCCAAGAAAATGTTTTTGTCATTGTGTAATACCTATCAAAAGCTGTTTTGACTTTCTAGCAAGTTTTACTTCCAGGTGGCTTCCTCTACTTGACTTGTTTTACTTAAAGGATTGAGTAACAAGGGAATTGTTTAAAACTTAGACTCAAATAATTAAGACCTTAGACTATTAAGGAGGTAATTTGAATTTTTTAATACATTAAACATTGTTCATTAAGGAAGAAATCTAAAACAGATTAAGTAAGAACTCTCGTTTTGTTTTCTTTTGTAATTGTTGAGGGTGGGTAGGCCAAGTTGTGTTTTTTGTACTAATTTTCAATCTACTCTGAAGGGATTTCCACATTACAAGCTAAGAGTCTTACCGCAGAGTACATTGGTACTTCTGTTGATGGCCTTTCCAAGTACCTCTTGGTAGATTTACATGAGCAGGATGCAGTAGCCTTGGGAATAAGGATGCTATTTCAGTAGGGATATCTGTGTAGAAATTGGAAGTATGAAGCCAGTTATTCCACAAACACATATTAATGTTTTTAGCAATTTTATTTAGAATATTTGAAAACTGGTAAGGTAAACCCTAAACACTACACTTGTTCAAGTTGGCTAGTGCTTTTTAGCCAACACTAAATCCTTGTGCTTAATCTGATAAACTGGTCTACCCAAAGGCAAGGTGTCTAGCTTTTTTTGTTTGTTTTGTTTTTAATTTCTGGTTTTGATTTCTGTGTTAAGTACAAATGAAAAGTTTTGTTTGCTAATTTTTGGCTTTCCTTTTTGGTCAGATACAGGGTTGATTTGTGACTTGGCTGAGAGTTGAAACAAAAACTAAGCAGAAAAATACTGACCTCTGTTCACGTTAATCTATATTTTTAACTTTTATTTCTGAGGGAGTGATTTATTTACAGTGACAGCTTGTTGCTTGTGGTAGCTGCTGCCAGCTTCTGGAGTAATCTTGATAACGTCAAATTGTGAAGGGAAGCTATATGCTTTCCCTTGAATGACTTGCTATAAATCATGTTCATAGCTGGTGTGTATAAGGATGCTTGGGTTGATACTGATAGAAATACAAATCAAATATAACATATGCTAACCCAGTTCAGAGCCAGAGATTCTGGATTACGTCTATTGGGTTCATATTTTTAAATGAAATTAATCAGGCACCCCTGCTTTTATATCAAAGCTTTAAACTTGGGGATGATATGCCAACTTAAAGGCCAAAAAAGAAGGAAGAGAATATGCAGAAAAGAGTTGAAACTGAATGACAGACACATTTTGAACATTCAGTGGAAAGAAACTCATATGTAATGGACAAAGCTGCCTTAAGAGCTCATCGACAGTCACACAAATTGATGGCCAAGAAGTGAGTTCAAAGTCACCAACACAACTGTGGGTTATGGCTCCCATGGAGAAAAGTGTCAGTGTAGAATAAAAATTGTGCCAGTGTTCTCATCTGGCTGTCGCAGCTTTCATATCCACAGCTAATAGTAAAATTAGTTATGTTGGTTTTGGTTTTGTGAGGTGTAAATTTGTTTGATTTATGAAGAAGGAAAACCAGACAGGAAGACTTGAAGAGCAAATAATCCTTAGTTGTGTAGCAAAGGCAGCAGCTGTGTTACATTAGATGAACCCATCTCCGCGTTTCATTTGCTGTAGTTGCATTTAATAGTGTGATGTCTTCAGTGACAACCAAAATGAAGGCCACCAAGTGTCACATGCCTCATGAGGAATTCATATTTGGAACCTCCTTTTTCCCCACCTCCTTTAAGATCAAGCTATTCTTGTGCCTTCAACTTGCAGTATGGAGACAAGATGTTCTATTCTGCAGATACATGTAATTAGTTTTAACAAAGCAGGCTGTTTCAGAAATGTTCAGGAAAACTGCTTTACTGGCTGGACTGAAAAGTCCACATTTTTCAAGTGCGTCTGTTGAGAAGGAGAAGCTGCCTTCACAGAGAATGTGATTATTAACACTGCTGACTGGGAAAACGGGCTTGGAGCTAGCCCTTTGTTGCAGTTCATAGTTAGCTCTGCCTAACCAAAAAATATGGAATTCCTTGTTGTGCTTCGTGTATCTCCCATTCAACTGGCATAAATGGGACTTCTTGTGTTTTTTTCTTTAAAAACTATCAACATCTCAGACTGGAGTTGAGCTCGTGCTTACTTTTTACCTCATGCCCTATTTCTGTCTTTTTCTCAAGCTCTTCCACCCCTTTTCTACCACATGCTTGCAACTGTGTCCAGATATGTTTTAATCTGGTGTTTTTTCAAGTGTGATCCACAATCAGCTTATCAGAAACAGATGCAAATTACTGCAGAATAATTTTGCAATTTTTTTTTTTTTTTTTTGGAGAGGGAGAATGGTGTTAATTTAATGAGCAAATCTTCTTTTAAAGACAAATAATAATGCCGCATTTTGTCAGAGGTAGTGGTAACTGGTAATTAATACCACAACATTTTATATCTCGTGATAGCTAGGTAAAATAAAATTACTTTCTGACTATAAGGTAAAACTTAAATGGTACTGGCACTGACAAAGTGTGAAAGGAAGGTAGAACTCCCTTGTGAGAAGATGAGTTTATTATACAGATAAGATTTCCATAATAAGGGATAGTGATTATGGGGAAAGGCTGAAACTCCATTAACTGAAACAAATTACTGTGACAAAGCCAGAGGGAGCGCTTTGCCAAACTTACAAGTCCTTTCACAATATTCAGATGTCTGTTGGTGTGCAGTTACCAGCATCTGGACCTGCAGGTGACGTGTCTGGCTCCCTTAGCACCCCACCACTGACACAGCTACAGTTCCATACAGGAAGGGAGTCCCTTTATCTGGGTATTTGGAGGATGGACCTTGCTAATGTATCAGTGGGGCATTTTGTGTTTTCCCTATAGAAGTAAGTAGCCCCTCTAATGCCTCTGTTTTTCTATTAAGTTAATCTTAATTGAGAGAGAAATATATGCTCTATGGAAACGTGGTGAACTTTGAATTTATCTGGCCATCACCATGTGGTGTTATGACAAGGATTTATATTTCTTGCTTTGGCTAAAAAAGAAGACCAAAGAAGACTGATTCCGTTTCTAGATGTGCAGCTTTGTGTGTGCACCTCTTTTCAGAAGTGACTCACACATCCTGCATGTATGTAGGCGGACAAAACTATGGTAGCTGTTCTCTGATTGCTCTGTGCGTGCATACGTGTGCAATACATTTACAAGGTGCTCCTGGCACTCCAACTTTGTATTATTTACGTAAAATATGGCAAAGGGACTTATTTAAATATAAACCTTGTCTTCCTTGTACTAATTTTTGTGTAAAAAATAACACTGTAGTTAAGGATTTTATGTAAAAACTGTTAAGAGTTTGCAGTTACAGCTCTGGTAAGAACAGCAGGCAAGACTATAATCTTTAATTTATGTTGTGCTTTGGACATTTTTCAGAAACTATTTACCCATTACCTCTTAGGTCAGTGGCCTAATAATGCAACAAAGCACTTTTTGAAATTGCAGATAATTTTCAGTGCTCAGATCTCTATGTAGTATTGATGGCGAGGAAAGCTGATTAGGATCTTGGGAATTGCGCTTGATGGGAACAATCTGGAAGGAGTGAAAAATTATTAAACACACACAGCGGGAGTTGTAGGATTTACCATTGTCGTGCAGTGCTATTAATTCTCATTGCATCGTACAGCAGCTTGATTGCACACTGTGAATACTGTTTATTGGAGAACGGGTACAATTTTGCTGCAGTTGTTGTAATGTAATACTAAATGCTAATTAGGCTTCTAACAATAATTAGAACCTCTTGCTAGACTTAGAAATAGGAACACTCAATTGAATTTACAGAAACAAAGACCTTTTAGCTATGCCAGGAACAGTATCTGTAGCAGCATTACCAACTTTGTAAAGTTGTGGGGGTTTTTGTTTGTGTGTGGGTTATTAGTTGGATTTTTTTTTTCCCTTCCCCTGCTTTAAATATTTCATTTACAGGATTGCAAACGTATTTTAACAGTGAATATTATGATCTCATTATGTCCTCAGTAAGGTTGTTTTCTTAATGAAAGGGTAGGAAAAAAGGTAAATATTAGGAGGCCAACTGCAAATGAATTTGACAGGAAAAACTGGGAAGACAGAGTTGTAGAATGGCTGGCATTACCAAATAAAAAAGTACTATTTCTTTTAATCATTTTGCATTTAGAAAAGGAAATACCAAAACCCCAATCCATCAAAAGCTACTTTTTTAAGCCTCCCCCCTTAAAATCTGTTACTTTTTTATTTCTTTATTGGGACTTTAAAGCTGTATGCAACTATTTTCAAATGTGACAATAAAGGTGAGCTACAGTTCTGAATAATTTAGTTTTTTTGCAATGTAAACATGCTTTACATTTTGGAGATAAATATAATTTTTATTTTATTTTCAGTGGGTATTTTGTTGGAAAAAGTAAGGTGTCAGGACAGACAACAAAATCAGTTGCCAGGGAAAGTGCATGGCGTACACATTTTGATCCTGTTTGCTGATAATTTTGTTCTTAGTAGATATCCATATGTTTGCAAGGGTAAATGTACAGAATATAAAGGCCTTTAACCTGTATCACTGCTTAAAGACAAAAGTCTATTTTCCATTTAAACCACAGGTTTATTGTTGGTATGTTGAGAAGATACTGAGCTCAGGTACCTGTTTTGAAAACCTCGTTTGTAGTAATGAATACGAAACTTAAGATTCTTGTTCAAAACTTGTTTTTAAAGGACTAATGTAGATACGGTGAATTTTAGTCATTTTTAAGCCATTCCTGAATAGGAAAATAAGCAGCCTTTGGAAAAAACACTGACAATGGTTTTGCCATCGAAATAGTGGAAGAACCTTAAATGCAGAGCTGCTGGTGTGACCCAAATGCTCAGCCATACCATAAGCAGGTTGTTATCCAGTACAGGGGCTCTAGTTGGATTGAGCATTTTTGCCAGACTTTTCAAGGCTGGAAAGAAAACTCAAAAGCAAACCTGTGGTTTAGTACATGCCTTTGGCATTTGCACACTCCTTTTGAATTTATGGGTACATTTTCATGCTGCAGTTTTCCCTTAACCCCAAGCCATCTGTGAGCATTGCACAGTGGAAGTTGTGTACTTTTTCTCCCTTAAAATAAAAAAATCCAATCTGAGACTTATTGATCATTCATTGCATTAAATAATTAATGAGTGGTTTGTAGTTCATCACAAATTATTATAATGAATGCTTTGAGTTATGGATATTTACCTGTACATTTCTGGCCTCTGTTCACAGTTATGATTTCTCTTCTTCAACTTGTGACAATGTCTGTTTTTAGAAATTTGAACCTTAGCTAATGAGATTTTCTTAAATGTGCGTTCTTTATGACATCTTACTATCTTTGGAGTGGCCTGTGTTTTTTTTTTTTTTTTAAAGGCTTTAGCAGTCATCGGGAAAAGATTTAACTTGAACAAGACAGATTATTCTGTTAATTTTCCATTAGCATTTTTCCTTGCACAAGTCAATGTTGCCTGCAAAGAGAAGGTTTGCTGAGATATGACACCCTGCTGATTAGTAAGTTTTACTCGCCTCAGATGCTGACCATTACCTTCCCATTATGTTATAGGTGTGTTCATGCTCTGGAGGCAATCGGGGTCAATCCAGCATGGCTGATATGTTTGCCTTGTAGCATGTCACATGTGCACTCTGTGACAAACTGCTGCTGTATGACCTGGTAGTCTTGGGTCAGAGTGAGAGAAATTGGTGTTGTACAAAGATGTATGTTAATACATATATTATTTATATAGGCATTAGTGAATGCTATTGTTGTCTCAGCACAAATCAAGGTCCAGGCCATGGCCTTGGGGCTTTCAGGGGCTCACTTTATCTTGTGTTGTGAATTTTTTTTCTTTTTTCTTTTTCTCCTACTTATGAATAATTAAAAACTTAAATTACTTGCCATGTTCAAAATTCATATGCTGGGGAAAATAGCTACATGAAAATTAATTTTCTGTTCTGTGAGACTGATGGGAAATCAATTAATCTTGATGTATTATTTTATGCAGAACAGGGTGCAGGAACCAGCAGAGAGAATGGCTACAGCTGTTCTTGTTGGTCGGGCCATATATTATTGTTGGCGGGTTTGACAGCTTCTGAAGGAAATGGCTGAAGGGTATCAGGCAGGTGAATCAACTGTAAAAATTTATTGGAGGATACAAACTGTTTCCAGGGGACTGATATAAAACTCACACTTGAGAACTGAAGTATTGAATGTTTTTGTGACTGAAGCAGCTTGTTGTCAATATTTATAGCTTTTTTCTTTGTTATATGTCCTATTTGTTTGATTAACTAGTCAGATGTTAGTGTCTGTCTGTAATTTATTTGTTGTGCCTTCTGTAGCATTTTTGATACATAAAGATTTACCACTAGGTAAATAAAGCAGCTCATGCAATGCAATATGCTAAATAAAATGACAGAGCTGTTTACAGCGTGTTACAAGTTTTATAACTTGCTGGGTAGATCAGTAACTTTTGTTTACCTGTGTCACTGTTAAGCTGAAACATGTCACAGTTTATTAAGTGCTGTGGGGTAAACTGGTCTCCTTTTAGAATAACTGGAGATTATAATCAATATGCACCTTAATGGTAAATCATTTCAGTCTATAAAGCTCTCCATGTGAACTTGTACATAATGCAAACATTTCCAAAATAAAATGAAATACCTTCATCCTTTTCAGAATGAGTTTGGTATTCACCATCCTTTCCAATGATCGTGCGCTGGGACTCTATAAATACTAGAAGGGAAAGGCACTAAAGAAGCCACTATAACAGGCTGTGTGTTACAGTTGATCCCAGTTTGGATGTGGGGCTCCGAGGTCCTGGAGCAAAGCTGAGTCTCACAAGGGCCTGTTATTGTAATTAACTGTTAGAGAAAGAGGCTGAGGCTCCCTGGCATCACTTGATGGGTTGGGAGCAGTGTGCTCTGAATTCTCCTTAAAGATCGAAGCTATTACTGGGTCAGGGAGTGTGGCTGTAGCACTGCAGAATCTATGGAGAGGGATCTCTGTAAAACTTGTAGGCATGGAAAAGAGAGATTAGTTCCCACCTAGCCTTATCGAAGCTTCCTCTCTGGCCCTCTGAAACAGAAGTGTATAGCAACAAGCAATTATGATGGCACTTAGTGGAATGTGGAGACCTATAATTCAGTGAAAACCAAGGATTCCTGTTGAAGAAAGGAATAAGAGATGACAATATTACTAAAGCTTGTAAAAAAATCATTAAGAGCTGGTCTCTTACAGGTTATTTCCTGTATTTTGTTCAAAAAGGCTACAACAGGAAATATGGAGTTCGTGATGAGTGAAAAAAAGATTTTGATTTTTGTAGGATTAATTGATAAATGAATTAATTTTGTGGGGCTAAGATGGGCAATACTGAGTTTATCAGTGCTCTCTCATCTATTTTCAAATTACTTTAGTTTTTGATCTTCGAAAGAGAGTCTGTATCTTTGCCTTTTAACCACGCTCTCCTATATTATGTTAGTTCTCTCAAAGATCCTTTCTTTCCTTTATCCCATGAGCTATGCACATTTAAGAATTTGTTATGCTCATTTAAGGATTAGGTAGTCGTACACCTTACAGTGCTGAGCCTGCACCAAAATTCAATCCCTAGAATTCCTACATCCTGAGATCCCTGGGGTTCTGCTCTCCAGGTTCCCACTGAGGTGTCCAAACCCATAGTGAAAATCTTTGGTTTAGAACACTACTGCAAATTTAAAGCTTTGCCATTTGCTAAAGGTATGATGGTGGTAGAAAAATTCAAAACTCTGACTAGAGTTTTCAAGATACAGTAGTTCGTGACTATAGAATTACTATATGTCCATGGCAGTAAGGATTTTGCAAGTAAATTATAAATATGGTGTGAAAATTGTGGATGGGTTTTAGGGAAGAAGGAAAACAAAGTAAAAGGAAGTAAGAGCTGAGAGATTCTGACCCCCTTCTGAAAATATGCTGAGCTCTGAAGGCCTAATCAGAAGTTTTGTTTCCCTGTGTTAAAGTAATGGGTGAACTAAACAAGACCCAAATTTTGGGTGAAGGAAAAGAAGCTTTCAAAAGTTTATAAATGTTCTAAAGATTAATATTATATGAGTTTGGAATAAACTTAACAGTTTAACTAAGGTGAACTTTACGTGTCCTTCCTGAATTAAAAAGCTATAAAGAAAACTGAAGTTTAAAGTAATTGTTAATGAAAGCTGGCCAGCATGACCTCCTGAAAATATGAGCATTTGTTGGTCCAATTTTCACAGATGTTAAACATTTGGTGATGTTACTTGGGGCTGCTTGAACCACATTAAAGTCCAGTCACTAGAGTGTTGAAACAGTTGGGCGCTATAATAAAATATACATAAAAAGAAATTGTGAGACATTAGGTGTTGTTTGGTGATGACATTTAGGAAATTACAATTTTTCCATACATCGTATTCACGTCTACAGAAGTTGTTTAGGTATTTAAAATAAAAGTGGTATATATATCATTTTTAATTGCTGCTACAGTTCTGGCAGGTGCACATAATCTAACAATATGTCAAATATGACAAATTATTGTTGAGTTACAATATAGCCTTAATAAGAGCACATCTGTTCCCACTATACAGTATAGTGGATGCCTGATTTAAAGAGTTTACTTACTGATATTGTATTGTTGTTTAAATATTTAACAGGATCTTAGACACGAATCATAAAAAATACACAGTAGTGTATAAAAATGAAGAATCTTACTTGCAGTAATGTTTTTGCTGCTCTTAAATCTATTCATCCCAGTTCTACTTTCCTTAAACTGTCACCTGCAGATGCACATTTCATGGGGTGTCTATGCAGTGAAGGAGTTAGGAACAAAACCCAACACCACAGAAACTCCAACATTCTTGGTGTAAAACGTGGGAGCTGTTAAACAGCTTATACAAGTCCTAGAGTAGTGCTTGGGCTGAAAACTGGAAATTACTATGCCAGCTTTAGCCTCAAGGCAAATATGTGCATGACTTTTGCTTTCCCTACTAACCTGTCTTTATCTCAGCCCATGAGTTTTCTGGCTTTTCCCCTTCGAGTTCCCTCCCCAGTTCTGCTGGTGAGGGAGAGAGCGAGTGGCTATACAGAAGTCATGCTGCTCTTAAAGACATTCAGCTTTAGAAGCTCTTTTAAGACACATGGGGGAGGACAGTCAAAAGAGATGTGGCCCAGGATAAGGAGCGTAGAGAACCGCTTGATGAAACAGAATTGTTTCCAAATGCCAGACTGAGTTCATGTAGGTGTACAGGCTGTAGAGAATAATCATGTTTCTTCAGCTGCTTCTAAATGTGTTTGGGTTGTTTCTCAATTTCATTTTTGCTGGCATTTTGAGATGAGACAAATCAGTGCTCTATGTTAATGCTGTGAGCCTTGTGCTGCCTGTTCCTTGCCTTGCTTGTCCCATTGAGTGGGCCCTAAATGTTGCTTGAAAGGGAACTGCAGGCATAGCATGTCTCACATTTGTGAGGGAAAATTACCCTCACTGTGTGGCTGCTCCTTTCAGCTTCGGAGTTTAACTTGGATCTAATGCATGTGACAAACAAGCTTGTGTTCTCAGCTCAAGCTCGCTGCACTTATTTCTTGGAATCATAGAATGTGCTGAATTGGAGGGACAGACGAGGATGATGGAATCCAACTCCTGGCCCTGCACAGGACACCCCAAGGATCACCCTGTACCTGAGCGCGTTGGACGTGTCTAAAATACACGTTCATGAAATCAGATGGAATTTAGGTCTATAAAGAAATAGTTTCTTTTGCACTTTAACACAAGTGAAAAATGGTTGGTTTATATATTTCCCATGAAATTTCCAAAGTGGTTGTGGATTTTTTTTTCTTAGTTATAAGGTAAAAGTTATTTTTGTTAGCTTTTAGTGAGTTGTTTAACAGTGCTGACAGTAAAATTTGGGGCATTCATAGTTGCCATAATCAACTGGTTCTTCCAGTTATGTAATTGTCAAATCTTGAAGAGCCTAAATGACATAAGAGATATTTCCAATAATTACTTTAATTATTTTATAAACCACCATGTAAGGAAAAGATGTTGTGCTTGCTAGTGCTACTGATCTATAGCTTTTCTCATGTCTTGAGAAATAGTGGTATTTGTAAAATTTGCTTCTGAAATGTGGTTATTATTTGTTTGAAGAATATTGTCTTTTTTTCCCTGTTGCTCTTAATTTTTTTCATTGAACATAAGATACTGCATGCCTCTCTCAGGGGCACAGTGGCTCATAACTGTATGCCCTTCATGCTTTATTTTGCAATTTAGTTTTTCATGTTTGTCATTTATTAGCGATAAAATAACTTGAGAAAAAATAATTAAGATGCTAAAATCACTATTAAGATGAAAATTTTAGTTAATTTAAAGTAAGTTTTCTGTTTTTGTAAGATGGATTTAATTGTGGTATTAGTTGGGTCATTTTGAATACTTAAAGGAAGTTCCTCTGTTTTTTCCAGAGCCTAAAAACCTTCAGAATTCCTAGAAAATATGCATTTCTTGTTTGGTAACAGTTTTTGGAATCACCTGAGAAAAATGCTTCATGTGAGAGATGAACTAGTACATTCTGTAACTGTTCAGTAGAATTTTTCAGCAGATAATACACCCATTTGCTTATTCTTTCAGAGTTAATATTTTTAAAATTTAATACATAAATTTAGAGCAATGGTTCAGTGACTTGGTTAAATATCTGCCTTCAATGTTATTTCATACTTTTATCAGACCAACTTCGCTCTCATAGGCTTCTTTTAAGCTTGGCTTTGTGACTAGGAGGAATTTGACCTTGCTCATTCTGAAAAATAGAGTATTGCAATATTCCTAAACATATAAAGCATGAACTTTATCAGAAAAAGTATATTAAAATTTGCTGATCACCTTGTATGGAAAATAAATAACAGGAGTAGGCTCAAAGGCATGTCAAGTAATATTAACTATAAATAAATCATAGTTGATTTGTGATTATTTTTTCTTACTTTAACTGCAAGTTAATAGAGTCAGTTGAAGATTCTCTTGTTAGTCACTGATTTGAAAGTTGAAACAACATTTTTATAAAACTACTTTTCATTTTGTCATACCTTGTTTTATAAGGAAAAACTCTCTAATCGCAGTGTTTGTTGATGTTAGATACATTTCATATTTTGAAAAACACTTTATATTGTACTAGGTTTGAGGAGTTATTGGACATGATAATCACTAGTATCTAAGTTTATTTCACAAAAGTTAAAACATGAAACACAAATAGGGTTTTAAATACTTTAATTAAATGAAGATTTTTTTTATTTTTTCAATCTGAGGGAGACTAATACTCTAAAAATATTAATAAACAAATCTTGTGTTGTTTAAGACATTGCAAGTGTAGTTTTAGGAGCATTGCCTAGAGATATGGTGTACATTTGATGCTTTATTTTTGTAAGGATTGTTCTAATTGTGATACAACCTTTGTGTTATTGACATGGAAAAATAATACAGAAAAGCAGTTTAGTGGTATCCTCCTTCTTGGTTCCATGACACTTCACTGCATCACCTGCATGAGGATTGAATTACTTGAGAAAGCAGCCAACATGGATAATGGATACAGGACACCTGAATTGGGGTCCCTGATATATTTAGGAGATTAGACTTTAAGTTTCAGTATCCAAGGATGATGTAGTATTAGAACATTAGTACATTTACGTGAAAGGCCACATTAATTGCAATGCCCACAGGTATCAATCCAAAGTATTAAACAAGTTCCTATGACTTCATGCTTTAAAAAGTACATGTTTTCTATTTTTCCTGTAAAAGTTGGGTATGAGGAAAAGTTCTTGCTATTTGTTTCAGCCCCAAACATGTAATGGAGCTTGTCTTTGAACAGATAGTAAGCCTAAGTGCTTTTTCATCTGAAACATTAAACGTGTTTTCTTTTAGCCTAACTGCATAGAACAGCTATTTTATATTTTTATGGGCTTTTTTGGTTTTGCTTGTCACAGCTACTGGTATTAGTTCACTAGTAAATAATGACTTCTCTTTATTAAGATAGACAGATGACTTATTACACATCATGAGCGATCAGAAATCTTTTTAGAGTCATATTTTTAATGCAAGCATTCCCTTTGATGTTTCTTTTCTGTTTGCTTTGTGCGTCCAACGAGATATATAGCCAAGTCTTGTAGGTTAACTCATTCATCAGCTGTGATTTGACACTGACAGCTCAGTTCTCTTTTTTTCTTTCCCTGTAGAACTCTGACCAACTTAAATGCAAGCCCATCTACACCTGTCATGAATATTAGTTGCATGCAAAGATGCATTATTTAAATCATTGCTCCTTGTGTTGCAAGTGGTGTTGGTTGCTCCTGAATGGTTGTCAGTAAAGAAACAATTGAATGCAGTGGTTTTTAGTGAGTGAGATCTCAGCACAGTGATTAGCCTCCTCCTATTCCAAAGCATGCAGACCAGCACTGTCAGTACAGGGTTTGCATTCAGGTGGAGACTCTGGCACTTAGCTCTGAGCTGTTCCACAGGCAGAAGGTTGTTCCTGGAGATGACTGGCAAAATATCTCTCCAAAAGAACAAACTAAACCAGCAGGAAAAACCACCATGCACATCAATGAGAGAAACATTGGCATTTCCTGAAAACATTGTTGCTGCTTTTCAGCTCTTTAATGTCAATATTCAAAACAAAGAAAATGTGTTACCATCTGTGTTAGGATACGTCCCTAGTTCAGAGCATTAGAAATTGAATGGGTGATGATCCATTATGCCAACTGGTTGTGCAGTCCAGTAAATTACATGATCAATAATGCACATACTGCTTATCTATAATATCTTCTAACAGCTTCTAATAATTTATTAATGCTTTATCTAATATATCCAGTATTTTATCTTTTTATGCTAATAAAACAAATGATACTGATGATTTTGCCTCTTGCCTTGTAGTCCTGGGTTTCAGGAGTTCCAATAATTGGAAATGTTGCTTTACATGAATTGAAATATGACTCTTAAAGCTTTTGGAGGGATTTTGTTTTTTGTCTCGTTGTGAAATGGACATTATCAAAATATGTCTCTGGCTAATCATCTAAACCATTGTTAGTACTTAAACTGTGTTTGTGGATTTCTAATCTCTGCCCTAGTGCCTGTGTTCTCCCTCCATAAAAGAATGCAGCCCCCTGCCATGCACATGGGTTTTGAATGCAGGTAGATCTGATATGGGATTCAGGGGAAAGCTTGTGCTTTACAAGACCACTCAGACAGGGCTGATAAAGGTGATAGGGAAAACAATATGATCAAAGAATTCTGCAGACAGACTCTCCCCTTGCATGTTATGGCCTGCTAAGGCAACCTGCTGCTCTGCATTAAGGTTTTTATAATGATAATCAATTATAGATTGTCGAGGTTAAATATTAGAGTGAAAACTATTAAAATTTGCAGTATATTGTTTATCTAGTTGATGAAGTTGAAAAACAGTAAGTTAGGAGAGCCTGCAAGGCTTGCTTTTTTATTTTCTGCAGTTTTATCAGCTGGCCTCATAAAAGGTATAAAATACACTCGGCATTTATTTGCATGTAATTTCTTTTGATAAACCAGTGTCCTCTGGTGGCAAATTTACCTATTGAAGGTGGATGGGAAAGCTGTATGAATTAATATACAGGCCTAGAATGCATGTGTAAGCTTCTGAACCCTCTCTTCAAAGTTCTGGGAAGGAAGTGAGCAATGCAACTTCAGTACTCACTGGGTTAATGGCACTTTTCCTCATAGATGCTGCTGCTTTTCTTCATGGATTGCAGCACTCTGATTACCAATACTTGTGTTCCCATGTAAGATGTGAGACTCTACCCCTTTGCAGTTTGTTGTGGTTGCATCAGGAGGGCTCTCAGTGCCATTTCTGTGAGTGGAAAACGAAACTATTTTGTAAGAAATTAATTTAAAGCAATATCCTGCTTAGGTGTATACTTTCCATCTTTGGTAGCTGCTTAGTGTAACAATACTTTTTTTTTTAGTTTTTTGCTCTCCTGGAGTCTGATCCTCTTTTCTTGCATTTTTGTGCCTTAGGCAGTGCCTCTTGAATCAGGAGAGGTACAGATTTTTGCATTTTTTTAAAACCTTGCAATTCTACCATTCTTTAAAATGACACATTCCCCTGAGGATGAAATTTTAAGACTGTTGCCCCATTCTCACAGAAGGAGATGCATCTGGCAGTCTAGAGCCATCAGTCCTGCTTCCTGCCTGTGTCCACTCCAGCCCCCTCGTGATCCTGCAGCTGGAGATCTCCTGGCACCATGGCTCACAGCTGCTCACATCTTTCACAAACGCCCTTGCAACCCCAGTGTTGTGGTAGAGGATTTATCCAGATTGTGTCCTATATATTATATAGGAAATGAGCAGAAATGGATTAAAATAACAAAGTTGAGGTTGATGGATATAAAGATTTCTGTTGCTGTGAGGACTGAAGAGTGGGTTCTGCTCTGTAGCATGTTCAGCTGGATCCCACAGTTACACACTTGATTGCAGATGGTGACTTCTGCAGTTGCCACTGTTTAGTTTTATGCCTCTGTATTACTGCCTCTCTAACAGCTACTGGCTCTTTTGATTCATGCTGATTTGAAGAAACATTTGAGATAGAATTGCTGTGCTATTGTATATTGTTAACTTTAGCTGGTGTTGGGGCTGAAACATTAGCATGGCGTTTTTGAGTATCACTTCTTTTGAACTTCTGATATATTTATATTTTATTTTTAAATGAACTTAAGCTTCTTAAATTAATTCCAAAGCCAAATGCCATCAAGTCTCATCTCCAGACACTTAGATTCCTAATTAACTTATACTCCACAGACCCATTTCTTTGCTTATATTTCTTTCAAGTTTCTCTAATGTGCTGTGAGTTACACTGGAAGGAACAATAAGATTTAAAGGAGGAATTAATTTAGAAAGTTGGGAATAGAACAGATAAGGGAAAATGAGAAAAAGCAGCTTAGTATTTTGTCTTGTAAATGGCCTTGCTCTGGTAGACCCAAGAACCCATTTATTCAAAGAAAGGAGGAGTGTTAATGAAATAGATCATGAGCATAGCTATTACGGTAATGAATTTTAACACTCACTTTGTTATATGATATTTTATTTATGAGCTTCCTGATTATTCAGATAAAGACAAGAAGTTTATAGCAGTAGATTGTCTTGTTTTCATAAACATATTCAGTAGTTTAATAAACATAATTTATTTTTTCTCCTTAAAAATCAGCAAAATTTATGAGAGATTATCTTAGGGTTAATGAAGTCTAACATTAAGGAAATATTACCCTATAATATTGGAGCCTTCAGTGCTAGAGTTGTAATTGCTTAATGCTTTTTTCTACAGGCTATTTTTATATAGTACATGCTTTGTGCCATTAATCCTATTTTAGCATGTTACTCTTAAGCCAATTCATTGGAAAATATATATCAATATTTATATTTTTCACTCACTGCCTTCATTAGAAGATATAATACAATTTTGATAAAGGACTTTTATAAGAAGTGCAGCATGTATCTTTTCAAGTGCATTGTTATATTGGGAGGTTACTATCCTGTCTTTAAAAACACTGGAATATCTTGGAACTCCAGTAGTTAAATTTCTTTGAGATCCTGTCAGTAACCACTTGCAACATAATCTGCAGTAGAAAAAAGCTCCCAAGCATAAATAAGGTCTCTGAGATGTTAGTGTCTGAACCTTGCTAATTAGCAGCACAGTATTTATCTTAATGACGTCTTCAAAATGTAAGATTTAAGGCATGTGCAGAAAAGAGAGCACCCCACAGATGCATTTCTTAGAAGAACCCTCCTAAGGAAAAACTGCAACATATTTTTTTATTTCACATAATAAAAATACTTATTGTGAACAGCTCAAGCATTGAAAAGAGTTAATATTTTAAGATATTAATGATTTTTCTGTGTAAAAAGTATATTTTAATTTGTAAGAATAAAGCAGCATATTCAACATACTGACTAATCCTACTGTATGGATTAGCATGGCAGGCTTGTTTGTGGAGTTGTATCAGTAATGCATTACATGAATTGCAGTTATTACATATGACTCAGAGCAATAATTTAGGGTGATATGAGCAGATAGTTTATCCTCTGGTTTTTAAATAGATACATTTTTCAGGCTGCGAATATGATGAAAAGTATATTTTACAATTTGAATCAGTTACGAAGGTAAATATTAAGTTAGTATATTTCGATAAATTACGTTGGTGTCCACTGAATGACAATTTAATTTGCTCTGACTGGTAACCTTGTTCTTTCATGCCTTGTGTGGCATGTTAGGGAGAAGGTTCACAAAGGAATAGTGGAAAGTTGGGAAGCAACTGGCAGGTAGGTTTGCATTTTTTCAGGTTAATTCACTTGATGAAAAGCTGCTGTATGTGATGTGTCATATATCAAAGGCAGGGCATCAGTAATCTTTGCTCAAGGGCACGGGTAACAGACAGAAAGACATGTGAATGAGATGGAAAAAAGCAACTCATCCTTTTCTGCTAACACCACGAAGGAGATAAAGGAAGATTTATGAGTCATCTTGGACCACATACCAGCCACAAGCATACAGTATTTTTCACATGTTCCAAAAATTGGTGGTAGAAGGTAATCAGACTGTCACGATGTCCATCAGGTACTTTAGGAAGAAATTGGGTCCTTTGGGCTTTTGATTGCATAGTCAGCTTTTTCTTTATGCTGTAGTAGTTGTATTTTTTCTTTTTCTGAGACAAGTAATTTTTAAGTAAAAGAATTCTACCTATGTATTTAAGTGTTTTTAGTTTTTAGCATTACTAATGTCAACCAAAATAGTAACAAGGCAATGATCTGCTATGGGCTGATGTTTGCTTTAGCTTCAGACTTTGAGGCAACCTATTTCACAGAACCTTACATTATGGAGATTTCCCAGTGTACAAAAATATGTCCAAAAGTCGTTATAGCTAATAGGAGGAAAGTAGTTTTTATACTGAGAAAGCTGGAAAGTCATCTAATGCTTTCACATAAGGCTGAAAATTGATGTGTGGTGTTTTCTTAATAATTAATATATTCTAAAAAAGAAAATGAGAAAACCAGCATGGATGGAAAACTTTATTTTGTTTTTATTATTTCCCAACAAAGGATGTCAATATAGTATTTAATAGTTGGCCATCAGAACCATTTGTTATCAGGACTTGATAGCTAAAAATATAATCTCGTTAAAACTGATTGCAAATTCCTTCCCAAGTACTGATCCTGTACATTACACAGATCTGAGTCAATCAGCTGGACTATTTTTGCAGAGGAGCAAAGGGGGAGTGGGATTGAACTGACAAGCCAACACTTTGCATTTGCAGATTTTAAAATGCAAATATTAATTTGCATTCAGCTTTCAATTAAGTAGTATTTCTTGAATATTTCACTTTTTCCTAATGACTTTTCTGTGCTCTTGTGTTGTTTTTCTTTCCCATTTCTGATGAATTTGTCATTTCTGAGTAACTATTAGTGTTCTTGTCATTATTCACGTAGCTCACATTTCTGAAGTAGCTTGCATGGTTTCAGCTATTTATCCACTTCCCACGGTTTGGGGAGTGCTGTGGGCCCCTGCAGAAGCTGTTTTCTCTGGTGGAGCTCAGCCCCTGCCTTTCCCACTGCACTGGGTGCTCCTTGGGGTGCCCAGAGCCTTTCCTGTCTGCCTGCCCTGCACCCAGTGGGTGGGAGCTGAGCTGAGTTTGAACCCTTACAATGGACAGCCTTTGCAGCACTTTCTCTGGTCTAGCCACTGACCTCTGGGACCACTGCCAATCCTTTCTGCTCTCCTGCAGTTTGAACACAGCCTGCCCAGAACTGCAGCTGTTCTTGATGCTCTGGGTCAATAGTTAACTCCTCAGAGGTAGATGTTAATAGAAACAAGCAGACAGACTTTGCACAGTACTGTAAAACATGATTGCTCCCTAATTAGTGATGTTGGAGGTGTGTTTTCTAGACAAAATTATACAATCAACACACATTTAGGTGCTTCAATCTCATAAATGCTTTAGGGTTAGGAGAGTGACTTCTGGAAAACTGGAATTCTATTAATGGTTTCCCTTCAGCTTCTTGAGTCAGTTTTTTGTCCTGGTCTGGTCCCACAGTCATGATAGACATGGTAGTCAATTCTGACAAAAAGCTCTTCTGTGTTTTGGATTTTCTTCCTCTTTTTTTTCAAAATGAAGAAAAGCTGTTTAAGTTTGTCCTTTCTTAAATCATGTCACTTCATTTGAGTGGTGAAGTGAGGGACTATTTCCTCTTTATGGCACTGTGGGATAAGAGGTGGGTCTAGTCTCTATCCAGCTCCATCTGTCCTACTTGTTATCCCTTTTGTTTTGTCACTGTACAACTTGAGAATAAGTAAACACATGTATTTCCAGCTTCTTTTAAAGGAAGCCCTTTACTGTTTTTTTTTCATCTTTCCTTTCTCATTGTTGTGCCAGCAGTCAAAAACTGCATATCTATTGCAACTTTATGATATGTTGGAGATACTGTATAAGATATGTGTAAAGCAAGGGAAAATCATTTAGAGAAACTATTTCTGAACAGCTCAGAGCAAGAACTGCATGTGAACAAACTTGCAGTACAGAAGTATGGAGAGCCAAGGCACTTTCCTAGTTAACAGTACTTGACTGACAGTCATGTACGTGAGATTCTCATTGTTGCTTTCCAATTGACTAATATATTTCCATGACCCTTCTCCAAAGCACTTCAGCTGTGTGTGCCCTGAAATCCATGGAATGGGGAGCTCTGATTCTTAATAGTCAATAATATATCCAGAGACTTGAGCATAAATAATTCGCCAACTTCAGGTTCTGAATTGGTCAGTGATATTTATTAACAGTTAAGAGACTCTAATAATGTCTTCCTTATGGTCTTTGAAAGATGCTTCACCAAACTATGTTAAAAACTTCATCAGGTTATTCAGCATTGGCTTCTTTCTACAGACTCTGAGTTGCCTACTGCTATGAATTACAGTTAATTTTTTTATTTTACTTTAGTTACAGGAAGTCTCTTCTGAGACCAAAGCTGTAAGACTTTGCTGACCATTCATGATGTAGCTATTATTTTAGTTCACTGTTTTGAGTTATTGGCAGTCTGGTGTATCATAATGGAAAAGCAGCTGTTTTAAAAACTATCTCATGCTAGGTTGTCTAAGGCCTTCTTGGAGAGAAGCTGGAAAAGAAGCTGAGTGCCAGGAAGAGTTCTATTCAGTTTGTGGACTGACTGCCTGGTTAAGTGTCTCACCTTCTTTCCTGTTCTATGGCCATTTGGGGGTGTGGATGTATTTGAAATATTACCTGCTTTAATTCCTTACTTGAGGATCAAAGTTCAATAATATCTCAAATTTAGATTATTTTTTTTTTTAAGCTGAGGCTTCTGAACAGATGTAGAATGTAGATCTCAGCACAATTTTTATATGTGGAATAGCTGATTTCCTGGAAGCCTAGACAGATGTATGTTTTTTTCTTAAAGGTGCAATAAAAGAAATGAGAAAATAATTATTTAATCAATTAAAGCTGAGTTTTGTTTAGTGAATGAAGGTTGATGAAACAATGTGTTCCAATACAGTAATTTTTGATTACTCATCATAACTCACTAGTGGCTAAAACAAAGAATCCTTTTATCTTGATGAACTTGAGGGAGATTTTTCTTTGACTGGGCTTACCTTACTTATGGGTTTATGTGCAGTGTAGCCTAGCAGTGGTTGTGTGCATACTGGGGCAGCTGATTGGTGGTCAGATGATCCCTCCTGTGATGTTCAAGAGGTGCAAAAGGTCTGCAGTGTAGATGCCATTTTTATGTCAAGGAATTAGGGGGATGGGTGAATTTGGAGAAAAGAAGCTAGTTCTGGTCCTGAATTGATTCATTAAGTCCATTTGTGGGTATATGTATGAGGTATTTTCCAAATTGTCCAGAGCTATAAAACTGAGGAATATGCACACTCTTGTGAAGGTTGCATATTTAATCAGTAGGAGAGGTCTGTGAAATGGCATTTGTGTCTGCATGCCAAATCACTTTTTGTTTGAGGAATGTTCCCTGATTTTCTATGTGGGAATGGAGCTGAGAGTTGCTCTGATCTATGCTCTAACTTTATCTGCTAGACCAGCTGTAGTGTTGCATCTTCTAGTAGCAGATGAAATTTTTCCATTTCTTTTGAAATAGGTAATATATTTTGAGATGCTGTAGAGTGGAAGGAGTAAATGTAATGAAGACACAGTTTTGCAATTGAGTAGGTTTATCTTACTGGTGAGAACTTTTAGAATACTGTCACATTAGTGTTTCTTCACTAGTCAAGATGCATTGTTTTCTGGCCTTAGATTTGTATTTTTTCTTAAAAATTAAAAAGTTTTGAGGAAAAAGAATTAGCATATTATTTTTGGCAAAATAACCTGCAATTTTAAATATGTTTCTGAAGGTAGTGAGGGATTACTTTAGCATAAAGCATCTCATTAAAAAGATTTTCCACAAATATGCTGTAAGGTTTGCCATTGCTGTTGGCTGTCAGACGTACCAGCAGCAACATACTAATGCAACAAGCATCACTAGAACAAGGTTAACCTGGGTTTCTCAGTGGAAATAGATTGGGTGCTTTCATTCCTTTTCATAGGCAGCAAATTTGAAAAAAAAGGAACTGAATATGGTTGATGCAATTGAATTTTTAGGACACCCTCGTAAGTCACAGTATTACAAAGAAATGAGAAAATCCCTTAATTGCAACAAGTTCCCCAATGCATAAAAGGACTATCTGGCAGAGAAAATTGGCAGTGTGCTGGTGATCAGATGTAACAGCTGGAACACTTCTAGTCAAAGTACTTTAGAAGTAATAAACCTAATAATTTATCCACAAACTGCTGTGATAGCTGTAACTCTGCTTTGTTAAAAATCTCTCTTCTCTGTACTTACATATGTTATATATATTTCTATTTTGGCCTAACATTCTTAGAAATATGAAAGAGGTTAATGCTGTTTTTGATACACATTGCAAGCTTTTGTCAAAATGTTTTCTCCAAAGTTTAGGATAATTAGTGTATTTTTATGATACGGAGAATTATTTTATGAATTACTGTTTGTTGCTAGTTCATTTCCATGTTAATTTTTTGTCTTTCAATCACTTACTATGTTGCTTGGTATGGTACATCTTGGAAAAGGTAAGTGTGATGACACTTCACTGATTATGTAAATGCAGTGACTGTAGATTTGATTTTCTTCTCTTGATCTTTTTTTAGAGGTGACATCTACAAAGCATTGCTTACATTTTTCTGTGTGTATTCAGTATGTAAACCAAATCTTCTGGTAAAGAGCAGGACTCATTATTGAGTTATATAGAAATTGATTTCTTTTTCTGTGGATCTCTTATGAAAAAAAAAAAATCTAAGCTGCTCCCTTTTTAGACCTCTCAGGGAAATAGTTTTAAATGTAAATGGTTGATCTTGAAATGCATTATAAATCAGTATTGTTCAACATGGCAGTTCATTGATGGTAGTATTTAATTATGTCCATGCTGTCAACCTCTGCAGTCCTTATTGCTTTGTTGTAGATCAGATATGAAGTTTTCAAAGCTGTAGAGATGAAAGAGTAAACATATTCAAACAGTTCATTCAAATATGCTTAAGGAGAAAAAAAAGATACTACTAGAGCATGTGAAGAAGCCTATGAAAACCTGAAAGCATTTTTTCTTTTGATTACAGTGGCAGCCTTAGAGTTCTATCACAGATTAATCTTTATTTAAAATGGAAGAAGGCCAGAGAAAGCATATGATCAAGTAGTTTATTAAATAAAGTTCAAGCCTGTAAATCTGTGTTTATTTACCATTATTAGATACATGAACAAAACCATATTTTTTTAATGAGTAAGTGCACGTGAAATTGAAGAAACTACAGTACAAGGCTTGATATTTTAAAATTTTTTTTTAAAGGACAATTAGCTCCAAACTGATTTGGCTTGCTCCTGTATTCATTCATTTTGGTTACTTTTGGACAGAGGGTGCTGGACTACAGAGATTTTGCTCTGAACCAGTAAAGCTATTCTTACACCATCATTTTTTCTTGTATGGGATAGGAAGGCGGAGTGAATCAGATCTTCAACCAAACCCCCACAAGTTGTTACTGCTAGATTTTTTCCTGTATAGGTGTTTGTTTTTGATATTAGGTTGTTCCTAATAGTTAGAACAAACAATTTAAAAATCAAAAAACAGCTAACAGTCCATTTAGACATTAGTAAGCGTGCTGAATTTGTTATTTACCACAACCACAGAATCTTTTTCCACAACCATGAAATTTGCTGGCTTAGTAAACAACTAAAAATGAAATGCTAGATGACAGTTATAATCTTGATGGTATTACAGATATGCTGTAAATATATACCCATCTCCACCTTTGACAGACGTCGTGAGGGTGTGCACTTCTGTCCTTCCTCCTGTTGTTTCTTTCCTTTCTTTTGCATGGAGAGCCAAATGAGTTTGTCATTTTACCCCTGTAATGCTGTTGGCACTCTAGATTTGCAGTTTCCTCATTTTTCTCCTGGTAGCGATGGCTTCTGTGTCTGTGCCACCGATCTTGTGCAACGGGTTTCAGAAATGAGAAGAAGCGGGGAAGCAAATTATTTGGACAGTAGGAAAAGCAAAGATTGCTGCCCCAAGCCATGCTTTTCTTCAGGAGTAATGTTGGCTCTGTATCCCTCTCCAGCCTTGCTAACTGAATGGTGTGTTTCTGTGAAGTTATGTGACAGAGCTACCTTGTTAGAAAACTCCAAAGAGAGTTTATTGCTGTGGAGAATTTTCTTTTGGATGACTTGATATGGCTGCCTAATACAATGATAAACAGAAGTTCTGTGAGACTCCAGAAGAGTAAATTGAGTTTTTGTATCAGGAAAATATTAAGATACATTATGCAGCAGAATATTAATTCCCAACGCCACACCCTAGGCAAAAAGAAATTGGGGAGGAATGCTGCTCTGGCAGGGAGAATTGTTCATCTTATTTATTAGCTGAATTTAATTGTAACATCCTTGTGTGCATTACTGCTTGTAGTAGAGAAGTTGGGGAACCCTCATCAAGTAGCATCAAAAAGAATTTTTTTAAGTGATAGGCATCTGTGTGCTGAATCTAATTAAGATCTGTGAAACATGCAAGTAAAGAAATAAATGTTTCATCATGTCAGAGATTTATTTTTGAAAACATTTAGCATTGAAAGCTGTGACCTGGTGTACATATCTTATCTGGATTTTTAATTTTTATTTGAAAAAATAAATTGGTGACTATTTTTTAGGATACTTGTGGTAGTAAAGTCTGTCCAAAACAGGATCTGAACATTCACTACTTACTGCCCATTATCAGGCAGCTGCTTTTGGCCAGCTTTCATCTCCTCTTCCCTCTCTCACTCCTTTTTTATTTTTTATAAAGTAATAAAGTAGAAAGTGACAGAGGGATCAGCTTAAAGTAACAAACATATTGGCTTTGATTTTGTATGTGATACTGCAAATGCAACTTCCATTTCACATTACTGTCAACAGAAATCACATTAGTGCGGAAGCAGCAGCCCTTGCTTTGGGATTTCCCTGACTGGTGTTTGGGGATGTTGTGTAAGGGAGGACGCCCTTCTCAACCAAAGGGTCACTTTGCTGCTGAGTTCTCTTTATTTTTAGTAATAACATCCAATACAATTGAAAGTGGGGTCAAGGTGAGGCTAGGACACTTTCAAGAAGAGGACTAGGGAGAAACAACAAACAGATGTTCTTTGATGATAACTGTTGAAGAGAGAGGATTTGGCTGAGAGATCTGTAGCTTTCACTTGTTGAGAGCCTTTAACTTGAGCCAGTGGTGCTGTTTTTCACCCCCCAGAGTAGTGGTGTACCTGCTGTTGCTATCAAGCCACTTGCCAACAGTGGCATCTGTTCAGTGTAGACATCAAGAATTTGAATGTCAATATCTTTTCCTTGAAATGAATGGGAAAGTATTTGTCACTCAGCAGCAATCATTCTTCAAATAAAAGGTTAGCCAGACAGAGCCCTTAATCAAAGAGTCGGTCTTTTCTGTCAGCAGTGCCTTTTAAATAGCAATGATGAAGGCTGGCTGTCAGTGAATGACTTGATGAGCTAGGTGATTGATCTGCATAAATCATTTTCTTTTAACATTGTCAGTGAAAAGTAAATTGGTGGGATTTTGGGGGGTATTAGCTATATTGACATTAATATATAATATTTTAGCTGTGTTAGTCTCAGAGTTTCCATTAAAAAGTGAAAATTACATAGGATCTTAGCCTATATTATCCTAATGATGAAGTATTATTGTTATTGCAATTACCATGCAAATTAAATTCAAAAGTTGAACATGTAACAGATTTTATGAGCTGCAAGAGAAATACTGTTAGTAAAGGAATTAGGAGGAAACTGTATCATTTAGTTAAATTTGCAGAAGCTTTTGATTTGAAAGGCAAAAATCAGCAGTGTGGTTTAGAAATATCAGCTTGAGATCTTAATTATGTTATCTTCTTCAAAAATAACAATAGATGCAATTTCCCAAGTATTGGAGAATCTTATATATTGAGGCCTTTATTGTCACAGTAAAGTGCATTCTCAGCCAGCTTCTCTGCCTTAATTTCTCTGCTTTTGATGCAGCAATTTTTAGGTTTCCTTTTGTTTTAAGGAGTGTCTGGGGCATACATTACTGACTGTTGTGCTGCTGCTCCTATTAATAGTAGTGGAAGTTCAGTGCCTGTCGCTACCTCTCGTTTGAACTGAAGCTGTGGAGTGGGGGGGACTTTAAAAAATGCAAGTCATACCTAACTATTTTGTGTGCTTTAGAAATCTCTTCCTAAATACCAGTTCGGGTTAGTAAGAAATAGTTGCTTTTGAGGCTGGGAAATACTGGTTACTCTAGACACAGTTCAAACCATCACTTAGTTGCTCTTTTTCCCCTGTCATCAGATTAGTTTTTATTTTTGGAGTGGATGTTCAAAAACCTGTGAAGTAACACTCACATGCACACCTCCCCACCTCGACCTTGTCCCCAAAAGCCCAGAATGATCAGTGGGATGACATCCCTGTGTGTGAAGACTTATTCAGCATATACATAGACACTCTGCAAAAGACCTGTTTCAGAGAAATCTGCATTCATGGGACTCAAAGATGATTTTTCAGCTTTTTAATCGTTTTTGTAAAAAGATTTATTTATATTATGTGAATTGCTGCTGCCACCCTCCAACACCATTACACAGGACCTGAGCCCAGCAGGACTGAGAAATACAATAAACTCAAAAAAGGGTTCTCTCCTTCCCCCCCTCCCCTACCCATTTGAAAACATAATTTTAATGATTGCGTATCAAAGCGTTTGAAAATGTACTTTATATGTCTTCAAGCACTTCCTGTGTACCTGGTATATCAAATTGTCTAAAAGGACATATTTAAATTTCACCATTTATATTTTTTGGAAGTAACTCCCAGCTAGCATTCTTGGATAACTAAATATACATCTCTCTAGGTAGGAATGGAGTTTGGATGTGTTGGAGTGGATAGGAGTGAGCAAATATAGCATTTTCCAGTGTGAACTTGGCTGAAGAGAAGCAATTCTGTTATGTTGCTTCATTTATAGTTTTGTTGGTTTTATTTTGTTTTCCCTCAGAACTGATGTATTTAAGATACAGTTCAGAGTGATTGTCACTGAAAAGTACTGAATAAGTAGTTGCAAAATGGCTGTTGAAACTTATTTTTTTTTCATGTTGTTAATTGGATTCTTTTGGGTCTCTCAGCACATGTAACAAAAGCTTGGTCTTGTTGATCATATCTCTGTTTTTTGTCCTCTCACTGTGTGTGGTGTTACAAGTCAGAAGGACACACTTTGGTAGCAGATCTTGCTGTTGAATAAACTGCTGACCCAAATGACAGCAACAATCTTGTTGTTCTGTGGTTTTGCTTTGTTTACAAGCCCACAATGGACAGACTTCTGATATATACCAAACTTAATCTGAGTGTTCTTTTTCATCTCCAGCAAACAGTGTGATAGTTTGCTTTTTCCTAGTTTGCTTTTTACTTGCCAAAGTCCTTAAATTCCATAGCCTTTGTTTATACTCTATCAGTTGTTTGTCCCTTTAGCTAATAGTTTGGCAGTATCTTGCTAAGTTTTGCTCAGGCTTTTAATCCTATCACTTCTCTCTTATCAGTTATTTGTTGAAACTTTTATTGTATGCCTTTATCTAAAATCACTGAGTTCCATGACAAAAAGTAAAATTTAGGGCTTCTTGTTATTAATCCCAGTTTTTCCACAACTTCTTTTTTTTCCAGTCTTGTGCCTTCAAATGTTTCTCTGACTTATTTGAGAGAGAAAGGCAGTGGTAAATATAATTTCTTGATTCCATTACTCTCTTCAACCTTTTTGTTCCGTGTTGCTATGGAATTCATGCAGTATCCCATACCTCTATAACAAGTATACTGTTATTCTTTGTGGATATATTGCCATTAGCTATTAGTTTCATTAACCACTTAGAGCAGTAAAACTGCTAAATAATCTCTCTTTTACAGCCCAAGAACTTTAAGGAAAAAAAATTCAAAATGAATGGGGATGGTGAGGGTGTTTGGGAGGAGAGCATTGCACCAACCCACCTTGGTCAGGATGCAGAAATAATGCAAGTAGCCAGGGAGAATGGAGGTGGTGTGGGTTTTGAGAAACACATTCAGGGCAGTAGCTCAGGGTGCAGCTGCAGTGGGAGGTGCAGGTTGAGCTCTGGGTGGGAGTCAAGAGGTTGTGAGCTGCCAACACTTTGTGTAATGAAGGGCTCAGGTAGCTGTGTCCCAGCCAGGGGACCAGGGATGTATGGAATGAAAGTTCTGAGATTCTGCAAAGGGAAACCTGGGGTTGAACTGGTGAGAAAACCTAGTCTGATTGTGTGTGGGATGTGTAGGGAGTCAAGCAGGGTCCCATCAGCTCATTGGAGCCGTCTCTGCCTTCTCAGTGGTCAGACAGGGAAGTTTCCTTAATGTAGAAGTGCTCATTGAGCTCTTCCTCTGGTGAAACCTGTCTGTGTAGAGTCTTTAAAGTTACTGCACTACCTAAGAGATACTTCACATCTAATGTAAGTGCATAGACTGCTTTTGGTGGATGTGAAACAGCAGTGTCTCGTAAAGGTTTCCAGTTTCATTATTAGTGTCTTTGATACTGTCTTCATATAAATGTTTGTATTACTATAGCTTGATTTTTTAAAAATCTTTTTTTAATCTGTGTCTTCATGGCATTGTGCTTTATACATTTAGCAAGAAAACCAGGTTCTGACTTTAAATACTGATAACTTTGTGTAGCACAGTGCAATTCTTTCTTAGAATCTTTATCTTCCTATTTCTTGCTGGTTTAGACCATGACTGCACATCAGTGTAAGCATCTGTACCCAAAGACAAAACTTGGGTATGATATATAGTGTAGAATGATTCATATTAAAGCAGTACTTTAATATTTTGAAGCAATATTCAATTAATTGGTGCCTGAGTTGTGACAGATTAAGTAGTGGGAATTTGCTTATACCATAGCTTCTCTGGATCTATTTTTAAGACAGTAACTATAGGTACTCTGTTGGGACATCTTTTTGTGTGCACATGTCATCATCTCAAACCAGTTTTTCCTTTATAAATTGAAGAGCATATAATTATTGGAATTTTTTAGAAGCCAACCTGTTTGTAATTTAAGTGTTGTAGTGCATGCAATGCTGAGTTTGGATGCTTATTTTTTTAACAGATGAATTGTAAGGAATAAAATGCAATACCTCATCAAATTTCTGTTCAGCAATGACCCCCTGATTTTAAGGGAGTTTTGGCCTACCACTGGCCAGTTCAGTCAGTAATTCATCACGTGGCTTCTTATAAACTATTTAAAATCATGTTGAAAACTAACTGATAAGCTTGCTATTATTCAGCCTAGCAAAGGTTGAGTGAGTATTTGCTGGAAGTTGGCAAAGTCCTCTTAAAAGATCATTTCCTACCACAAAAACCTAAAGGGTTGCACAGATGTGTAGTTAAGTATTCATTATGAACATGCAAATAATGCTTTCCCAAAGGAACACTCTTTGATTTTTGAAACTGCTGTTGCTTTTTTTGGTAGCTGCAATGCCTTTGCATTGTTAAAGCGTCTTTCAGCAGATCTCTCACAGAGAAGCAGAGGAGACTGTAGGAACAGGCAGATATCTGTTTTGTGTAGACATGACTTTAGGTTTTAGACAAAATTATTAACACTTGAGGAATTAAATAAAGCTACGGAGCGTTTATTTTATTTGATTTCAAGACAGTAAAAAGGCTGAGTTATTTGCTTGCTTATACCATGTTTTTAATTTTAATTTCTGCTGAAATAAAAAGGTATGAGAAACAAAAAGTAACAGGAGTAGTAATAAAGAACACTGGAGTCACAGGCCTCTTGTACCAAGACTTGGCACTGGATTCTAGTTAATCTTAGCAATGGGAGAAATTTCTATCTGAAGGTTGTTTTGAGAAAAATGCTACCTCTAGGCAATAGATCCCAAGTTACGAAGTTGGTTCACATTGAACTCCAGTTTATTAAACAGCAATTTGTTGAGGGGAAGGAGAAAAAAGGGTTTATCTTCTATTCAGTGCTAGAACTTCCAACTCCAGAAAGGCAGAAGAAAACCTACTTTATATTGGTTCCATCAACAAGACTTAAGATTGATATTGTGGCCTTTTTATTTTGTCTATTTCTGGTTCAGATACTGAAAGGAACACACTGATAGCAAAAAGTACTTGTGGAAAGGTGAGTGTAAAACTGTCAGCTTCTTATTTAACAGACCCATTCCCTCTTTGAGTCATGGACATGCCATCTTCTGGCTTTAGTGGGGAGATAATGTGGTTGCTCCCAAGTCCTAGTTATGTGGAACCCTGAAGCACAGAAGAGCATGGGCTAGATTCTAACCTGAATTATGCGTGGTTTTGTACATGAGCAGTTCTGGGAACAGAATTGAGCTTGACTTTCACATCCTGGGATAACTTTGTATAGCTCTCAATTACTGAAGAAACTGATCAGGCAATTAGTGAAGCAATGGGAAGTGTGGAATGCACCAGGACCACTTAGCAGTTGCTTTTCAGGGGACATTTATACCTTCATAGAAACATTCCCTGGGGTAAAAAATGCACTGAATGTCCGGAGGTAGGTATCATATAAAGTCTTGGCTTTACAACTACTAAGCGGGCACATTTGAAAAGGCAGTTTCCTTTAGGGTACAAAGGAAGAGGAAAAAAACCCATTTGTGTCCATTTTGAAACTCTTCACCTGCTTGCATTTGTTTCGATTCCCTGCCTTCTGTCATGTCAGCACTGTAGTTCTTGTTTCTGGTTTCATTTGACACCATTGTATCTAACTGTGGTACAGGGGCTATGTTTACTTCACAGCTGCAGTTATAAACCAGGCTTTGTAAAAGATGAGTTGGTTCTCAGAGCAAGCTTTGCGTGGGAATCCTTTGTCTCTCCATGCCCACTAAAATGTTTAGTTGAAAGAGTTCAGAGTGAATGCAAATGGCTTCCAGTCACTACTCTTCCAGTATTCAGAAGTGTACATGTATCTTAGAAAGATATATGCAAGTGGTATTCCAGCATCAGTTTAAGTCTGGTACATTTTTTGGTAGGAATGTGTCAACAAAAAGTTATATGTTAAAAGGTTCTGCTTTATATCTTCCTTGGACTTCAGCTGAAAATTATATACATAAAATAATTTAAAAAAAGAAAGCAAGACTCTGGCTTTAAATATTGTTGTGAGGGGAGGGGGCATACTGTACATATAATCCTGTTCATGCATACATACATATTTGATATGGACAGGCAGTCGTATTTTCTTCTACACAGATCAATCATTGTCTTTCAATTCCTGTCTTGTCTGGCATCTGCTGACCCATGCTTTAATTCTGTCAGGTCAGAGATATACGGGCCTTTGTAGTGTGCTTGTACTTCATGTCATGTCCCAGCATTGTTGTACATCTTGTTTCAGAGATATTTTGCTGTAATGTTCTGTGACCTTTTCCATTGAGTGAGGCAGTTGGAGAGCCACTCAGTGAAGGAAAATTGAGCTGTTTTATTCCTCCCTGAGGAGCCTCATGTTTCCTTTCCACCATTCATTTGAAAGCTATCATTTTCTTGATTTTATAGCTGAAAAAACACCATTGATTCACTGGATGCTAGATGCTAAGAGTCCTCCTATTGACATGCCTATTGACAGTTTTCAGTATATTCTGTGTCTAATTATCACTCTTGGCTAAATGATACACCTTGTGGACTTGAGAGATGGAGTCAATAGCGCTCACTGTATTGTTCTAGCAGCCCCTGTTGAGGTTGGTGTCAAAGCACTGTGATTTATGCAATCAGAAAGAACATTTCTGTTGGTGTACTGCATAATTAAACAAAGTACAGAGTGACTGGTGACAAAACCAGCTCTGCCAAAGTCATCAGCAAATGAGAAAAGATCTCTTCAGTAAATGGCTGAGACATTGAAGAATCTCTTTTGGCATCTTGCGTTTTTCAATTTTCAAGTGTTCGATTTTTGTTGGAGAGGTGTTTTTTTTTTTCTGCTTTCCATCTCTTCCATTAGATAGTATTAAAAACTAAGCATATTAATTCATGTCTATGTTAGTGAAGTTATGCTGCTAAGGCTGTTATATATGGGAGTACTGGTATGTTTTACATGATTACTTTTAAATAAAGAATCTAATTATGTGGTTTGCACACTGAGTCAGGAGGCCAAATGGCTGGTCTTGGGTTTTGGAAAGTGAAATTGTTACCATTTTATGTGCATCCAGTTGTTGGTCATGAATGTTCATAATTGCTGTTTTTATTAAATGTGATTTAATGTTTTGGTTTGTTCTTAAGTGTTAGATCTTCAGAGACATAATGTGAAACAGTCATATGGAGTGGTGCTCCCTTTGCATACGTTCAGATTTGCTTAAAATCTAGATGTGTGGATTCAAATATGTGTTTGGTGTATCAGTACGCTGACATCTTAAGAACGGAAGTTTTTTTTTTCAGAAATGGTATCAAATAATATGGCTCAACATTATGAGCTGCCTTAGAGTTTAGGTATAACTAGTTGTGGTTTTTAAGTTTGGTTTTTTGAAGGGTTTTTTAGGGTGTTTTGGCAGATGTCGGGATTTTGTGAAGCACCTATAGCAGAGCTTTATGTATTTGATAATTTATTTATTGTTGGTTAGTTACAGCAGGAATATACATCAATAGCCGAATAGCCAAACTCTCTCCAGAAGAGAGTTGTTTGTACTTTTTTAGTCATTGCTAATCAATTTCTTGTGATACTTTTGAGACTCTGAAGTATCTTGTTCAGGGCTTTTGCAGCGAATATGAAAAACAGCATACTTGGTGTTTCCTCATCACGATTGTACTCTCCAGTAGAATTCATTGTGGAAGGAGGAAATTGAAGGCTGGTAGGTGACTGTGGCAAGAAATCAATTACAAGACATCTCTGGAACCATCCAGATATGAATTCCATGTTTTCTCCTCCTTCCCAGTAGTACAGTTACTCCTCATCGCCAAGGAATAGGTGAATAAGGAAGGGGGAGTGGTGTGGGGGTCAGGAAGTTGAAATAGTGTTGATTTAAGGTATGCTTTTAAATCCCCTCAATTTTTACTTTCATTACTTTTATCATGGTAATAGACTTGACTGGAATATGTTGACAGTGTGTCTGGAAATATTTGAAGTTATTAAAAACAAAAATATGAAGACGTTCAATTACCAACTCTGAAGAGAAGTATGGACAAAAGACCTAAGGGCAGTTGCTTTTGTTTTCCTTTCTCTCTCAAACCTGTGAAGTCATACTAAACTACCTAGCACCAGATCAAGCTGCTGCTTGATTCCTTATGTTGTCAGTGTAATTTTGACAAGATTAAAGAAAGTATTTACACTAAAACCACCTCACCCAGCTACAACTATAATTTTTATTAATGCATACAGATATATGCTGGAATAGATTCATATCACTTTTGAAACCTTTGCAATATCTGTTCTTTCTCAGCAGATCTGGGTATAGATGAGTTGAAACACAGATCTGATTGACAGTTGCTATCCACTGACTTTTGCCTTCTTACCTATTGATGTTTGTCTCTTGACTGTTTGTATCATGAAGTAAATATTAACTCTATTTTGTCCCCTTTAAAATAGGATGCCCAGACTGACCAATACAAAATTGTGGCTGCATTCTAGTTTTCACTTTATGTATTATCACGATGCAGAAGTAATACTGTTTCTGTAGTTCTCATTTCTCCTGTAATCTGTGGGGTTTTTATTTTGTTCTGGTTTTTTATATATATCCAATTCACAACTTTAAGCTGAAAAACCTTGCAGCTGTCGTTATTATACAAACAAGCTTGTGGAAAAACCGTGCAAGGCTGAACTAGCAGCAAGCATATGGAGTGTTCGTTTTGGAGTGGTAGAAGGGAAAGAATGCAAGGCTGCGTTTTCCCTCTGGGATTGTCAAGAAAGGTAGAGCCCTCTGAGAGAGAATCCAAAAGCACAGCAGATCAAAGTGTGTTTGTGACTGGAATGCCCTAGGGTTAGTGCAGTGTGAGGTGTAGCTTGGCAAATCACCATGCTTACAAACAAAAGAGTGTACTGTATTCAAATCTTCCTCCAAGCGTTTCAGCATTTCAAAATGACAAATTATTGTTTTTGTTATTTCTGCATTTGGAATTGTTTATGCATTTCAAATGATCTGTAAAGTGAATTGTGTGCACTCAACAAACTTCTTCTTTAAAGTAGGCGGGTTGGAAAAAGTGATGCAGTCACATTAAATGCCAACTACTCTGTTCTTCATTCGGTTAGACAAACAGTAGCCTAAAAAATGGCAGTGGATTAAATTGATATAATGACAAGAATTCACATAGTATACTGTAGATGGGAAGAGGAATAATGCAGTGTCTTTGAACTAATGTAATGCACTTTGATCTGCTATACTTGAAAAATCTAATATACCTGTATTTGTGATGATTCCAAACAGGCTCACAATATGGTAAATGCAGTTTTTACAACCCGCTGTTTAATTTTAAAGACTGATCTATTTCATCCAGGCAACATTTCATAAAAATAAGCATAAAAACATGTTTGTTTGTTTGAATTAAACCTCTACTGAAGATTTCACAACAATGTCTCATTGCTAATATGTGTATTGAACAGAAAGATTAATGGAATATATGATGACTTGAGGGTTTTAAATTATTCATTTGATGAAGGAGCAGTCTTTTATGAAGAGGAAAAGCCTAATTTTTCTATATTTAGAAAGCATTCAGATTTTTAAAACTGTAGCAATTTCAAGGTTGTGTTTTTGGTACAAAGCAATCGTATTGGAAACTAAAAATATAAAGATAAAATTCTCCAATGTATTAAATATAGGGACATAATTGTCCAAGTGTGGTGATGAATTAATGAGATTTTGCTGATTTTTTTTCAGAGTCAGTTAATCTGCAGTTTTTGGAAAGGTCTTTCCCTCTTGAAATATTCCAAAATGCATTATTATTAGGATTGAATTGTAATACTTCAATATTTGCTGGTACCTAATTTCACAAGTGGTTTCACTTGAAATCAGCAGATCCTAAATGGAGAGTAAGATATTACTGCTTGAGATTGTTCACATTGTAGTCACAGTTCAGCCCATAAAGTTAGTCGTGGCTTTAAGACCTTGACCCTCCCTGCCTTTTTTATTCTCTTTTATTTTTTAAGGACAGTTGTAGTCTCTAATTAGAGCAGCTACTGGTCTTTTCATAAAGCTTTTTTTAAAAAGTTCATATATAGTATCAGATCCTGTTAATATTGTTGAAGACTCCTAGATTGATAAAATAAATGTAGCTTGGAACATCGCTTTTCATTTGTTAGTTAAAGGAAGACTATTAATGGATAGGAAATGTGTTTTGCGGTAATTTTCTAATACAGAGGTAGTAACTGTATTCATTTTAACAAGTTTTATAATAATATTTGAAGTTCACCATTTAAGTAGGAAACAGTAAAGGGAGATAAATGTCAGGAGTCATTATCTCAAGCAAAATCTTACTCTTTTTGTTTCACACAGCCCACAAAGTGTGACCTCCATACTTGAAACTTACAGTCTTTTACTAGCATTTTTGCCACCTTTAAATGTCCATCTGAGTAGAGTAGTAGTGACAGTGTGGCCTCACTTGATGTCCTGTGTGTTGGAGTCCAGAACATCCCTCTGGCCACCCTGAAGGGTTTGGAGACCAGACAGGGGGGTTTGGGATCTGTACAAGGGGGTCAGCCAGCCTCACACAGAGCCCAGGAGGACACTGCTCTTGATCTCTGGCCATGGGAGTGAATACCCATATTGTATGAAGAACCACAAGCTGAAAGAATTCAAAATAAGTAGTAGTTAGTTTATCACAGAATGTAGATGTAGAAGTTAGGATTTTACTATATGGGGTTTGAAGAGACAAGATGGAGGAATTGGGGAGTGGCCCTGTCCTCCTTGGTCTTGTCCCCCATCTTTTGCTGAGTTGGATTTTAGGGATTGGTTTAGAGTAGAAATGACATGTTAACATAGGTAGTAAGTATTGGTGAGATTTTGTAAATAAAAAATACATTTTGGACGGTGGTTGGGTCAAGGGGACGGCACATAAAGTCCGGACCCTCTGATCCAGCGCTCTTCGCCACGTGTCTCACTCTGCTGGGGACACCTTGCAGAGCTGAGAAAGAACAGAGAGATAATGAAAGAATAAACAACCTTAGAAACCCGAACTGTCCGACTCAGCTTGTCTTCTCTGGCACCGGCGTGGAACCTTTAGGGCAAGAAAAGCCCGAAAACCTTATTACCTTGGGGAATAGCAACCCCGAGGAGAATCTCAGGGAAAAGCAACCCTGAGACTGTGGAGTAAACGAACTCTGAAAGTGTTGGAAGGAAGGAATGAAGCTCATGAATTAATAATTATCTTAATTAGTTTTGCTTCGATCATGTCATATGAACAATCAAGTGTATTCTGTCAGTGAGACAAATATTGTTTGTGAAATCACTGATTTTTCCATTCTTGAGGCAGATGGTAAATCATAATATGGAAAATTAATCTATCAGAACCACTGTAACTACATAGGAGTGCCTTGTGCTTTCCTTATGTCTGTGAGGTACCTCTCACTGTCCTTGTGAGAAGGTAGCCAGCAGAGAAAGGAAGAGAATTGTGTATTTCCAACTAGCTTCCAAATACTACTTAAATTTCCAGACCTAGTTCGTTTGTGTGGAGGTTTTTTGTCAGGTTTTGTTTGGTTTCCCTTTTTCCCTGTGTAAATGTATTTATACACATTGATAAGATACCCCTGAGCCTTCCCTTCTCCAAGCTGAACAGTCCCAGCTGTGTCTCTTCTCACATGAAATATACTCCTGCTCCTTAATTGTCTTTGTGGCCCTTGACTGGCCATGCTCCAGTGTCCATGTCCCCCAGCACTCCGGATGTGGCCTCACCTCTGCTAAGCAGAGGGAAAGGCTCACTTCCCTCTACCTGCTGCCATCCTTCTGATGCATCCCAGGAGTCTATAAGCCTCTGTTTCAAGGGTACACGGCTGGATCCTGTTTGGCTTGAGGTCCACCAGGGTTCCCAGGTCCTTTTCTGCAGAGCTGCTTTCCAGCAGCTCTGCTGTTCAGCATACAGAGCTGAACAGTACCAATATACCAAATACCAATTTTGCACTAGTAATACCTGTGTGTGAGGAAGACCTGTTGTAGTTTTGGTGATGAAGATTGGCTCAGTAGAACTCTTTAGAGCTAAGGAGTAGTGGTTTCAGTTATGACATTGACTTCGTGGTTAACACTTGTATACCAAAGTCATCATTTACCAGTGATGAAGCAGGATTAAGGTGTCCAGTCCCAAGTCCAGTCCTTGTTGCAATTATGTTGTTTTGATTTGTAGTTTATCCTCTCTCCATATATACATGTATGTCTTTTTTCTAACACACTTTGTTTTACTGATGCAGTTTTAGGTCATGATTTTGCAGAAAAAAAACCCAAAAACATCAATTGCTGCAGCAGAGAAGACTGACCTGTGGCAAGACACTGAACAACTGGAAGAGTGGAAAGTGAGAAATGGTATCATAAAATCTCATCCTGAGTCCATCCTTTCATCACTTCTCCATGCCATTTAAGTTGTCCAACATCATGTTGGTCATTCAGTTTTATCATTACTTGCATAATATTAGCAAGGGACTGCTTGTGCTGTAGATATTGGGGACTCTTATGAGCTGTGATGTTTAAAGGTATGCCTTATGAAAGACCCGACTGCAACCACATTGTGTTACAGAAGTTTATATTGAAGATTGGATCATTTTCTTGTTAGTTTTACTTGGTCCATCTGGGTACCTTGTATTATTTCCAGTAGTGAAAATATATACATTTAATTTACAATTCATGTAAATTTGAGATGGTAGGTCCTATTTGTGCATCTGTGGAAAAAAGAATAATTTTTGCCGGATTTGGAACCCACTTTGAGATGCAGGGGAGTGGGGTAGGGAATGAAGGATTTAAGCACTCACACAAACCCAGTCTTTGTATTGCTGAGAGTTACTGCTTTGGCAAAAGTGAGAGAAATAAATTTGATGTTGGCAGTGCCCTGAAATGCCTGCAAATGTTTGATTTCCTCAGCATTATTTAAGGTCAGTAAAGTCAGAGTCACAGCTTTCATGTTGTATGCGTTCATAATTGTTATGGTTACAGCTGGGACATCTACTGCCATGTATGATTTCACTACAACTCTGTTAAGGCCCGTGTGCTGTTGAGAGTGGGGAGGACTAGTGGGTTGGCCAGGGTTTTATAGACTTTCTTTGTGTAGTGTCTGGCCTAGCCTAACAGCAGTAACTCCTCAGTGGTGGGTTTGGCTTGTCATCAGGGCAAGCATCCCGGCGTATTTAGGTGTATAGTGTAGCACCTTTTACATGGAATCTGGAATATAACAACCCCACTAGCCAGTCTTCTGCTCCATTTGCTGCAATTCGGCATGCTCGGGAGAGACCCTGTCGTGTCAGCAATCTGCTGTTTTGTTCTGAGCAAAACTGTTAGCTACTTCAGCTTTAAGTCTTTCTTCTAATATTTCTTTGATTAAATACTGCTGATTCTCACACTTCAGGCTGTAGACAACTTGTTGTCCATATGCATCTGGCAACTTGCACACTCCTGGCTCTATCACTTTGCTGCCTACTGCTTCTACAGATGTCTGGTGCTTTCACTGCAGAAATGAGTCTCGGAGTCTGTAATACCAGTTGGAAAAGAGGAGGAGCTGCCAGGCTGCTTGCTTTTACTGTTAGGCACTGATATTGTACCAAGCAGAAATGGGAATAGAAGCCACCAACAGAACCCCAAATGGATGAACAATTCCACAAATTAAACAATCTTTTAAAGTAATACTGTAGGCACTGGTGCAGGTTGTCAGAAACCTTATTTAAAATTGGTTTTGTCCTTACTTCATATGAGATTTGTATGTGGCGACCTCCATAAATCCCTTACAGTATCATTCTGTGACTGCTTATAAGGAATTGAGTCCAAAATATTCTTATTATGACATAGCTATCTATTGTGGAAAAAGTCTGGAGATACTAATATTTTTTAAAAAAGAAAAGCTGGTAAGCAGCAGCTCTTTCTTACCCCCAATTAATATCTAACTACTGATACCCCTTCCTGCTACCTAAAAAATCCGTGTTCAGTGGATATGATGGATACGTATTTAATGAAACTAAGCCATCTACTGTCTCTTTGCACTAGATGTTTTTAAAATGTTCTGAATTTAGATTGAAATGTATTACAGGTTCACACTAAGGTTCCTGGTAGGTATAATGGTAAAGTAGCAATAGTAATTTTTTTTCACTCTTTCTCTGTTCCTTACTTTTGAAGGTGGTATTTAGAAAACCATCCTAAACAAAAATAGTCACATTTTGACTAAAGAGAGATTACCAACTGAGAACACATAGTGTTTTGACAGAACCAGATCAAAATGCTTTGAATTTTGGAAAGTATTTTTCTCCTGCTATTGAGTACTCTGATGAAAGAGGAACTGTTGGCATTTTGAAAGCAATTCTCTGTACATAGTGGGGATTTCCAATTAGCACATTTAAAGACTCGTATGAGATGATGCTTAAAAATGGGACATTACAAAATGAAATTATGTCATGGCACTTTTTTAATAGAGTTCTGAGAAGAGTCATTGTATGGCAGTGCATTTCATGTGCTTGTCTGAAGTCAGTGATTCTTGTTTTCCTTTTTCAGTTACAGAAAACCTTTCATAATTACCTAAAAGTTGCATGTGAAGAGTACTGCAGATCATATAACAGGTATATTACATGCTGTACGACATGTATGGGGCAAACCTTGTTTGAAACACAAACACTATGAAGAGTAGCCTGAACATTACTATTGGGTAATTGCTCTTCTAAATGGCAATTGTACCAGCTAGGCATATGTCTGAGGGTAAAGAGTCACTGTCCTCCCAAAGTGGTGGTGCCTGGACAAAGGAAAAATGTTAAGGAAGTGCCAGAGGATAAATTATAGTTACATAATGACAAATCTGTAGTTGATTGACTACAGATCATAAGCAAACTTAGCACAGGAAATACTGCAAACAGGCCTGGACCTAACTTGTTTAATGATTGAAGAAGTTACTGTGGAGATCCTGAAGGGGAAATGCTATGCTTTTAGTCTCTAGGTAATTAGGAAGGATCATGGGGGCTCTAATTATGCAGCCCATACTGACATTGCTGCATAATTCTTAGGGCAGATCTCCTGGACTTCAGTGGGATTATTTCTGCAAGTAGTCTAACAAACAGTGATTTCAATGATTCATTAAAATGTCCAGCTATAAACATGTTTTCTCTTATAAACAGTTTTTCTCAGCTGAAGGTGGGGTTATCATTCATTCTAAAGCCTTATTGTTCATTCTAAAAGCAGTATGGATGGTAAGTACAAATGAGATTTTATAACTAGTTGTCACTCTTTTGTATGCTAAGTTTAATTATCAGAAAAAGAAATATAATTTACAATATTTACACCAAAGGTTAAAGACATGAAGTATTTTATTATCCAAACAATGACATTTTAACAACAGGATGCACCCTGAAGGATGTTGGCTGGTCTGACAAGTCACCTTTGAGCAGAGAATACTAGATGGTTGATGTACTCAAAGCTAGCTTTTGCTTCCAGATTAGATTTAAAAAAAGCTTTCTAAATTTATGAATGCACCTTACAAATTACATTCTACAATGGGAGAAGTAAGGAATAGCTCTTCATCTTTAACTTACTTTTTCAATATATGATATTTTACAAAAACAAATGAGTAGTATAAACACAGCTTGGACTGCAAGTCTGTCATAAAACCATATGGCACTGCCAAGTTAAAAAACACTTTTCCCTTAATGGTACCTTGATTTTCTGTTTGGTTTCTTTAGTAGCAGAAATATGTAATGAAACGGTCTCTCTTAAAACATCATTGGCTTCATACTATCTTTTTCATGTGTTTTTCAGAGCTGGTTTTGGCTGGCCTGCAGAAAGCTGGGGCTGTATACCCTATCAGCTCAATGTGCCTTGTTTGTACTAGGGAGACTTAGGTTGCCTGGCTGCAGCATGGTGGGAAGTCTCCTGCATGGTTCTGTTGGGATGCCCAGCTGCAGCTGACAGAGTTCAGGGAGGAGCAGCTGTTGCCTGTAATCTTTACCCCAGAAAAGGCAGTTTAGCAGTGTGTGAGCACAGACTGCTGCATGCCTGTGGTGGCAAGATCCTTTCTGAGCTGCAGTGACTCGCTAAGAGTTTGTTATCCAAGTAAGACACAGTCTCCCAAGGTGAAGAACATGATATAAAGTTAAAGCAGCATGGAATTGTTACAGAAATTGTGGTTTAGTCATGCAAAACAAGTTAGCAGGATATTTGTGTGGCATGGTGTTCTCCCTCGTCTCTGTATTTTAGAGGTTTGGGTTAAGGAGATTCCATCCTAGCCTTTACTGGTACTGTGGATAATTGTACTCACAGGGCTTGGATTGTCTTGATCACTATTTGGGAATTAAGAGAAACACATCTATTTGTGTTTGCAAAATGTTCTTTGGCAAGTTACATGTCTTAACCCACAGGAGTTTGAAGGAGTAACCCAGCCCTGCCTTGTTTATTTGGGATGTTTTCTTTTTATCTTCTCTGATGTTGTCTGTTTTGTTTTGAATCTGAATACAAAGAAAGAGCTTCTGTCTTTAGTAGTCTTTGACTTTGATCGTGTTGTTGTTTCCTTGTGAAAGAAAGAAGAAGGCTGAACCCATGGGTGTGCTTATAGAATCAGGGCTCTCAGTTGGAATCCTGAACTTTGCATTAGAAATTTTCTTCCTTTTTCTTCACCGTTTGTGTGCTATGCTTCTAGGGCTTTGAGATCTTAATTTTGGTTCTGAGGGCTTGATGTTCTTTTGGATACTTCACAAATCACACGCAGAAGTTAAAAGCAAATAAAAAATAAATACTAACAGACTCTTCCAGAATTAAAGGAAGATGACTTGGGATCTTCAGAAGAATGTCATCTATCCAACTATTGTTGGTTTTACTCATATAGAAAGAAGCTACAAGAGTCTGGGGAGATTTTCCCTGCTGTAACACTGGTAATTTGCAACTTGGAACTCAGAAAGAGCACTGTTGCTATTGTCCCATGTTCCGTCTCACTACTGAACAGGTTACTAACTAGGGTTTTTTTTGCGTTCATGTGTAAATATTGTAAAAGAAAATACTGCAAAAGGATAGGTAATGTAATTTTTAACAGGTTAAAAAAAAAAACTCCAAAACACTGAGATATTACTCTAGAGATGAGTTGTCTGTTGTGTGTGTATATGTTTAGGTCTGTGATGGTTTCACGGCAGGCCAAGCTCATTATACAGGCAGCTCTATGAATATTTCTGTCCACACCTGGCAGTTTGTTGATTTTTTAAACCTCTTGACACCATCTTTCTCTGTGCCAGGAGATCTTTCTGACTTTATCACCCTTTCTTAGAGCTCTGGGTGTTCTCCGGACCCTTTTTTCACCTCATATAAAGAGTTGAGTTGTTTGTACCTCATGCTTTTCCCATGCCAGTACTCTTCCTTTTTTAGTCCCTTGCCAGAATTTCCAAGAGCAATCTCACACCCTTCCCCAATCTTTTCTGTTGACTCCAACTGTGGCCTCATGTTCTGTTCTGTTTCTATGCCCCTTTCTCTACTTTACTTTAGCTCAAGGGGCTCCAAGGAGTTTCTCAAGTGTTGGGGCTGACTAAATGAGAGCCAAGAGTAAGTGTTAAAGCCAGAGCAGTGCTCAAGAAAGAGCCTTGTGTTTGTAACATTCCCTAGTGGTAATATTCCTTGTGTGTATGGCTGCTTTTGTATTTGAAGCCAAATACTTTGCAGATAGTAATACAGCCATATAACAGCTCTTTGGAGTGGGTGGTAGCTGTGTGTCCTCTGTACTTCTTGGTTTTGTAATTTAGTTTTCTAAACTCATTATGACGTATAAGATTGAAGGCTACATGTGATGCTGCGAGCAAATGAGATGAGTTAATTTTTCTTCTCTGAGAAGTTTGACTAGAATAAATAGTTGGGTTCATTTGAAATAAATTACTAAGACAGAGGTAAACTGATTTTGAGTCTGTTACGAACTGAGATGAGAACACCTTCATGTTTATTTATTTAGTGCTCTGCTGCACAAAATTTATTTAGAAAATAGTAAGATACATTTCTTAAATAGTTGTATTTATATAATTATATTCTTGATTAGTTTTGCTATCAGTGTTCTTACTCCATAATGAATGTCTTTTCCAGTTTAGATTAATCTGGTTTTTCAAACTCTATTGACTTACATTGACCAGGAAGCAGCTTTGTTATTACCAAATAATGTTCTTGAGCAATTATAGGTACAGATCAGACTTGTGTTGCACCTCAGCAGCCAGGAGTAGACCAAGCCTTATATTTAATAAGGGTTTCTGCTTTTTGTCGGAAATTTCTCAGAAAGAAATAAATGTACATTTGCATTGTGTGGTGCTTGAGAAAGTGAGCTAATGCTCATGGAAATCTGTTAAAATAGTGAGTGTGCAGAAAACAGATTCTGCACTTTTGTGGAGGTGTCTCTGAAATTTATGGATTTACTGAAACCTGCCCGTGGTTCTGGTCAGGTGCTCACTAAATGCCAAAAGTCCTCAAATTCTATCTCAGCAAAATATCCCAGTGGAAATGGAGGATGTGCAGGGCAGCTGGACATGCAATGCTTTACTTGCTCTATGGAATTGTGATTGGTAAAAGGGAAAAAATAAACAGTGTTTAAAGTGTGCGTGTACCTGGAAGGCAAAGTATGAGGAATTGATTGGAGATATTTTTGTTATGAAGAAAAGCCTTTTGTGCTAAATCCATCTTAAGAGAATGTATTGCAGTTCTGCCATATATACTCAGAAGATGGATGCAGCATTGTCAAGGTTTAGGTTTCATACCCTAGAAATGATCCGGGAGAAAAGCTGTACAATCTAACTCTTTGCACAATGCAGCAGTAGCACTAAAAATTGTAAATTCTTGCCAATTCATTTATTGCAGTAATGAAAATCATTTGCTCTCTGTCCCAAGCTAATAAAATAAGAAAAGGATTTGGAAGTATAAAATTATAGCAGAAGAAATTAAATTTAGGTATTCAAGTGGTTTTCTCAAATATATTTGTACTTTAGCACTTCAAATGAGTAAAGAGTTGGACCAACACTGGTAAAATGTCTCTGCTAAACTTCATTCTTTGAGTGTAATTTTCTTGTTGCCAAATAACAGCATTTCTGGCTGAAGTTCTGAGCACCAGTTATGTTTCTTGCCCAGTTAAGTCAATTATAGGTGTGTGGTCTGTCTGAATTCATCAAGATTACACAGTGCTGACATGTCCTATTTAAAAGATGTGAACTCAGTTGTGTCTAAAGTGGAGGCTGGTTCTAGCACACACAATATTTATTCTTTTTATGTCAACCTTTTATTAGTCAGTGTAAAATATTGGTGTGTCAGTCTAGATTCATGCGGTGACATATTTTTAAAACAGGGTTGTACAATATAACTGGATCAGAACGAAGTTCCTCTGAATGCTACTACCAAACACAATGTTTTTGAAGAACTATTTTTTAAAGACATCAGTGTTGTGAGGATTATGTCTTTTGAGCCTCTGCTGGAGGGATGTCTAGTATAATTTTTATAAGGGGGTATTGCTGGGCCTTCTCAAATACTCAGTAAAATGTTGCATAACTTCAAAGGGTTGTGAAATTTGGATCTAAATATGTTTTAAAATTAATTTAACATAATCACATTGGAAATTTTGTTGAACATGTTAAAAACTGTTGGTTTCTTTCCATAGAACACATGACAAGTTACTACATTTCTCATCTAAGAATATGGCATGGCAATCAATGAAAATACTTCTGTGTATATTGTTAGAAATATGTTTGTATGAACAGATTGTGATTCAAGATGACATTATTCTATGGTTTTTTCATCTTCTCTTGTCAAGTCCTGGAGGCTGCTAGGGCAATCCTGCCAAATGTTGAGCTTAGGCAAGGCAAGCCTGGAGTTATGGAAAAGTAGCACCTAAGTTGATAGTTCAATATCAATAGTAGGATTATTTTGATGGACCTTGTTCTATGGCTGTATACCAACAAGAAAATGGGGAGAATTAGCTGCACTTTTATCTTCAGCTAACCCAAGTATGGCCTAGTACTCTTGGGTTTATCTTCCCTGTAGAGCCTTCCTGTTGTCTGTCTTTTATTTAGTTGTTAAACTGAGTGGAGCAGGTTAACCCCTTGTGGTATGTGGCTTTTCACTTGGTTCTAGGTAGTTCATGGGCAGCAGTACTGATCAAGGTAACATCATATACTCATCAATTTTGGCCTTCATTTTATTATTTTTATTTCTTGGACTGTATGTTGTGAGGTTTTTTTGAATCATAGCAGTCAGACCTCTGTGATTTTTTTCAGATCTGGTTAGGAAATCTGACAGATAGTCATCTGAAAAATGTGGTCATGTTCCCTGCATTTTGTCCTAATTGTTGTGGAGGAGTTTGGCTAACCCTTTGGGAAGAGTTGGTATCTAAGTCTTCTCTGTCATATTCGTAGTCTTCTCCTCAGGTTTTTATTGCTGACCAGATATTTTGGTTGTCAGCTGTGAGATCTCTTTTACTGTTTTATTTACACATCCAACTGATTTTGTACTTGCGTTGGAGCCTGACAGGTCCCAAGGTCAATTGTCCCTAGGATCTTTACTCCATCCTGGTTGTTTCTTGTGTCTTCATCACTCAACTGGTTCCCCTTCTTCTCCAGTATTCTGGTCCTTCATCTACATGTGTGTCCTCTCATTCCATAGTCTTACTTGGCAGATTATTAATTAGAGAACTGGGGAATGTCAGAGGCAAACATGATTGTGTTATTGCAATATCTTTCATATATACTAGGAGACTACATGAAAGTTGCACAGCAAAATCTTAATTTGGCACTCCCTGAATTTCTTAACAGAAATCATATTTGTAGTTTCGACATTTTTTTGGGTCAACAGAGAACTCGTGAGCTTAAGGAGGGAAACACTCAATACTGGATGGAAAAAACTTCCATAAAGCCAGGTTTGTCTGTTGTCACTAGGATACAATACTTGATCTCAGAGCCTCAGAGTTTGTGCAGTCTTTCATTGGTTCACTTCTGTATTGTCTGAACCAGCCAAAACTATTTGCTGTATATCCTCCTGCTATGAGTGTTTTACTGTCCCACTACAAAATCCCCATATAAAAGATTTATTTGTTTTATTTATTGTTTTTTCATAGTTGTAAATAAATGGAATTGGTCCAGGTCCTTCAATATGTCTGGGGACCTTTGACAAAGCTACCTGTATGCCTTGGTGTGGAAGGAAGCAGCATGCTGCTCAAAAGATAGAACTTGAGGAATCCTGGTCACTTGTGGAGGTAGGGAGGTGACACAAAGAGATTGGTAGCGATTTAAATGAACCTGGGAAGAGGCCAGAAGATTGGTGAAAGTTCAGTTATCACATCAGAGAGAGGGTTTCTAAACTGTCTCCCTGGCACAGTCAGTCTCTAGACAGGGGAAGAAGCTTAAGAAGGAGCTGTAGGGGGAAAGGGTTGGTCAGGGACATACACTGAGATAGAATCTATACTGTATAGTGAAGTTTTGGGAACCTTATACAGGCAAATTTTACTTGATACTTTTTTCCTCTGTTGCCATACATATCCAGTATTGCTTTGTTCATGACAGTTCTGGAAAGAGAGCTCAAGAGTGTTTGATGGACCATGGAGGAAAGGGGGAAGGCACAGTTGTGAATACAAGGGAGGAACTTTATTTTAAAGGATAACTCAAAAGCAACATTTGGATTGAAATTACGTCTGGCTATAAGGAGGAGAAAGGCTTAAAGGATCTTAAGATATGAAATTGTTCCTAGTGGAAAGCATCAACAATAAGTTTTTTAGATATATAAACTGCTTTTTGAAATGCATGTTAAAGCAGTCACGGATATCTTTTGTCAGCTGTTCTTCATCTCCTGCCTTACAGCCTCCTCCTGTCCCTGTTCATATTTCTGTGTTTTCTCTGTGCAAGATGACTATGTGTCAGCTTGAGTATGCAGAAAAATTAAAACAACGAGTTGCTTTTCTTGCTGGATAAGATCATATAGAAGATAGAAAAAAAGGTAAAAAGAGACAATACTTGTATAGAAAATCTGATTCAATCCATAGGAAAGTTAAGGTAAGACTTAGGACAAGACCTTTGATCTTGTCCCAGGTGTTGTCTTTAATATTTTGAGTGACTTAGCATTGTCTTCGCCTGATACCATCATAGGGGTGTAAAATACACTAACTTTTCTACTTCCATGATGAGAAAAATGAAGTACAAATCCCATACCTGTTTTATCATTGTTCCGTGGAAAAGCATGAACTCAAACTGCAGTAGAGGAAGAAATTATTTGATGTTCTTGTAGGTAGCAGAAACAGTGCCCTTCATATGCTTTGAACTGTATAATTTACATTTTGTTTCTTTGTGATTCTTTTCATAATTTTCATAAAGTATACCACACTATTGATGCTATTGAGAAGAAATAAAATTTATGTAAGATGAAAAGAAGTGCTGCCAGTATGCAGCTTTTAGACTTGATTTGTTGTAAAGCTAAGAGACAATTTAACATTTGGGATGGGGAGAGAAGGGGGATTACCTAAGGGATACTGTTGTTGAGGAGAGTGCAATTTTACTGTCAGATATGCTTGGACTTATTTTTGTCAGAGTAATTTGCAGTAATCTATGGGTTATTTGTGCTCCGATTTTCTCACAAGTACGGTGATGTATTTCTTGAGACCTGCTGTGCGGTTTGAGCTGACGCTTGTCTGAGAGTGCCCCGGCCCTGCCGGTTCGTAGCTCACCCGCCACCCGCGGCCGGGATGCTCCCGGTGGAGCTGCGGGATGCGCTGCTCCGCACCAGCCGGGCCTTCGGGCTGGCTTCTTCCAGAGCCAGGGAACTCTGCTTGTTGCTTCCAGCGCTATTCCTCGGCTCCCCCCTTAGTCTTTTTTCTGTCAAGTGAGTCGTGCCGTCTATGGATTTATTTCAGGGAGTCTAATAAACTATCAGGACTCCTTGCGTACATAACTCATGAGAATAAATGATGGCTGTGTATCTACATAGTACAAAAGAGGTTTATCCATTTTAATATTGCTCTTATTTTAAATTACTTAAAGGTGTGTTCCCCCTTCTCCCAGGACCTTTGTCTGTCACTTAAATAAAGATATCATTTAAATTATTGCAGCTGTATTAAATCCCAGTCTTTTGTATGTTTTAAGTATTTTGTATTTTTTAAACATCTATTTCAAATGCACTTTATGATTCTAGTAGAAAATTACTTTTTGTATTTCTGTAATGATGCCCTTGAGGTTATTTTAACATAAATCCTTTTTTCTATTTTCAGATACAGATCTGTTTTGCAGTAGAGAAAAAGCATTTTTAGCAAAAAATGTGAATTAATTTTTTATATAAAAAGCATTCTCTGTGGGCCCTAATTTCTGAAACACGATCATCAGAGGTGCTCTTTTAAAGGACCTATTATTTGTACATTTTTTATAATTACAAATTCATTTTTATAACAAAAATACACCACTGTTATCAGTTATGTTGCAGTGTTCATTGCACTTATTTGAAGAGGAATATTTTCTGTATAGTTTATAAATTTGTCATGGACAATTTATCCTGTTAAGCCAGTAATGGATTCCTTGAGTACTTGAACCTCAGAGGAACCTGAATAGACTTGGTTGCATTTTCTTATAAATTTTAGTGATTCTGTTTTTATGTATTTCATTTAAATTATTGTTTTTCTCTGCTCGTGTTTTTTAATCTATGTTGAGAGATCTCAGGAAGTTCTTGCTACATTTTTCCAAGGAAATTGTTTTTTGAACTTCAAGATCTTCTTTTCACATTGTACTAATTTGTGCAGGGTACAATATTGCATGCTGATTTTTTTAAAAAAACTTCTATTGAATTTGAGTACACTTTTATCTCTATTCCATAATTTCATGCATTTTTGTTATGGAGGATAACTTGCTACAAATTATGCTTTGTGGCAAGTTTACTGGTTAATATCTCTGACTTATCAGCTCACTTCAGATAAAGTGGAAGTGAGCTGATACTAGTTTATACTTTAAAGTATTAGTAAAACAATATAATTATTAGAGGTTTTAGTTAGTTTTTATTTTCATAATATTTTGATGTCTTCTAAGGTATGTGAAGTCTCATGAACAGGATAAGGTAGCATTTCACTGCCCAACCATGCTGTTAGTGTAGTATTTACTTTTATAGAATTTGCATATCACCAAAATGCTATGCTGTCATTGCCAAGGGGGGAGTGAAAGTCTGAATTCTGGCGATTAGTTCCTCTCCACTCCTTGCCTAATTGAGTGATAGCCATTCTCTAAGTTTAAGGAATTGATATAATTTGGCATATAAATTTAAGATTATATTTGTTAGAAGAAATGCTAAGTTCAGTGACCTTGTTATTATATGCCAATATAGTATATTTAAGAGAGAGGTTTTAATGGAGGATTTTTGTCTGCTTTAGTAAGAAATCATTTGGGTAATTGTATCTGTTGGTTGTCTTCAAAAAAAATTCATGGGTACTATATAGCTTTTAAATACTTCAGTATCTCAGAAGTTCTACTTGTTTGATCTCTGAGTTATAACTTCTTATTGAATTGTCATGGCCTGGACATAATGATTTTTGGATTAGGGTAGACCTTTTTTCCCCTATAAATAGAGGGTTTTTTCCTTATGGTATAGATTCAAAATGCTCTCCTTCTTTTATTTTGGTCCATAATTATTTCATTGAGAACTATCACAAAGTTTGTTATTCAATGCAAATTGTTGTAGAACTTCTTGTAAAGAAACATTTTGCAGATTTTTTTTAGGATCCTTTTACAAGATCCACTTTTTCCCCTCAACCTAGTTATTAAGAAGGTAACATGAAAACCAGAACCACACTACTGGCCTGTGTCTCAGATGCCTGTCTTGCAATAAACATTGTTCATAGCAAAGGTCATTGATGTTTTGGAATGTTAACTTGCTTCATCCAATGCACCCACTGGCCTCCTGGATGTTACTAATGGAGATGAGTGCAGACAACCAGTAGAGACCCAGAGGGGCTCTCAAAGGCTCAACCCATAAAGCCAAGAAATAGTATTAAGCTGCAGAAAACAACCCCTCATTTAATCTTTATAGTTTCTGCAAACTATAAAGTTTATATTATAGCAAATAATACCAGAAGATGAACCTGAGAAGCTTCCACTTTGTACTACATCAGTAATCTCCTAAAGAACATGCTTAAGAAAATGGGGATTGGGATGAACATTTAAATTTTTCTGCCTATTAAGGGAAATAAGGATTGTGAGTTGTTCTAAATTCTGGAAGATGAGTTCCAAGGATGGTACACACTTAAAATTTTCTGAGTACTTTTTTGTGTATTAGATTTGATTCTTTTGCTCCGATTACTCACTAACATTCTTTTGACTGGTGTTTTTTTTTTTCCTAATTGGAAAAAAAATCATAGATTTGACAGGCATTGCTATTCACAATTGATTTCTAGGGTGACATTTACAGCGAGCACATTTTCTGGGAAACATGTCTTTAAATATTGGCGTGCTTTAAAGGAGGAAAGCTGGAAAATGGAAGGCAGATGTCCACTGTGATGTATTGCTGGCCTGGCATCAAAAGATGCCAAGTGTCTTGTGCTAAGGCATTGTGAACATCACAGAATCAGTCCCCAAGCTGATCAGAGTGAGAAATACATCACCTTCCTAAGAAGATGGAACTGCTCCTGTTGGTGTGGCATAGAATGTTTGTTTGTTATGCTACACTGTATTCTGCTGTGTAGTACTTTTAAAATACTATCCGTCTGTATGCACCATTTAGAGTTGTGCATGTGAACTTGCATACAGTTTAAATGCACGTTGCATTCCATTCTCCAGTAAAGTTAACAGAGAAATAAAAGAAAAATTTGCTGGGCCTATTCTTCACTTAGCTTTTTATTTTTAACAAATGAAAAATACGTAGAGCAGTTGTCATTTGTTAAAGTGTAGCAGAAAGAGCGAAACAGGCCAGTGGATGCTTCATCAAGAACGCTCATTCAGAATGATGAATGTGGCTAAACACACATTTGTTCGTAAAACTTGCAGAGTGGATGAGCATCATTAAGCATGAGGAATAGGTGCAGCACACTGAGAAGAGAGTGGAGCAAACAGATGTTGTGAATTTTCGCAGACATCCTTCATCCACCAGTCCATCATTAATATGGTTGAAGGTGATCCTTTCTTTTTATTTAATAAGCACAAACAAAGTGTGTGTGCTCTAATACTGCTGAACACACTTTTTCCAGAGGGAGTGGGGTTTAGCTAGAGGGCTACTAAAATATGCAGATAGATTTCCTGTTTAAACATGGTGATGGCATGTCAGCTTTGTGAGCTTGGACGTGTGGTTTGACACGGCTTTCTTGCCTCTCAGTGTGCCTTTTTTTTGACAAGCTTTTAAATAGAAAGGTCTCAGTATGCAAAGAATGCCCTGAAAACCCATTTGATCTGTGGAATTACCTTTTTGAAGATTTAATTTAATAATTATTTTTGCTTCTCTGTTTGTGTGAGAAGATTCTTTTTTATATTGTCACCTTTCCAGGAATATCTTAAATTTTCAGAGAGATTTTAATTCCTGATGTCCAAATGGTTTGGAGGAGTGCATTGTATCTTTACCACAAGCTTAAAGTTATTTAGATTTTTTTTTTTTTTTTACTTTCTTCTGCGATGATGAACTACAGCATTTCAAGTTTAATTTTACAAGTACCTGACAATCCTCTTTTCATGATGGAGAGTTGCTTATCTGGTGGTCATGTATAATTATAGAATGCTTACTCTTAGTTTATTAAAGGGTTGTTTTGTTGGGTTTTTTTTAATGTGCTAATTCATGTTAATTATTAGTAATTTTCATAGAAATCAGTACAGTCTTTTACAGCAAGGCATGCTCTTGAAAACAAAATGGTGCTTAAAGGTTTTCCCACATATTTTCATGAGCGAGGCACTCTCTCTCCTCCTGGAGTTTTTGCCAGGTTTCTGGGAATTTTCCTATGTGTCCTTAGCCTTGCACAACAAGTATGTTCCAAATTCATATGCAGGAATTTTTCTAAGTACAAAAACATTTTTACAGCACTGCAGCTTCAATTAAAGTTGCAGGAAGGTGACCTTGAAACGAGGGGATGAGAAAGGAGAAAAATGGGGAAAATCTGATTTTGAAGTACCATAAATGTGAAAGGTGATACAATGGTCACTGATAAATTTCTCTGTGTAAAGGCCTGCATCCCCTGTACAGACACGTCCCAGAAGGGAAATGATCCCCTCTCATGTATTTCACACCAGCAAATTAATAGTTCTGTTAACCAATCCTATTTTTTTCTCAACAAGGCACAAGAGGAGGAGAAAACCAATAACTTCATAGTGCCACTTATACTAATTTGTTCATCTCTTTGTTTTGTAATATTAATTATCATTTTCTTGATATATTTTTGATGGCTTTTGAAGTGTTAGTGAAGATGTTGTGTAGAAACATTATGGAATATTATGCCAAAAATGTTAAATTCCTCTCATTAGGGAGAACTGAATAACCTTTCATATCTTTTCTGAGGTTCATACAAATAGGTGATTTGTACCAGCGGCAAGGTCATTAGCAAGAAATCCCAAGAGCCCTTCTGTGTTCTGCAGACTTTTGAATTTTGCAATATACAACTTCTGAACCCACTTTCTTTTCTCACACATTTTTTTCTTGAAACTTTGTCTTACTTAATGAGATACACAGAATTTGATTTTTCTTTTCTTTGCTTAGTTGTGGAAAAAAACTACCATAGATTCTTTTTGACATGAGGATTATTGTAATTAAGGAGAAATCAGCTGGTATACTTGCTAATATCATACCTTTCTGTGTTTTGACTTTATGAAACTGTTATTGACTAGTCAGGTTGCTGGGCTATTCTGGATGTGCTGAATTGCTTGCCTAAAAGACACTTTCCCTGTGGTAAAGCACTGTGCTTGTGGCCACTTCTGGTGGCTTATTTTTAGTCTCCTGGATGGGAAGGACATACAAACTGGTCTTTTATATTTGGGACAAGGGATGCTTGTAGGCTCGGGGACTGGTGGAAATTCTTTTGAGTGCCAGCCTGTGTCAATGACCTGAGTAAAATCAAGGGTTTTGAATTATGACTTTTAGATAAAAGTTTGCTTTAATAGGCAAAACCTTTGGCAAGTTGAGAACATAGGCCTGCTGTTGTAAGCTGTCCGTGAATGTGAACATGGGGCTGGAGGCTGAGTAGAGGCAGTGCTGATATTCTGAAATCAGAACTTGTTACCACTGACAGAGTGGTAATATGCAAGGTTATTTTTTATTCCAGGTACCATTTCTGGAGATTTCAGTAAAGAAGGGCGGGAAGGGTGTTGAGGGTAAAAGTCAGGAGGCAAGAACTCATTCAGGGCACTGTAGATATTAATGCTCTTTCTCTCTCAACCTAAATGACTTGAAGGAACTGAATAGTAGTGGCTTAGGTGCATAAATGATTTGAAAAATATCAGAACAAAAATTCTGGTAATTTGTCCAATACTCAAAGCCTATGTAAAGAAAATTTATCTTGTCACTTATGGGTGAGTGTCCAGTTGTTGGGTCCAGCTCTGCTTAGAAGTTCCTGTGCCTTTGCGTGTGAATATATGTCCTAATAAATTCAGTACTAAGCATATAAACTTATTTTTTACAAACTGCTTTAAAGTTGGAATGTAGTCTTTCCACTGTGCTGCCTCTTACTTTCCCAAAAGCATTTAACAAGCTACCTCATTTTACCTCTTCAAATTTCCTTGTGAAATTCTTCTTATACTTAGTCCATACAAGATTTGACAGGGGCTTATCGTTATGGTGTTGCATTATTTACTTTTACCCTCCCATCTTCCTTTGGTCATTGTTTTTTGCCTTCCACAGATGCACTTGTAATCTTTTTATTCTGCATTAAATATTTCTCTGTGTGTTTTGTCACTGAAAATTTAAGTTAGGAAGCAGTAATCTGATGAGCAGTGCTGCCTTACAGGGGTCTGTAACATTTTCTCCTATATTTCATTGTCCTTTTGTTGTTTCATTCTTATTATAGTAGGGGCTGAATGGTGGACCAGATCAGAAACTGATCTATGTCAAAAATGATTGAAGGAAAAAAGAATTCCTAGTCATCTCATTTCTCTGTTGATGCTTGTCATGCAACTCTGCAAACAGTTGTTCCAATTGCAGGCTTAGTGTGGAAACACAAATGAGCATCTGAAGGTAGTCAGCCTGTGAATCTCTTAGACAGAATTATATAAATACTACTTCAGCAAAAGTTATATAATGTATAACATTGAAGTTATAAGTTTATGGGATAGTCATTTGTCTGTTTCAGATATTCCAATGGGGACAGCTTTCTGTGTCAATTTAAAAGAATATTTAGCAATGTTCTTTTAATCATCATGGCTTTTCCAAGTAGATTTAATCTTAAAAAATATCATATTCAATGATGAGTTCTCAGTTTAAGTGTAAATTAGATATAGCTCTTACCCCACTGTACCTCTCCTCATTCAGTACATCATTTTCATCTGCTAAACTGTATGGAAACATGCTGGGTGGACAGTAGGCAAAAATGGTTTTGGAATTCATCTTGATGTGCTTATACATTAAATTTTATAGTTCCTGTAAACACTGTCTGTAGTGTATTCTTTGTTGACAAACATACAATAGAATCTACATAAACAGAGAAACTTGTTGGAAAATAAAACTGATAATGTGGGATTTTATTTTAGGTTTTATTTGGGGCCCACATGCAGAAGTTCTAGTTAAAATTTATTAGTAACTCAAGAATGGAAGTGTCCAAGTCAAATTAGAATGTTTTCTGAGATGTTACATTCTGTATTGCCTTAATTTTATCCCATGTTTTTCCTAATATTTGTTGTGTGTTCCTTTCAGAGTTTAAATTTACAATTAGATTTAATTTTGCTTGGCTTTGGGTTTTGTGGTACAGAGAGAAAGATACAGTTCTTGAATTCCATCAAAATTAACTCTAAAGTACCACATTGAAACAGTTCTTCAATAAATTTTAAGTACTGAAATAACATATAAATAAGAGCTCCTTGAATACTCTGAGGTGTAAGTACGTCTGTCAAGTCTAAATCCTTTTCCTGGTAGATTAAGTCCCCCCAGTAACCTGAACCTTTATCAGTAATGTGCAAATTTACAAGGAAATGATTGGATCAGCAGCCTGTGTAGGTTGACACCAGTCTGAGCGTGTCATGCCAGCTCCAACATTTGTGATACAAAACGATGTGTGTGCATGGGCAGAGATAATCGTCCTGTGTGGGGGTATTGTGGATGCTGCAGCAGCTTCTCTTTCCAGCTGATGGGCTGAGTGCTGGCATGTGTGCATGTGCTGATACCAAACTAATCACATCCTTCCCACCCTGAAGAAAACACCAGCATGGAAGTTTCAATTCCTAATTCTAGAGCTTTATTTTTACTCCTTGGAGAAGGTATTTGAACTTTCTGTGCAGGATACTGCTTCTCTTGTTAAGAGGGAAATAATGATATTGCCTGACTCCAGAAGAGGTAAAAGAGGACAGATACATTAACTAGTCTCAACTAATGGGGACCACAAAGTGTTATGGAAATGCAGGTGGAAAGATTACTGCTCAGTAATAAGAAAACCTTTCAAATTATGGTAAAGGGAATTGAGGTATGCACTGTTTCTCTTTCAAAATCAGTATCAGGATATTTAGAGGACAGGCTATCACTATTATGTTAAATTGTGCTACCTACAACGTTAGCTTCTGTCTTTGCTAAAGCTGCCAGTTTTTATAAACAGCTGAAGACAGAAAGGGTTTACTAAGAATAATGTTGAAGCCCAAAAGAATCCTGCAGCCTATAAATCTTAATAGAGGTTCTGAGATTCCAATGGGCTGCATGTGTCTCTTTTACCCAACCTCACTCCATCTTGGCTCCCCTGTGATGACTGCAATTTTCTTGTAACAGAGGCACGGTGACTTGAATTTACTCGTGGCACTATTTGCCTACAAACAGGAATACATGCATATAACCTATGCAAATCAATAAAAGCATGTCAAGACCCCTTAGATCGCGGTGCTCTGCTAAAATGCAATTTATCATGCTGCAAATGAGAGTAAGAGACTAGGTAACAAATAGTGTCTGATCATTTAACTAGCACCTGTTGTCATGCATTTGAAAACTGCATTTTTCATTTGACATACAGTAAATTGCATTTTCATATATATTGAATGGAAGAGGGGGACTTGGGGATGTACATATGCAGGATTTCATGAACAATGGAAGTTTTACAGTGGCTTTCTTGAAGGGGTCATATTAGAGCCTAAAAATGTATTTGTTTGGTTTTTGGTAGTGCAAAATATCTATTTAGAGAAAAAAATATAGAAAGTGAGGCTTTGTTGCTAATTCATAGCATTGTTAAATGTATAATTACTAAAAATTGTTTCTAAAAAACATCTAAGTCAGGCATCCATTTTAAAGTTTGTTCTAAGGATGTGCCAAATCAGGTGAAAAAGGGCAATAACTTTTGAAAAGCACCGTTTAAATTTCTTTTGAGGTCATATTCTTCCCCATTGAATCTGTTTCTTTAAAAATGTTGCGGTGTTTATTTGGTGTTTGTTTTTTGTTTGGTTTTTTTGTTTGTTTGGTTTTGGTTTTTTATTTTTGTTGGGGTTTTTTGTGTTTAAGATTTGGGGTTGGAGTTTTGCTGGTTGGTTGGAGTATTTTTTGGGGCTGTTTGTTTGCTTTTGCTTTCTACTTGGGAGTTTAAGGATTTATCGCAAACAATGACTTGAGACATGAACATGTAAGAGAGACCTCTTCAGAGTCTGGAGGCTGTACTAGTGTGCAGAGCTAAGACATGAATTTCAGTCTTGAAGCATATCCCTTTCTAAAAGATCTAGGATTTTTTACCTAGTGTAAAACTTGTTTCTTTTGCTGAGATTAATCCAGTTATGGTTTGTGGTGCGTCTTGTGCATCATAAAGAAATGGTCTTGGAGACACACAGGAAGTATGTATGGAAATTTCAGAGCAATAAAGATCTTTTACACTCGACTAAAGGCTTTGCAAATGTTCATGGTGTTTGCTGCCCCAACTGATGAAAACTAATCTTTGGAGCGCTTTTCCTATATATCTGTTTTTAATGATAATGTTTTTCAGATCTTGACCCTAATGGACATATTCAGGTCTCATGATTTTTTTCAGCACGGAAAGACTATTTTATTTATTTTACTACCTAAACTATTTCTTACACCTGTTTCTTGTGTTATTATTCTCTGTTCAATAAGGAATTTGGTCCTTGGAAAGCTGGTGTGGGGATTTTTTTTCTAGATTCATGTGACATATTATAGGTATAAAGGTGTTCTTTCCTGAGGTTTCCCTGAGGATTTTCATAAATTTTAAAGTCCCTTATTATATTGTCTGTATGAATGGGAGATTCAAGAGGCTTCACTTTCTCAATACTTGGAGCAGATTAATTAAACTTCTTTTATGTAATAAGCACATGATGCAAATGCTACAAACATCTTGATCTTTTACTGTTCTTCAATTTTCAATTTACTACTGGTATCCTCTGTCTTGGCTTCTATACATTAAGGGCTTTTTTGTGCATTCTCAATGTTGGTCTAGTGCTGTCTATAGAAATGGATTTCTGAAGTGTATAAGCAGTTTTATATGTCATAGACCATTTATGAATTTTGTCTGCAAGTGGAAAATTTTAAAACAAACAATTGACCACCAAAAATAAAAATGAAAATTCTTCACTTTGACTCCTGCAAGGAGAGCTGTATATGCAAGAAGATTTTTCATAGTATTATGTTTAAGGACTTGGTGTGCTGTGTTAAGTTGTATTAAATTAAAAAAAAAATCAATTTGCAGATTTCATTGATATACTTTGTTTTTGGTAAAAATACATTTGTTAGTAGAAAAAAGATATTATAGCCTTACTGATATATTGAGGAAATTTAAATAGGAGGTTTTAATGTACAGTCAATTTATACTAACTGAAGTGACTTAATTGTGGTAAGCTAGGTGTAAATGCTTATTTGAGAAAAATCCTTTAAATGCTCATTGACAGCAAAGAAAATGCAAACCAGTGTAAAGACAAACTGGTTTGCGATGTTTCAGCTCGATTTTGCTAGCAATGAAATGTAAATTGTGTTATGGTGCAGAAAACTATGCCAAGTCATGGGTTTTATTTCAGATCATTAGTATGATGAGCATGTTGTGTTTATGTGAACAAAACTCTGATGAACACTAATCTGAATGGCTACTTAGTAATTTCAATCAGTTGGTAATTATTGTTTGGCAACAAAAGTACCAGTTTGGTCCAATAAAGCTGGTAGCCTTATCTAATTATTTCCTAATTCTTTCCTTCTAGAGTCTTGTCTCAGTGTCATGTGTTAGTATGATTATTCAGCTTTTACTCTCTCATTTTTGTGTCCCAGTGGCTTGGCCTCAGACTATGAGCAAAAGTATATGGGAATCACCCTTTGCAGGCAGAGGGGCATATGTGCATGCTTGAGGTAAAATCCCCAATTTTGACAGCATAGAACAGTTTGTTTAAAAATAATTAAAAAGTTAATAAATGCTTATAGAGAAATTACTGTTAAACATCTTCTGTAAACAGCAGTCTTTTAGGAGGTGATAGTCTTTAGGTGGACCTTGATGATCCTTCCAGCTCAGGATATTGTATTGTTCTATGAGCTGTGTGAAAAATACATGTTCTGACATATCATATTGTTAGCATGTTTGTGTTTTGGAGTGGGTTGTGTGTGTGTGTTTGTATTTTTTTTGGTTTTGTTTGTGTTTTTTCCCCTTGGGGCGCGGCAGTGTTTTATTTTTCGACCTCAATGCCCCTTTCATTTGGAGGATATGGCAGACCTCTCCACAGCCCCAGTTAAACTCACTTGGGAAGAGGCACCAGCAGCATGAGGGGCTGTGCCTGCACAGGGGCACTTCGGTGGAAGTGCTCTGTGCAGTATTTCTGCTCCCACCACGGACCCTGTGTGCATTTTTTCTCTTGGGGCGGCTGTGGCCAGCCAGGGGTTTGGTTCTTAGTGCCCCTGAGCACGTGGGGATGGAAGCTGCTCTCAGGGCTGTTTCACATTCCTTGATAAACAGAGGAGGAAAAAGCAATTTCTCCTGAAGCATCATCGCTTCCCGTGTTTTGACAGCCTACCAGCTTGCAGGGTGAGAGTAAGAGAAGTGCAAAACACTGATGCTGGTCTGCTCCTCCTCTGGCTTGGAAGGTGACAGTTTTTCTTCTTGCCCTAGGGTTGATAAGATTATGGAGAAGCCTTGGAAGTCTTTCATTTTCCGCATTTAAAAATCTGATTTGCTTAAGGAGGTGCAGATGATATTTTCAGGAAGAGTGCTGCAAGTGTGAGTGGAGGCCCCAGTCAATCATGGTTTTTCTGTAGATTCTCTAGATTGAACATTTTATTTTCCCCGTCTATTTCTCCCTCCTTAGTATTTGAAATTTGCATTTTATGAAGGCTATTGCTCTGTTAGGAGAAGGTCCAAAACTGTTACCTGGCACACAGTGCTGCCTTTCTGCCAGCTCACTGGCCACGAACTTCCCCTGTGTTTTAGAGAGGTCGTGCCCCTACTCCCAAAGGGAATGCATTCTGAGTGGTTTGCATGAGGTGGGCTGTACAGAAACCCCACAGAAAACAGAGGATAAATCTGTGGCAAAGTGAAAATACTGAAATGAGGTTTTTGTGCTCTGCTCACCAAGAGCAAAACAGACAACAATTTTTTTCTCCCCTCCCTCTCTTGTAGGGGAGTTTTTTTTCTGGAGTGATTGATTATGATTTGCTATTATTGCTTGCTGATAAAACTCAATTTTTGTATGTTTAAGTTTCATTTTGATCTATTTTCCTGTGTCTATAAATATATTCTAATGGTTTTAAAATGAGAAATGTACCAGCTAGGATTGTTTTGGTGCAAAGATTTCCATTTAGTTAACAGAGAGAAGGAGAGAGAATTTTTTTAAATAAACCATCTTTGAATTGCTTGCAAAGGGAACAGAAAACACATATTTTAAATATTTTGACTTAGGAGGTCAGAAGGGAAGTGTTTAATTTTATTGTTTAAATGTTTCATATTTGTCTTCTGTCCGTACAGCCTGCCTGTTTTAAAACTTCTGTAAAATGTAGTAGTTTTTGCAAGTAACTCCTATGACATTCATTTGTAATACCACGCAAATGCTGTGACTTTGCCAGCTGTGCCTCTTCTTAGTGTATAAGGCCCCAAACTATTCTTGATACTTGTTCTGAAGATAAATTAGTGGCTTCTAAATAATGCAGTGAACCCTAATTCTCTTTGATTAGTAGCGAGTTAGATGATAGCGACCCATTGAAATTGGTCATCAGCATAAATAATGAGTGAATGAACTGATAAAATGCAAAGTCACCGGCCATCATAAATCAAATGAAATCCACTTTCTCTGGAAGTCACTGAAATTAGAAGTCCGTGCTCCTATTAATTATTTTGCCTTCTGAAGACGACAGTGTTATAAATCAGCCTTGAAAGGCACTTCACTTAGGAAGCTGAAAGAGTAAGACTGCCTGCAAATTGTTTTGTATACGCACCTAATTGTTTCTTAAGTAACCCACCTTTTGTAGGATGACTGCTGAAAAGCAGAGAGTGCACCCAAAAGTGTAGATTAATGAAAGCAGCAGATATTTCTGTAAGGAAATTATTTGGTCAGAATAATAGCTGTGCCTTATGCTATGTGTTGGTCAGTCTGAAGCTGAACTTACTGTTCTTGTTAGGCAGGATTCCTTCAGTCAGTTTGAACTTGGGGGGATTCTAATTTATTAGCTAGATATAATTACATGGCAATAAGAAAATTGTCAATGAAAAAGTCTGGAGCTAGAAAAAAATGGACATGCAGACAAGTTCAGTTTAAAATTATGCTGTGCATTTGTCTAAACAACATATTGCAAGAATTTGGAGTGCAGAAAGTGTGTATGTATTTCTGTTGTAGTTTGTATCTATCTCTGCATTTATGCATATTTGGATATGAAAACATATCTATAGGGCTTTAAAAACCCACCATACTCTCTCCGAAGTTATTGAACACTCCTTGCACAGTATCTTAATTTTTCTTTGTTGTGCTGGAAACTCTGTGTATCATTTGATTATGCCCAAATGCGTCTTCATTTATATCACCAGTAATTTAATGAAATAGATGCGTTTTGAATCAGAGAGATGAATGGTCACAGGACATTCCTTAGAAAATGCAGAACTATGGCATTACTCTTGTGGATGTTGGAATATAGTTTCAGTTTTTCATGTCTTCTATGTTCTTAATTGCTTATAGATATTGGATTATATGGGAAACACATTATAATATGTAAGTGAGAAAGGCTGAAAGGAAATGGTTAAAAAAAGGATAAAAGTGTATACAGCAGGAAAAAAAACCAGAAAAAAGACTATGTACATGTTTAAGAAAATATATATAAATAATATGTTAAAAAGCATAGTGTATGAAAGGTTAGACTCAGTACCAGGATTTTACTTCATGTATTCTTATCTGATTTTATGTCAATACTGTATCTGTGCACTAGCCAACCAATTATGGACAGAGCAAGACATATAAATATGTATTGTGTGAGACTTTTACCTCTCTGCACAAAATATGACTTCATGTTATTTTCTACTGAGACATCATAAAACATATACTATTATTACTTATGCTTATGCAACTCTGCTTAAATATGTTTGGTTTTTTTTCTGAGGAAAAGCTGGACAGAAAACAAAATTATTTTTCCAGGTTGCCACAAATGCCTTGGAACTTGCGGAATATGAACATAATTTTAACTGCAGTGTTCTCTCCTACACTCCTGTCTTCTGACTTCATTTATTTATATGCATATGGTGTACTCTAGGGGTTTTTCTTTTTAAATACCAATGACAATTTTAATGGTTATTTTCATTTGCAGTTCAGTGTGGTGAATCTTCCATTTATTAATAGATTTGGGAACTAGATAGGTTGTTGTATGTTTTTTAGCTATTTTGGAAAAGCACCAAAATGTAGGGCAATGAAACCAGAATTTGCACTTTTGAATTTCCCATCTCCTTACTCCTGAAAATCAAACTTGCTCATATTGTATTTGCACATTATTTCTCTTTTCATAGGAATTATTGCACACTTTTGGTTTATCCATGCAACTTAATATGCTAAAATATTCCTCATTTCAGGGATTTGTTGAATTCTAAAACTCTGTCTAAATGAGTCTAGAGTTCCTATTCCTGTTGGCTAATAGATGTGACTGTCTTGGGAGTCTGAAAATGTTTATTCAATTTAAGATTAAATACCTGTAAAGGTTTGTTTGTGATATTGTAGGGCTTTAATCTTTGATGCCTTTTAACTTGTGCACTTGTTACACTTGAATAGCATGGATCACCTGAAAACCTCTGTGTGCCCACTCTGTCCATATGTGCCCTTTTTATAGAATCCCCACCCCCAAACCCAGCAGAGATTAAAGTGTGCAGACACAGTGTTGGAAACAACAGTACCATTAAACTATTGGTACAAATAAAGTAATATTTTAAGTTTTGAGCCATGTGAGTTGTGGAGGGTCTAAAGGGCGTAAATCCTTATCTTTGAGTTAATGTTGTGAAGAACAATCTTCATGCAGTTACCAGTATTTTATTCAAAGGACTTTGGTCTCCTCATAGAAACTACAAAGTTTTCACTGTTCTCGAAACAAAATAAATTGGGTGAAGTATAGAGAAATAAAGTTATTAGTATAGTAAAAATGTCTTTATCTACTGACACAAAGTAACATTTTTGAGTGGGTATTGTATGCAGTCTTTGCTTAAGTACATTACACATTGTAAATTAAAGAATGCTTTTAGAATCTGGGTCAGTCAAAATTCAGATAATTTATGCATTTGTGAACTATGCTAGTCAGGAAGGCTGTCTTTGAGATGTGAACTTTCAGTTCTATTGCCCAATATGTTTCTATTGTGATTATTCATCACTGGATTCAGTGATGGCCACAGACTGCTAGAGCAGAAGAAAGTTCTTTGTTGAGAAAATGCAAACCACTGTACATGAGCAATTACTATGGTAATTGAGTTACTTAAAAATAAACCTAAGTTACATTAGATTTGCTTGGCTAAAGGTGTTTGATTCATATGTCAGTACTAATTAGCAATGGGTGAGTGTCGGGAGCAGTTCGGTAACTGGTTGCAAATGTCAATCTCAAAACTTCATTGTCAATACCTCTTTCACATCTTCCCTGACGTGGTCTAGTGTCAGGATTTCTTATTTTTGACTGTTATCATATTTGAGTACAGTGGCCTGCTATGAAGATTTCCCTTTAGTTGGATGTACTTCAGAGGAATTTGTGTTCATATTTTACAGACTTGTATACCAATTAACAATCAAAAGAAGCACAGTTGTGTTTTTACTGGAAAAAACCTGTTAGCTGCCATTCTGCTTTAGGAGGTACCTCATTTTAATTGCATTGATCCACTTGGCAAGTCCTGCGTTCTGTGTTACCTGATACAGGGTGCTACTGAGCAGTCTCCAACTCTGACTTTTCTCATTAGTAAAGAGACAATCCGTAGAAATTTGCTGTCTTATGTTTTGATACAAGATGATGAGTTGGATTCTAACTTCAAGAACAGTTACTGAACCTGTGTAGTGGTTTTTGTTGGAAGGCAAATTTGATAAATGTTTAAGTAATTCCATTGTGGTCTCTGTGAGAGAAAGGCAGTATGAAGAGAAGTCTAGAAGGTGGCAAGACTTACACAACTCTAAAAGTTGACAAAAGTAAGTCGTGTCTGAGAGGAAAATACTATTTTTTTTTCTTCACTCTAGGAGTAAGTTGAAGCAAGTAAGTAATTTCCTGAACTGTAGGAGTAAAGTTCACTGTAAGGCTTCTCCATAAGGCACTGACAAATAAGTAAAGCAGAATCTGGGAAGAGTTTTGTTGTTGCATTGAAAAGATACTCTCACGGCATCCAGACTGAGATAATATCTGATAATAGTTTTGCTAACTAGTCTGGGACACAAATGACTGACAGTGCTAATCCTCTTTACATTGCAATAGTAAGTGAAACTGAACCACAGAATACTTGAGAAAGAACCTAAGCAATGGTAGAGGAGCCATCAGGGTATAATGCAAAGGGCGGGCAGTTGCTTCACTTAGTGTTTGATTCTCGCTGTAATAATTAATGGCTAGTGTAGATTAAATGCCTACTTAGACTCTTTTAAAAGTCACAATAATATGGAATCATGGTCTTCCCTTCTCAGCTGTTTGAGATACCTAGTTGTAAGAGCACATAGAAATTTTTGTTTATTGCCTGGGATGATGTGTTTGCTTGAAAGTCAACAGCCATTGGCTATGGAATCATGGTGTGTATTTGGTGGCACAGCCCTTCTAGTAAAAACAGTGTTGCAGCTCTATAAATAGGACATAACCTTGATGAACAACAGAACTGACTATTTTGAGAGTGGTACTGAAGCTGAATGAAAGGCTTTTACTCCCATGTTGAGTTCCCTAAATGGTGGAGGCAAACCAAGGGAAGTGTTGACCTGCTCTCTCCCTGTCCAGCCATTCTAATGCCATCTCGTGCCTTGCAGCAGCATTACTGGGATGTGTTATTCCACTGAGATGCCATAGGTGTCACCTGCTGCAACAACATGGTAGGAGAATGCAAAAGATGGAACAAAAGTCCACTTCAGAGACACAGAACAGGTGTCTGTGATAATATGTGCCATAATATCTTGTAAATCTTGTGTCCTCTCAGTGGCTTGTGTCCTTAAAATACTCAATACAATAATACTCAAAGCCTGTTGAATTTGAAATTGAATCAGTGATAGGGTTAAAATAAAGCTGGCTTGTGTTGAGTCTGCACAATGTTTTGTTTGCTATTGTAGCTGTTGTGCATGGTGGTTTTCAAAATAGCAGATAAAATAGATTTAGTATTGCATCAACTATGTAACCTGTAGTTAAATACCTGATGTAAATTCTCAGATGATCTTAAGGAAAATGTGTGCTGTCATAAATTGATTTTCCAAAGATCTAGTTTTCTGAAAATTTTTGAATTCATGCAAAATTCTCCACCTGCTCTTGAAGATACTCTTTGAAACAGGATCTCTGAATTGTCCATTCAAGGGGCTGAACACATACTTTCATTTTACTTCATATGCTAATTAATAATGTAATTGGATTTGGTTTTTTTATGTGGAAAAATTATCTGCTCTCCACAGTTGTAAAGAAAATAAAAATAGCTTCAAATTTTGAATAATGGAGTGAATAAGGAGTTAAGTTTCTTATAATATTTCTTGTTTGATCCTTGATAAAAAAGAAAAACCCAAATAAAAAAAAGCCTGCATGTAAATATATTTTTATGTATGCTAAGCGTAAAGATAGCTCTGTCCTCCCATATTGATTTATTAGATTCTCTGACATTTTAGTTGTGGTCGTTATGTTATATTTATGAGATGAATGTTGGATTCGCTCATTATGTTGTCCTCATTTATTTTACATACTTTTATGGCTGGTTGTGCTCAGCTTTACATTTAAAGCTTTATTGCAGCTGTTAGTGTTGGGGGGAGGGGGAGGCAAGTACTTATTGATCAAAATTTACATGTTTACTGTCATAATAATGATTTATGGAATCTTTTTCTACATATAAAGTCTTTCTCTGAAATAAAATACTATAGTTCAGGAGGTCTCTTCAGCTGAAGGAGGTTTTTGCTTAAGGAGTTAGGGACTGGACTTGTCTAGGGTAAAATGGTGGATGCTTCTCAGTGCTGATGAATTTTTCCCTTATGTAAAATGATGCAAGTGATCTTTATAATTTAACATTTTATTTCCCTTTGCTTTACACTCAAGATGAAGAAATGCTAATGTTAGAAATTATTATTTATCAGAGACCCTCCTTCATTTAAGGATCATCTGACCACATCAAACCTTGCTCGATTTAGTTTTATGACACATCCTCATCCTGAGTGCCCCTTTTGCAGCAGGAGAGACAGCAACTGTGAGATTTGACAAACCCAGCTGTAACTGGGCTCCTCTTGGTGACATGCCTTAGACACATGCAGGCTAGAAGGGTACTGAACTTCTGAGAGTTCCTGAAGTGTACTAGGAAAGCCCCTCCCATCCTTCTGAAAACTGTGTTTGAGTAGCTGGAGTAGAATGAAAAAGTGGTGGTGGGAATGGCAACACCTCTGAGATCCCCTGCCATGAAATACATCCAACTCTTCATCTCCTGGTGGGACCTGGCCCACAGGTTGGAAATGCCTGCTTATAAAGATGGAAAGTATTGATGTGAATGTTAGGGAGCTATTTTTATGTAAAGCAGGCTTCAGCTCTTGTACTTTGACTCTGTATTTGATAGTGTAGTTAAAATTTGGCAGCGATCTTAAGAAATAATTTCTTATATAATCTATACCCTCCTTTTGATTTTCTAGGAATAATTTATTTGGAATTGCTGTGTGCTATATAAATTCATCATTGTTTTTACAGACTCTGAATGTCGTGAGCAAATGATTTCTAATCAAGATCTCTAGGTTACTGTTCATAATTAAGCTTAGTATTGTGTATAATTCACTATACCACAATTTCCAGTGACAGCCACGTAAATTAGATATCATCACAAGGGTTCTGAAGATTTATATTGTTATAAGGATACACTGCAGCCTTTTCCCATAAACTAAAGTGTGTTTTCCTGGCATGTAGAAATTTTGTAAAAACTCTGTGTTTTGTCATCTGACTTTTGAGCTGATGTATATCTGTTTGTAGTCTGCAGACAGGTTTTACAGCTTTTCTGTGCTCACTGGTGCTTCTCCCACCAATATACTTTGGATAACATTGAGTAGATAGTACAGTTTGGAGGAGGGATCTATATCTTGTAAAGCAAAGCATAAATTACTTTGATTAATATATCTTGATATCATTCTTCTGTAAAACTGTATGCACAAGTACAAGATGTACTCTGATGGTAAGTCTTTTATTCTCCAAACAGTCCTCTGCACCTTCTGGCATTTGATTTTCATTGGTATGATTTCTGACTCTTTTTTAAAATGTGCATACTTCTGAAATACAAATTAGTTTTTTTCTAATGAATCATTATCATGTGCTATCATCAAAGGTTATTCACTGAAAACTTGAGAAAAAGGCAATCAAAACTAATTTTGATTGTTAATGGAAATGTATTTTTGGTCTTAAACAGCTTCCTTCAGCAATAATTACAGTTATGCCTCTTGGGTGTTTTTGGACTTCTAAATTTACATCCAGCAGTTCTTTTTCATTTAGTTAATCTTTTACAGAACACTGCAAATTTATATTTCTACTTAACATTAGGAAAGTCAGGAGAGTATATTCATCTATCCATCCTTTTAAAATATAGATGTAAATGGGTTTTTTTTCTGTATTGGGAAGAGATGTCTGTGTCTATACTGTACACAAGCTCAAGCATTTATATTGTGTTGTTGAGTTCTGAGTATCACTTCTAAATTTGAAAACCATTAATTCAATCAGTTAATATAATTTATAAGAATTAACACCAAGATAATTATGTGTCCTTGTGGAAAGAGATTTCTGTTTTTTGGCCAGTAAGATAGAGTTTTTTTAGAAAAGTAGAAGCATAGATAGTGTATTAATTTGGGGGTTTAGAAGTTATTACAAGGTACAGGTCATAGTAATAAATAAAGGCTGAATTAGTCTAGCAATATTTCACTACTGAAGTAGTTATTAAAAGATGAGGCTTTTTTCCTCCTGCAGTATTTTCATGTACAGCTGTTAATCACATGTTTCTGTAAACCACTGAGGTGTAAATCCCTGCCTCCTACTGCAAATGAGTTCCTTTTGAAAAGGGATTGGTGTGTGCCTTTTTCATCCAAATTACAGCAAAACCATCCCCTCATGTTAAGGACCTTACACTTAAAGTCCTGTCCCTCTAATTAAAAGTGGAAGTCCAAAATGTAGCACTAATTTGGGTGTCTGATTTTGTTTTTACCATAAGTTTGTAGTTCCCCAGAGTTTAAGAAATGGTTAAAATTAATCCTGTGTGCAGTTACTGAGAGAAGAAGCAGGCAACAAATGTCAATAAATCTAGATCTGTTTGAAGCAGACGTCACTAAATCTTAGTCTTGACTGCTCTCTGGTAGTGTCAAGAGCTGCTCTGTAAGATGAATTTGAGGGGAGGATGAAAAAGGTACCATATTAAACCACTGCACTGATAAGTTTAGTTAAGAGGCAGAAGATGTGTCCTTGCAGTGACATTCAGTGGCCGATATTTGTTTCCCTTTAAATAATATGCTGTACATCTATGAGAATGATGGCTTGGTGTTTGTGACATTGCATCTTCACCAAGGTTACTGGCTCCAGGACCTTCAGTCTCTCCTCTCTTTCTCTCTCACACCCTGTCAATAAATATCCACTTGTCTGAGGAAGTGAGATACAGATTTTACAGCTGACACCAGAGCATCTTCATTTCCAGAAGCAATGAGTTTCAACACATGTGAACGTGAAGTAGGGGAGAAAAAAAAATTAAAGGAATATATCTTTCAAGTCTTTGTCATAAGAAAGCTGTTACCTCTTCCAGACAACAAACCCCAAGGTTTGGCAGTAGTATAACGTTTTAAGTCTTCCACTGAAACAAAGAAATTTCTATTGTAACATATTGAATTCAATCCAAAGCTTTGTTTAAAACCATATAAATATATTTCCTTTTCCATATTATATATTGATATCTATCTATATGTATATATATTTCCACTTTAAAACAGGAAAGTAATTTAAGAACAATATCATACATACACAGTGATTTTTCTGCTCTGTCAATTCAGGGTGTTCATAATCTGGTATTAGATAAACCCCTTCACTGTTTGGTTTTGCCTGAACATGCAACTTTTACACCTGTCAAGTGAAAGGGAGGGAGGTGATATTCCATATACACAACTATATGTATGCATAATAAACTAGGCATATCTAATATGGGGATGTTTTGCTACATGTGGAGATTTTGAGTAAGGAGTTATGTAAAAAAGTGAACAAATCTTAGTCAATTGAAAAATATCTCAACTCTTCTAATTTGTAGCCTAGTCTTTTGCTGAAGAGAAAAGCAAATAATTCAGTGGAAATAATTCAACCTGTGGTTTATTTCATCTCCGGTTTTAATTTATGGGAGATTAACATCTGTGAGTAGAAAGACTCTACTGCCCGTTCTTCTTGTTTTATTTTAAAACTATGTTAAATGTAATTAACAAGTCTGATTTATCATTAGCTGGTACCAAACTGCTAATGTGTTCTCTCTTGCTCTCCCTCCCCTTCTCACGACTTCTTCCACTCCCCAGCCTCTCCTCATTCTCCAGCTGAGCTCTGATGGTATTCCAGGTGCTGCTTTCTTACCATGAATGGTACCACCTCACCAGGTAGAACAGGGTCCTTCACAGCATTTTTCAACTGCTTAGTAGCCTGTTTGCATCCAGGAGGGTATCCATAGGTACCACCTATCAGCTCTCCCATGAGGGGATGTTCAGCCCTGACAAGAGCAGGGATGCAATAACCATATTTACAGTACTTTTCAGTGTGGAAGCAGCTTTTTTCTGGCAGACTTTTATAGTGCTTGTGATAGGGACTCTGAAGATTCTTACATTGTACAGGTGTGCTGCTATGAGCAGGACTAAGGCAAGCTCTCCTGAATATCATTTTCTGAGCCCTTCTTAGGATTCCCTGCTATGCATCAGCTTCAGGATATGTGAGAAATACTTACATCATATGTTACTGGCTTGCTAAAGGCTCTTAATGTCCACAAAGAGGCTTCTGAAATGTCCAGCCCGAAAACACAGTTTGCTTGATACTAAAAATGTGGAACTGCTAAGAGCTGGTGTTTGAAGTCGGGAGTCAGATTCTGGGATCTTTCTGCAAAGGTGATAAGTCCTGTGCAGGATAGTGTGCTATGGCAGGAATATCTCTGAGATTTAAGATTTAATTTTTCAGTGTATTAGATAACTGTATCTCAGGTCGAAATAGAAATATATGATAAAGGTTTCTTTAAGTGTCTTGAATGTCTGAATTAGGTTTGCAAATATGGTGTGTTAAAAGAAGTCTGTACCCTCAGAAATTTCTCGTGACATTATTGTTTCTGCATGTCTTACACAATTTTTTCATATAAATAGGAGGAACTGTTTGGATTTAGAACTCAAGGAATATCTTGGTAATTTGCTTTTTTTGGTGAAAATTGTCTAACAAGTTCTCAATTCTAAAGCAAAATATTTTTAAAATGGGTTTGGTAGTTCTGTTATTTTGAATCAAAAATATATAATAAAGCAGCCTAGGTTATCTGTTTAGTTGCAAGAAAACCTGGAAAGCATTACTTTGGTCCTATGTTTTCAGAGACTGTAAGCTGTATCTTTTGAATCCAGTTTCTTGATGAGAAGCTGTCAAAGACAGTGAATTCCTTTTTTTCCTTTTGTCTCTCTTCAGAAGGAGAGCTGAAGGTTGGTTGCAGTCTATTGTATGAGGTTTAGGAGATTTGATGTAGGATTGGTAGGTCAGCACAATTATGTAAGTTACAGCACTAATACCATGCTGGAGTTTACAAAATGCTGCTTTTTTTCTGAATAGGTACATATGTGAGTTAGTCCTATTCCCATATAATGTGTTGAATGGATAAAAAGATTAAAGGGGCATGAATCTCATCATCAGCTCCCAATTCGGGCCTGACCTATTGTTCTGGAATCACACCCTCAATGGTGTCATTGAGTGCCTCTTCAATACTTGTATCCATACAAAAGGACAGTTATCACTTACTGACCTAGAACTGTGCCTTCAGAACTTCCACTCTTGGGTGCTCAAATGTTGCTTGAAAGATAACAACTGAAATATTGTAATTAACCATATTGAGTAACACAGATGTATAAAATTGTCTTCAAAATATTAAGTATAGCTAAAGAAGTTCATTCAATTGTTACAAAACTTACTGTATTTTCAACCAAGTTAGCTGTACCATAAATTAGGAGCCGTAAATTATTTGGGATATTAATCCATTTCTTTCACTTTTATTTGACTACTTTGTGATGTTGTAGTTGGCAATTATGTATGAAAAATGTCGTAAGAACTTCTTAGCACCTCAACTGAAAACTCCTCCGTGAGTTCAGTTTTAAGAAATATATATTCTTTCTGTACATTTTAGAGTAATGAGATTCTGATAATTCATGTGGAATATTTTGCCTGAAAGCAAGAGCAATGAGTTTTGCCCTACAAAGAGCAGTGGGGTCCTCTTGTTAAAGGGTGGAGAGTTGAGGTTTTCATGTTCTTTAATTAAAGCACAAACACAAAACCCCACAACTTCTTAAAGAATGTCAAAGAAACTCATGCATGCATGGAAGAACAACAGAATGGAAATGCTTTGGACATGTATTGAGGAAGATTAATATTGTTATTTTCAGAAATATTTGCAAGGACCTAACATACCCTTGATTATTTTTATTACTGACTCTAGACTAGTAATTAACAGTTCTGGAGGCTACTAAACAGCTTCTGGTGAAAGTAATTGCTCACTTTCAAGAACTCTCTTACAGGCATGTTCAAGTTCATAGCAGATGTTTCTCATTAATTTACTGATGATTATTTTCTTTCCATAGACAAAAGGAAAGGGGAGGGAGGTCTATTGAATTGTATGTTTTTCACTTTGACAAATGGTGAATTTCACAGAGGTTTACAAGGAGTTCTGTTCAGGTGCCTCCTGCGATAAGCTGTAGTACTTCCTTCCCTGTGCAGCTCTTGGAGTGTTCATCCCTGCTGTGTTTAAGGCTGTTGATTACTCATCTCTTTTATGGGTGCAAACCTAAATACACAATTTGAAAAAGGAATGTGACAGGTAATAGTTGCTGCATTTTTTGAAACAGATAAAAAGTATTCCCTGAGTCTTGAACCAGTGCTCTCATCATTGAAGTTTTTTAAAAATGTGATTATTGAGAGATACAGCAATGCCACAGTAACAAATATACCTTATGTTTGCACTATAACTGAATTATTATTGCTAATTATAGTAAGTATTTTTAGTCATTGATATATGCAGCCTCTAAAACACTGCATTTATCAGCTGAGTGTTTTTTCTCCTTGGTTTTGATGTTGCCAGTGTATATTTAATCTCAATTTATTTCTACTAGTCATTGTTATATAAAACCTAATGCATGGAAACACAATATTTATCCCAGCAGCTGTTAAAAATCTGTGGATATGGATTAATGTCAGCTTTTAAATGTGTAGTGCTTTAGTTAATTCCATCCAAGGACAGATGATATCATCCACTAGGAAGGAATATATTAAAAGCTGTCAGCCAGAAGGTAGTAAAAGTAGGTGATATGTTATAAAGAGGACTAAAAGGTCATTCAAAGAAGAGATATTGCTAATAAGTCAATTAAAATTTTCAAGCTGACATTTTATAAATTTCTGTGTAAGTCCTAAAACATTTCCAAAGCTAGCAAAATTCACATCTGAGACTGGAAAAATAGGGGTCATGCAGAACCTGCAGTTTCTTCATGGAATGAGCAAATAGGGAACTTTCTGCTTTAGGTTAAGGCCTCGAGGAGATCACGTGGAAAGGGCCATTGTTTGGCCAGGTTCATGTTGTCTGGGCTGTGTTTTTAAGTACAATATGTTAGTATTGCTAATGTGCACATAAGCAAATTTGTTTCAATAGATGCTTTCTGTGATGTCTTGCTGTCCTTTCCAAGGCTCATTTGGATTATATGCAAATAGCTACTTCTATATGTTTGGATAGGGATTATATTGATTTTGATATATTTATTTAGGTTGCACTTAAGGGTGAGAGCAAATTCTTTTACTGTCCAACAAGTGGGCAGTCATTGCGTAAGACGCATTGTAGCAATTTATTCAGGGTGTGCTTTGATACTATCTCTCAGGTTTCAAGGCTCAAGATGAAATGTTGAGGTGGGCATGCAATCTATGCCAAGGAACTAAACCCTCATTTCCAAATTGTGCTCTTCCTTTGTTCTAAGTTTGATAAAGTTTGGGTAAAACACAAAAACCCAAGGCTTAGTCCTGTTAAAGATGCTGGTACATTTGACTGTCTCAGTGGAAGAGGAAAATACTTGAGTACTCGGTACTTTCAGCACTAGGCTCAAAATTAAAAACCTGGTATCAAGCCTATTTCTGTTTTGTGTACAGAGACAAAGAAAGGAAGTATATTTCTTGCAATTGATCTTATTTAACATTATCTTAATCCCAAAGATTATATTTTTTTCTCAGTCCTATGGAACACATTTTGTACAGTAACTAAAAAAATGGACATTTAGATTGATTAGGGCCCAGATTAAAAAAAATACATATAACTTGAAGCATATAAGATAAAACATTTGTTTTACATCCAGTTTAAATTGTTTCTGCGCAGTTGTTGTTGCAAACTCTGTAGGCATGTGACCAAAGGGCATTGTATTTTTTGATTTTAAACTCATAGACTTACCTCTTTTCAGCTGAAATGTAGTTCTTGCTGCTTTTGACACGTTTGGGTTTTTTCTTCTGCTCAGGTTAGTACAGGTCTTAGTGGGGTGCTGGGAAGGGAATTAGTTTTTTGGTTTAGGGTTTTTTTTTCTGTTTATTAAATTTTTCACAGCTGATATTTAAGTATCTTGCTTGTTAGCTGTTCTTAGGATACCTTTTTCTAAATTAATCTGGAGCCTTGGACTATCTGCACCATTTTTGGCAGCGTAGAAGTGCTTCTTATTGGTTACTCTACTTATCAGTCTACAGGTTATCAAATGAGCAAGTATTTCAATGATAAATGATTAGACAGCTGCACTCATATTCCACTCTCACGGCTGAACTAGACATGCTTTTGTTTTGCATGCTTTGCCTGATAAGATCACTTTTTTCTGTGACCTTCTTACACAAGCTCTGTTGTCTTCAGATGTTCTCACTTTTTAGAATTTATTGAGCTTAGTATCAGAAGATTACCTGACTACATGTTTAAATCTGCAGATTAGTCTGTGTTCTAGAAAGGGTAACTGAATCAATTGCAGTCTAGATTCATAAAATAAATTGTTTAGTTCAGTATAACAATACAAAAAGAAAAATAAGGAATTAGGACTCTAGAAAATATGTAGAAGGTCTACTGCAAAGTCTTGAAAATATATGAGCATTACTTGCACATAATTACAGAAGTAAAAGGGGAAAATCCCAATCCCCCAGGCTTTGTTTAAGAGTTTGATAATAATACACTTTCTGATATGTAGTATTACTTGAAAGATATGTTTATGTTGCTGTGATTCTGTGCATGCACCCTCTACATGCATATCTATAACGCAAAAATATTATATCATCTCTGTATCCGCTAATCTAACATGATTAGGTTGGCCCTGCTTGTTTCACTTGACAGGCAGGCAGTGACATCAATCAAAATTTCTGCCATTCATGTTGCCTTTCACAGTGCCAGTGAGAGTCCTGACAGGTTTCTTTAAAGTGGGATAGCAGTAACATTGGGATTTTGGTTTTCACAAGGTCAAGGGATAGTCATCCATATATATATCTCATTCCCATATTTAAGCTATGTTCATTTAAGTTTGTACTTAAATAGTATGATATTGTACATTAAGAGATACCCAGGTGTTCTAACTAATCTCAATAGTTTTGTATTCTGAACCAATGGGTGATTTGTTTCAAGATTGCAGAAGCAATTTTTGAATGTGACCAAGACATGTCACATGGAAAACCTTTGTGAGTTTTTTTCTGGGGTGAGTGAGGGTTTTTGTTTTTTAACAAATAACATTTAGTATTTTTTCCCTTGTATTTTCCAACTGTATTTTCTAATAGTTTCTATTTCATGTTTACCCTGCGAAGTATTGAACTGGTCAAAGCAGTTATATCAGAAGTTAAATCATGGATGGCATAGATGGCATCAAGATATTTAATAGATATATTCTGATGGATATTGATGCTTTGAGACTTTAACAAGCATTTCGGTTCAGTGGATTGATGAGATAAGAATTGTTTTCTGCTGATGATGCACTTGTAGAGTTACCTCTGTCTTAAATTCTAAAGTCAGAATGCCTTTTTACTTGGGCAGTATTTTGTGCCCTCTTTAAGTTAATTCAAAATGCTATTTAGAAAGGCATCTAATATTTATTGTGGGGCTCTTTTTTCCATTTCTGTGTGTGTGATCTGTCCAGCAGACATATTTTTAGAGAGAAAGAAGAAGCTAGAGCAGAGTTTACTTCGGATACTTCATTGCTGCAGCTTGCAAATGTCTTGAATAAACACTGATATCATAACTCTGTTTAAAAAAAAAAAAAAAAAAGGTAGGCTGTTGGAGTAGCCATTCAGTAATGGATACAGTACTTTGACTCTGAAGTATCTATTTTTTAAGTGCCTGTTTTGCAGTACCAAATGCTAATGTAGGTGCCAAATGGGAATACCCTCTACCATGTATAAGATGAATGAGGCACTTCAGAGTGGGATCCAGAACAGCTGGCAAACTGAGAAGTGCATGATTGTAAAGCTAGTTCACATTAGAACTAATCAAAATAAGGTGCTGCAGATGGGTATATCCTAAATGAAACTGTCATTTAATTGAAATTTTTCCACCTGTGCTCTTTCTTTAGAAACCAACCTGGCAATCAAGAAATGTTCATCATATAAAAGACTGTAATAAACTGTAGAAATACTACAAGTTTTTGCCCTTTCCATCCCCTCAGGTGAATGCTTTTCACTTTTTCTCACTCCCTTTCTTCCATTGCTATTGTGGCACAGCAAGTTGGGGATTTAGTCCCCACAGCCTCTCTTCCTCCTTGGGACAGTGGCAAGATTAGAAAAGGAGAAATAAAAAGTGCACTGTAGTCTTAGGAGACACCCACCAGCTAGCCCTCTGTCCCGAAAGGTAAATCACGTAGTTTTGAATCAGGCTGGTCACTTCCCATCTAGTAATATTGGTGCAGTCTTGGCAAATCTCCTTAATTCTTTTTTCCTAAAGACTATGTGATAAAGAGGAGCTGTAATATTTATCTGGTCCTTGGGAATGAGTCCTTCATTCTGGAAGCACTTTTGGCTTCTGCTGAACAGGAGTGAAAATATACTTTCTCTAAATAGTATGCCCAGTCCACAGAAGTCTCACATGTCTTTGAGCAGTATGAATTCACTAGATGGATATTCTCTGGGTGTCATGATAGAAGATTGATGAGGAATCCATGGATGTAAAGTCCTACAATGAATTTGCAGAGAGCTTAAGAATATTTTGGACTGAAAAAAGAGACATAGTGTTTAGGAAGAGTGTGAAAAGAATTGGATCAAGTTGTTTTGGGGGTAGGTTCTGAGAGAAATTATTTTAAAACACCAGGGAAATTGTTCTCTAGGATGACCTTGCTTGAGTACAGAGGTTGGACCAGATGATCCGTTGTGACCTCTTCCAATGTGATCCATTCAGTGATTCTGTGATCACTCTAACTCCATAATGAGGGTAGATCTGATGGCTGCGAAATATGGTTTTATTTATGAAAATTTTAGTTGATCTAGCTAAACTTGCCTGTATATCTTGTGTAGAATACTTTTTCTCAGTAAAGGATTAGGAGGTGCCACTAGAATATTTGAATATTATTTGTGTTAAGGTATTGTATGTATACTGAGCTTTGCTCTGCTTATTGCTGTCTAGTATTTGATTTAAAAGCTCCATATGATTCTATTTCCTGTCTAGACTGTGTGAGTTGAAGCCCCAACATGTGAATTGACATGGGGAAAATTGCAAGATTCTCATCATATATAGAGTGATTTTCCCAAATTTAAACATGGAATCAATAATATAATGGTAGTTAATGGCCTGTGTTTCTGGCCTTCTGCATTAATCAGTAATTGTGTTCCAAATAGTGTATCATTTCTCTAAATCAATGCATGTCTTAGTTATTGACATAGTGATGACATCTACATGTAACATAAGAAAAATCTGCCTCACCATAAACTAATTCAATCCCTTTTAAATCAAACAAAGTTTGGGATGGATTAAATGATACAAACAATTTCCTGGGAAGAACTCCTAAAAGTTCTCCTCAATATTGATCTTCTTAGTGCTACCTTCTTACATGTTTTGATGTGTTCAATCAATCCAGTTTTTATGATGATGGAAGATTTATTTTTTACAAAGGAGGTAGATTTCTTGCATTTGAGAGTGCTTTAACTGTTATACTGAATTCTCTGATTCATTCATTGGTTGCATATGGTCTTGAAAAACACCGAAAAATTCCCACTTTCACCACACAAAAAAGGTTATTGTTTTTATTATTCTTCTTCCTTTTTTGCCTTTAATAGACCCATAAATAAGGCTGACTAGTCTGGACTTCACTGCTATGTAAAAGCTATTTTAAAACATCTAACCATCTGCTTAATGGCTGGTAATACGTTTCTAATGGTCACTCTTGATAAGATACTTTCAATTTGCCGCAGTTGTAGTAATCAAACAGCCAAGCACATTCTGCAGTGATGTGGCTGAGATCGTTCACCACTTTGCTATCAGTGAAAGGGTTGTCACAGTCACACATAGCAAAAGAACAGCAGCTTTGAAAGTTTTGTGTTTTAACAGCATATTTTTGGGATGACAAATATGGGTCAGAGTTGTGAGTTTATCAGATGTTACACAAATGGGTAATTTTCAGTATTTGTATGTCCAGGTGTTGTGGCTACTGTGGTTGTAACAGGTCAGTTTAATTAATGATTGTACTTTTTTCCCCTGGATTATATCTGCTGAATTGCTGTCGTCTAGGGCCTTGAATTCTTTTGTGTGATCCTGGCAGCTGGTGACGGCTCTGCAAATTATGAGTTTCTTGGCTTAAAACAGATTAAATTGCAGACAAAACAAGCTATCAGCTGAGTAAATACTGCACCTCTGTTTGGCTTCAGTGAGAAGAAGGAGATTAGCATGAGTACTTAGTGCTCATAATTACTAGTAAGAGGCAAATAGTAGGCTCAGGCTGACTGGAGATTGTTCCATTATATCCAATTAACACCCACTTGATTATTGTTAATTACTTGTGTTGGATGACAGAGGAGTATAGATGTCATACTTCAAACATACAAATACCATCTGGGTCATCAGTATGCTGACACTGATAATATCGTGCTCAGTCTCAGATGCTACGAGATATTTTCTCTGTACACTTTTAAGACTTCACTGCTTTTATCACTTCTTAAAATTCTTCTTAAATGTACTGCCTAAATAAAGATTTCTTTCTTATAAAAACAAACAAAAAAGCTGTATTTTTCCTATTGATTTCTTAAGGATAAAAAAAATAAATCTCTCAACACCACAAGATTTCTGTTGATGATAATTTTTTGGAAAAAGCCTTTTTATAAGGTAACCAGCTGAGGATGACGCTCAGAAGGTATTATGGTTATGGGTAGAATTCAATGTGTTTGTTATTTCCAAATTTAATATGTTGGGATATCCAACTCTCTTAGACTTCTTCAAAACCTGAAAAGTTCAAGTGTAGTGATCTACATAAATATTATTGTCACTTTCCTTGGTTACTGGTAAAGCATTGTGATTAATGACTGAAACTAATATCATAAAAAGGTGAATTCCCCTAGTGCAATGAGTTAATGAAGACCTTTCTCTTTTTACATTGTAATATATATTTAAACAGTAAAGGAACAGGCATTAGAAAGCCCATTGAAATAAGGAATTCCTAAGTATATTTAAAGATTTAAACAGGGAATTGAATATCTTGACTAGTCATTTGGAATCTATAATGTTGAAATAGTCTCCTTTTAAAGGGCATTCACAGCATTAAAAATCACCTTCCAAATACTGTAAATATATATATTTTATAATGAATAGATATCAGTGAAATGGAATATTGTCATAGGATAATAGGTTTTGGCTGATGAATGCTGAAGCAGAGCCAAAATGCTCAGTTTTAAAGTATGAGGCATTGATCCTGTGACAATCTTTTATTACAATTTACTTTTATTTCTCTTTGCCACTTGGCCAGTGTAGATACCATCATCTTGTTGTAGTGGGACACTCAGAATTGTAGCATGTAGGAAAGTCTACCCATCTAGAGTGTTCATGTAATGTTGTGGCTGTACTTAGAGGATTGTGTAAGGAACACAAGGGTTTGTGAAGTGATGGAGAATAATTCAGCATGCCTCTAATAAGTAGCATTTAAAGGTGTGCTTTCCAACATTGTGATGTAGCAAGCAAATAGGACAGCATATGTCTATTTTTTCTTACAAGTGCTGTACTACCCTTCTGTGAATGTTACTTGAGTTTTTTTATTGTAACATTTTTTGTATGTGAAGTGACAGTTATTCCTTCCTCTACTCTAAGTATGATACTTGGACACATCTCACTGGTAGGTTTTCCTTACTGTAACGTTTTGGACTCAAATTTTTTTAATGGCCCTTGTTTTTCTGTTGTGGTGGTTGTACAGTTCCCAGCAGACCCTTAGGTTCTAATGTGATTTACACACAACTGACCTGAATGCTTATTTCAGCTTGTATGGAACCAAACGATCTTTATCTGTGTTCCTGCAATAAACAGGCTGAATTCACAAACAAGAAAGTTAATGTCAAAGCCTCCTGCAAGTCACCTCTTTTAACTGGAAAAAAAAAAAAAAAAA